>OY726525.1:1432534-1991353 GCA_963383655.1 Bathymodiolus septemdierum | reverse complement strand
ACCAATATGGCTGAACTACTACTTAATTCTCATTAATCAACCAATATGGCTGAACTACTACTTAATTCTCATTAATCAACCAATATGGCTGAACTACTACTTAATTCTCATTAATCAACCAATATGACTGAACTACTACTTAATTCTCATTAATCAACCAATATGGCTGAACTACTACTTAATTCTCATTAATCAACCAATATGACTGAACTACTACTTAATTCTCATTAATCAACCAATATGGCTGAACTACTACTTAATTCTCATTAATCAACCAATATGGCTGAACTACTACTTAATTCTCATTAATCAACCAATATGGCTGAACTACTACTTAATTCTCATTAATCAACCAATATGACTGAACTACTACTTAATTCTCATTAATCAACCAATAGGGCTGAACTACTACTTAATTCTCATTAATCAACCAATATGACTGAACTACTACTTAATTCTCATTAATCAACCAATATGGCTGAACTACTACTTAATTCTCATTAATCAACCAATATGGCTGAACTACTACTTAATTCTCATTAATCAACCAATATGACTGAACTACTACTTAATTCTCATTAATCAACCAATATGACTGAACTACTACTTAATTCTCATTAATCAACCAATATGGCTGAACTACTACTTAATTCTCATTAATCAACCAATATGACTGAACTACTACTTAATTCTCATTAATCAACCAATATGGCTGAACTACTACTTAATTCTCATTAATCAACCAATATGACGGAACTACTA
Source organism: Bathymodiolus septemdierum (assembly GCA_963383655.1). Classification (NCBI taxonomy): domain Eukaryota; kingdom Metazoa; phylum Mollusca; class Bivalvia; order Mytilida; family Modiolidae; genus Bathymodiolus; species Bathymodiolus septemdierum. The sequence continues at coordinate 1,990,591 of OY726525.1, read as the reverse complement.
CTTAATTCTCATTAATCAACCAATATGACTGAACTACTACTTAATTCTCATTAATCAACCAATATGGCTGAACTACTACTTAATTCTCATTAATCAACCAATATGACAGAACTACTACTTAATTCTCATTAATCAACCAATATGGCTGAACTACTACTTAATTCTCATTAATCAACCAATATGGCTGAACTACTACTTAATTCTCATTAATCAACCAATATGACTGAACTACTACTTAATTCTCATTAATCAACCAATATGACTGAACTACTACTTAATTCTCATTAATCAACCAATATGGCTGAACTACTACTTAATTCTCATTAATCAACCAATATGGCTGAACTACTACTTAATTCTCATTAATCAACCAATATGACTGAACTACTACTTAATTCTCATTAATCAACCAATATGACTGAACTACTACTTAATTCTCATTAATCAACCAATATGACAGAACTACTACTTAATTCTCATTAATCAACCAATATGGCTGAACTACTACTTAATTCTCATTAATCAACCAATATGGCTGAACTACTACTTAATTCTCATTAATCAACCAATATGGCTGAACTACTACTTAATTCTCATTAATCAACCAATATGGCTGAACTACTACTTAGATCTCATTAATCAACCAATATGACTGAACTACTACTTAATTCTCATTAATCAACCAATATGGCTGAACTACTACTTAATTCTCATTAATCAACCAATAGGGCTGAACTACTACTTAATTCTCATTAATCAACCAATATGGCTGAACTACTACTTAATTCTCATTAATCAACCAATATGACAGAACTACTACTTAATTCTCATTAATCAACCAATATGGCTGAACTACTACTTAATTCTCATTAATCAACCAATATGGCTGAACTACTACTTAATTCTCATTAATCAACCAATATGGCTGAACTACTACTTAATTCTCATTAATCAACCAATATGACTGAACTACTACTTAATTCTCATTAATCAACCAATATGACTGAACTACTACTTAATTCTCATTAATCAACCAATATGGCTGAACTACTACTTAATTCTCATTAATCAACCAATAGGGCTGAACTACTACTTAATTCTCATTAATCAACCAATATGGCTGAACTACTACTTAATTCTCATTAATCAACCAATATGACTGAACTACTACTTAATTCTCATTAATCAACCAATATGACTGAACTACTACTTAATTCTCATTAATCAACCAATATGACTGAACTACTACTTAATTCTCATTAATCAACCAATATGACTGAACTACTACTTAATTCTCATTAATCAACCAATATGGCTGAACTACTACTTAATTCTCATTAATCAACCAATATGGCTGAACTACTACTTAATTCTCATTAATCAACCAATAGGGCTGAACTACTACTTAATTCTCATTAATCAACCAATATGACTGAACTACTACTTAATTCTCATTAATCAACCAATATAGCTGAACTACTACTTAATTCTCATTAATCAACCAATATGGCTGAACTACTAATTAATTCTCATTAATCAACCAATATGACTGAACTACTAATTAATTCTCATTAATCAACCAATATGACTGAACTACTACTTAATTCTCATTAATCAACCAATATGGCTGAACTACTACTTAATTCTCATTAATCAACCAATATGGCTGAACTACTACTTAATTCTCATTAATCAACCAATATGACTGAACTACTACTTAATTCTCATTAATCAACCAATATGGCTGAACTACTACTTAATTCTCATTAATCAACCAATATGACGGAACTACTACTTAATTCTCATTAATCAACCAATATGGCTGAACTACTACTTAATTCTCATTAATCAACCAATATGGCTGAACTACTACTTAATTCTCATTAATCAACCAATATGACTGAACTACTACTTAATTCTCATTAATCAACCAATATGACTGAACTACTACTTAATTCTCATTAATCAACCAATATGGCTGAACTACTACTTAATTCTCATTAATCAATCAATATGACTGAACTACTACTTAATTCTCATTAATCAACCAATATGACTGAACTACTACTTAATTCTCATTAATCAACCAATATGGCTGAACTACTACTTAATTCTCATTAATCAACTAATATGACTGAACTACTACTTAATTCTCATTAATCAACCAATATGACTGAACTACTACTTAATTCTCATTAATCAACCAATAGGGCTGAACTACTACTTAATTCTCATTAATCAACCAATATGACTGAACTACTACTTAATTCTCATTAATCAACCAATATAGCTGAACTACTACTTAATTCTCATTAATCAACCAATATGACTGAACTACTACTTAATTCTCATTAATCAACCAATATGGCTGAACTACTACTTAGATCTCATTAATCAACCAATATGACTGAACTACTACTTAATTCTCATTAATCAACCAATATGGCTGAACTACTACTTAATTCTCATTAATCAACCAATATGACTGAACTACTACTTAATTCTCATTAATCAACCAATATGGCTGAACTACTACTTAGATCTCATTAATCAACCAATATGACTGAACTACTACTTAATTCTCATTAATCAACCAATATGGCTGAACTACTACTTAATTCTCATTAATCAACCAATATGGCTGAACTACTACTTAATTCTCATTAATCAACCAATATGACTGAACTACTACTTAATTCTCATTAATCAACCAATATGACTGAACTACTACTTAATTCTCATTAATCAACCAATATGGCTGAACTACTACTTAATTCTCATTAATCAACCAATATGACTGAACTACTACTTAATTCTCATTAATCAACCAATATGACTGAACTACTACTTAATTCTCATTAATCAACCAATATGACTGAACAACTACTTAATTCTCATTAATCAACCAATATGACTGAACTACTACTTAATTCTCATTAATCAACCAATATGGCTGAACTACTACTTAATTCTCATTAATCAACCAATATGACTGAACTACTACTTAATTCTCATTAATCAACCAATATGACTGAACTACTACTTAATTCTCATTAATCAACCAATATGGCTGAACTACTACTTAATTCTCATTAATCAACCAATATGACTGAACTACTACTTAATTCTCATTAATCAACCAATATGGCTGAACTACTACTTAATTCTCATTAATCAACCAATATGACTGAACTACTACTTAATTCTCATTAATCAACCAATATGACGGAACTACTACTTAATTCTCATTAATCAACCAATATGGCTGAACTACTACTTAATTCTCATTAATCAACCAATATGACTGAACAACTACTTAATTCTCATTAATCAACCAATATGACTGAACAACTACTTAATTCTCATTAATCAACCAATATGACGGAACTACTACTTAATTCTCATTAATCAACCAATATGACTGAACTACTACTTAATTCTCATTAATCAACCAATATGACTGAACTACTACTTAATTCTCATTAATCAACCAATATGACTGAACAACTACTTAATTCTCATTAATCAACCAATATGACTGAACTACTACTTAATTCTCATTAATCAACCAATATAGCTGAACTACTACTTAATTCTCATTAATCAACCAATATAGCTGAACTACTACTTAATTCTCATTAATCAACCAATATAGCTGAACTACTACTTAATTCTCATTAATCAACCAATATGACTGAACTACTACTTAATTCTCATTAATCAACCAATATGACTGAACTACTACTTAATTCTCATTAATCAACCAATATGACTGAAATACTACTTAATTCTCATTAATCAACCAATATGACTGAACTACTACTTAGTTCTCATTAATCAACCAATATGACTGAAATACTACTTAATTCTCATTAATCAACCAATATGGCTGAACTACTACTTAATTCTCATTAATCAACCAATATGACTGAACTACTACTTAATTCTCATTAATCAACCAATATGGCTGAACTACTACTTAGATCTCATTAATCAACCAATATGGCTGAACTACTTCTTAATTCTCATTAATCAACCAATATGGCTGAACTACTACTTAATTCTCATTAATCAACCAATATGACTGAACTACTACTTAATTCTCATTAATCAACCAATATGGCTGAACTACTACTTAGATCTCATTAATCAACCAATATGGCTGAACTACTTCTTAATTCTCATTAATCAACCAATATGACTGAACTACTACTTAATTCTCATTAATCAACCAATATGGCTGAACTACTACTTAATTCTCATTAATCAACCAATATGGCTGAACTACTTCTTAATTCTCATTAATCAACCAATATGACTGAACTACTACTTAATTCTCATTAATCAACCAATATGGCTGAACTACTACTTAGATCTCATTAATCAACCAATATGGCTGAACTACTTCTTAATTCTCATTAATCAACCAATATGACTGAACTACTACTTAATTCTCATTAATCAACCAATATGGCTGAACTACTACTTAGATCTCATTAATCAATCAATATGGCTGAACTACTACTTAATTCTCATTAATCAACCAATATGACTGAAATACTACTTAATTCTCATTAATCAACCAATATGACTGAACTACTACTTAGATCTCATTAATCAACCAATATGGCTGAACTACTTCTTAATTCTCATTAATCAACCAATATGGCTGAAATACTACTTAATTCTCATTAATCAACCAATATGGCTGAAATACTACTTAATTCTCATTAATCAACCAATATGACTGAACTACTACTTAATTCTCATTAATCAACCAATATGGCTGAACTACTTCTTAATTCTCATTAATCAACCAATATGGCTGAAATACTACTTAATTCTCATTAATCAACCAATATGGCTGAACTACTACTTAATTCTCATTAATCAACCAATATGACTGAACTACTACTTAATTCTCATTAATCAACCAATATGGCTGAACTACTTCTTAATTCTCATTAATCAACCAATATGACTGAACTACTACTTAATTCTCATTAATCAACCAATATGACTGAACTACTACTTAATTCTCATTAATCAACCAATATGACTGAACTACTACTTAATTCTCATTAATCAACCAATATGATTGAACTACTACTTAATTCTCATTAATCAACCAATATGGCTGAACTACTACTTAATTCTCATTAATCAACCAATATAGCTGAACTACTACTTAATTCTCATTAATCAACCAATATGACTGAACTACTACTTAATTCTCATTAATCAACCAATATGGCTGAACTACTACTTAATTCTCATTAATCAACCAATATGGCTGAACTACTACTTAGATCTCATTAATCAACCAATATGGCTGAACTACTACTTAATTCTCATTAATCAATCAATATGGCTGAACTACTTCTTAATTCTCATTAATCAACCAATATGACTGAACTACTACTTAATTCTCATTAATCAACCAATATGGCTGAACTACTACTTAATTCTCATTAATCAACCAATATAGCTGAACTACTACTTAGATCTCATTAATCAACCAATATGGCTGAACTACTACTTAATTCTCATTAATCAACCAATATGACTGAACTACTGCTTAATTCTCATTAATCAACCAATATGGCTGAACTACTACTTATTTCTCATTAATCAACAAATATGACTGAACTACTACTTAATTCTCATTAATCAACCAATATGACTGAACTACTACTTAATTCTCATTAATCAACCAATATGACTGAACTACTACTTAATTCTCATTAATCAACCAATATGACTGAACTACTACTTAATTCTCATTAATCAACCAATATGACTGAACTACTACTTAATTCTCATTAATCAACCAATATGGCTGAACTACTACTTAATTCTCATTAATCAACCAATATGACTGAACTACTACTTAATTCTCATTAATCAACCAATATGACTGAAATACTACTTAATTCTCATTAATCAACCAATATGACTGAACTACTACTTAGTTCTCATTAATCAACCAATATGGCTGAACTACTACTTAATTCTCATTAATCAACCAATATGACTGAACTACTACTTAATTCTCATTAATCAACCAATATGGCTGAACTACTACTTAGATCTCATTAATCAACCAATATGGCTGAACTACTTCTTAATTCTCATTAATCAACCAATATGGCTGAACTACTACTTAATTCTCATTAATCAACCAATATGACTGAACTACTACTTAATTCTCATTAATCAACCAATATGGCTGAACTACTACTTAGATCTCATTAATCAACCAATATGGCTGAACTACTTCTTAATTCTCATTAATCAACCAATATGACTGAACTACTACTTAATTCTCATTAATCAACCAATATGGCTGAACTACTACTTAGATCTCATTAATCAACCAATATGGCTGAACTACTTCTTAATTCTCATTAATCAACCAATATGACTGAACTACTACTTAATTCTCATTAATCAACCAATATGGCTGAACTACTACTTAGATCTCATTAATCAACCAATATGGCTGAACTACTTCTTAATTCTCATTAATCAACCAATATGACTGAACTACTACTTAATTCTCATTAATCAACCAATATGGCTGAACTACTACTTAGATCTCATTAATCAATCAATATGGCTGAACTACTACTTAATTCTCATTAATCAACCAATATGACTGAACTACTACTTAATTCTCATTAATCAACCAATATGACTGAACTACTACTTAATTCTCATTAATCAACCAATATGGCTGAACTACTACTTAATTCTCATTAATCAACCAATATGACTGAACTACTACTTATTTCTCATTAATCAACAAATATGACTGAACTACTACTTAATTCTCATTAATCAACCAATATGACTGAACTACTACTTAATTCTCATTAATCAACCAATATGACTGAACTACTACTTAATTCTCATTAATCAACCAATATGACTGAACTACTACTTAATTCTCATTAATCAACCAATATGACTGAACTACTACTTAATTCTCATTAATCAACCAATATGGCTGAACTACTACTTAATTCTCATTAATCAACCAATATGACTGAACTACTACTTAATTCTCATTAATCAACCAATATGACTGAAATACAACTTAATTCTCATTAATCAACCAATATGACTGAACTACTACTTAGTTCTCATTAATCAACCAATATGGCTGAACTACTACTTAATTCTCATTAATCAACCAATATGACTGAACTACTACTTAATTCTCATTAATCAACCAATATGGCTGAACTACTACTTAGATCTCATTAATCAACCAATATGGCTGAACTACTTCTTAATTCTCATTAATCAACCAATATGGCTGAACTACTACTTAATTCTCATTAATCAACCAATATGACTGAACTACTACTTAATTCTCATTAATCAACCAATATGGCTGAACTACTACTTAGATCTCATTAATCAACCAATATGGCTGAACTACTTCTTAATTCTCATTAATCAACCAATATGACTGAACTACTACTTAATTCTCATTAATCAACCAATATGGCTGAACTACTACTTAGATCTCATTAATCAACCAATATGGCTGAACTACTTCTTAATTCTCATTAATCAACCAATATGACTGAACTACTACTTAATTCTCATTAATCAACCAATATGGCTGAACTACTACTTAGATCTCATTAATCAACCAATATGGCTGAACTACTTCTTAATTCTCATTAATCAACCAATATGACTGAACTCTACTTAGTTCTCATTAATCAACCAATATGGCTGAACTACTACTTAGATCTCATTAATCAATCAATATGGCTGAACTACTACTTAATTCTCATTAATCAACCAATATGACTGAACTACTACTTAATTCTCATTAATCAACCAATATGACTGAACTACTACTTAGATCTCATTAATCAACCAATATGGCTGAACTACTTCTTAATTCTCATTAATCAACCAATATGGCTGAAATACTACTTAATTCTCATTAATCAACCAATATGGCTGAAATACTACTTAATTCTCATTAATCAACCAATATGACTGAACTACTACTTAATTCTCATTAATCAACCAATATGGCTGAACTACTTCTTAATTCTCATTAATCAACCAATATGGCTGAAATACTACTTAATTCTCATTAATCAACCAATATGGCTGAACTACTACTTAATTCTCATTAATCAACCAATATGACTGAACTACTACTTAATTCTCATTAATCAACCAATATGGCTGAACTACTTCTTAATTCTCATTAATCAACCAATATGACTGAACTACTACTTAATTCTCATTAATCAACCAATATGACTGAACTACTACTTAATTCTCATTAATCAACCAATATGACTGAACTACTACTTAATTCTCATTAATCAACCAATATGATTGAACTACTACTTAATTCTCATTAATCAACCAATATGGCTGAACTACTACTTAATTCTCATTAATCAACCAATATAGCTGAACTACTACTTAATTCTCATTAATCAACCAATATGACTGAACTACTACTTAATTCTCATTAATCAACCAATATGGCTGAACTACTACTTAATTCTCATTAATCAACCAATATGGCTGAACTACTACTTAGATCTCATTAATCAACCAATATGGCTGAACTACTACTTAATTCTCATTAATCAATCAATATGGCTGAACTACTTCTTAATTCTCATTAATCAACCAATATGACTGAACTACTACTTAATTCTCATTAATCAACCAATATGGCTGAACTACTACTTAATTCTCATTAATCAACCAATATAGCTGAACTACTACTTAGATCTCATTAATCAACCAATATGGCTGAACTACTACTTAATTCTCATTAATCAACCAATATGGCTGAACTACTACTTAATTCTCATTAATCAACCAATATGACTGAACTACTACTTAATTCTCATTAATCAACCAATATGGCTGAACTACTACTTAATTCTCATTAATCAACCAATATGGTTGAACTACTACTTAGATCTCATTAATCAACCAATATGGCTGAACTACTACTTAATTCTCATTAATCAATCAATATGGCTGAACTACTTCTTAATTCTCATTAATCAACCAATATGACTGAACTACTACTTAATTCTCATTAATCAACCAATATGGCTGAACTACTACTTAATTCTCATTAATCAACCAATATAGCTGAACTACTACTTAGATCTCATTAATCAACCAATATGACTGAACTACTTCTTAATTCTCATTAATCAACAAATATGGCTGAACTACTACTTAATTCTCATTAATCAACCAATATGGCTGAACTACTACTTAATTCTCATTAATCAACCAATATGACTGAACTACTACTTAATTCTCATTAATCAACCAATATGGCTGAACTACTACTTAATTCTCATTAATCAACCAATATGACTGAACTACTACTTAATTCTCATTAATCAACCAATATGGCTGAACTACTACTTAATTCTCATTAATCAATCAATATGGCTGAACTACTTCTTAATTCTCATTAATCAACCAATATGACTGAACTACTACTTAATTCTCATTAATCAACCAATATGGCTGAACTACTACTTAATTCTCATTAATCAATCAATATGACTGAACTACTACTTAGTTCTCATTAATCAATCAATATAGCTGTACTACTACTTAATTCTCATTAATCAACCAATATGACTGAACTACTACTTAGTTCTCATTAATCAACCAATATGGCTGAACTACTACTTAATTCTCATTAATCAACCAATATGGCTGAACTACTACTTAATTCTCATTAATCAACCAATATGGCTGAACTACTACTTAATTCTCATTAATCAACCAATATGACTGAACTACTACTTAATTCTCATTAATCAACCAATATGACTGAACTCTACTTAGTTCTCATTAATCAACCAATATGGCTGAACTACTACTTAATTCTCATTAATCAACCAATATGGCTGAACTACTACTTAATTCTCATTAATCAACCAATATGGCTGAACTACTACTTAATTCTCATTAATCAACCAATATGACTGAACTACTACTTAATTCTCATTAATCAACCAATATGGCTGAACTACTACTTAATTCTCATTAATCAACCAATATGACTGAACTCTACTTAGTTCTCATTAATCAACCAATATGACTGAACTACTACTTAATTCTCATTAATCAACCAATATGGCTGAACTACTACTTAATTCTCATTAATCAACCAATATGACTGAACTACTACTTAATTCTCATTAATCAACCAATATGACTGAACTCTACTTAGTTCTCATTAATCAATCAATATGACTGAACTACTACTTAATTCTCATTAATCAACCAATATGACTGAACTACTACTTAATTCTCATTAATCAACCAATATGACTGAACTACTACTTAATTCTCATTAATCAACCAATATGACTGAACTACTACTTAGTTCTCATTAATCAACCAATATGACTGAACTACTACTTAATTCTCATTAATCAACCAATATGGCTGAACTACTACTTAGATCTCATTAATCAACCAATATGACTGAACTACTACTTAATTCTCATTAATCAACCAATATGACTGAACTACTACTTAATTCTCATTAATCAACCAATATGGCTGAACTACTACTTAATTCTCATTAATCAACCAATATAGCTGAACTACTACTTAGATCTCATTAATCAACCAATATGACTGAAATACTACTTAATTCTCATTAATCAACCAATATGGCTGAACTACTACTTAGATCTCATTAATCAACCAATATGACTGAAATACTACTTAATTCTCATTAATCAACCAATATGGCTGAACTACTACTTAATTCTCATTAATCAACCAATATAGCTGAACTACTACTTAATTCTCATTAATCAACCAATATGGCTGAACTACTACTTAATTCTCATTAATCAACCAATATGGTTGAACTACTACTTAGATCTCATTAATCAACCAATATGACTGAACTACTACTTAATTCTCATTAATCAACCAATAGGGCTGAACTACTACTTAATTCTCATTAATCAACCAATATGGCTGAACTACTACTTAGTTCTCATTAATCAACCAATATGATTGAACAACTACTTAATTCTCATTAATCAACCAATATGGCTGAACTACTACTTAGATCTCATTAATCAACCAATATGACTGAACTACTACTTAATTCTCATTAATCAACCAATATGGCTGAACTACTACTTAATTCTCATTAATCAACCAATATGGCTGAACTACTACTTAATTCTCATTAATCAACCAATATGACTGAACTACTACTTAATTCTCATTAATCAACCAATATGACTGAACTACTACTTAATTCTCATTAATCAACCAATATGACTGAACTACTACTTAATTCTCATTAATCAACCAATATGACTGAACTACTACTTAGTTCTCATTAATCAACCAATATGACTGAACTACTACTTAATTCTCATTAATCAACCAATATGACTGAACTCTACTTAATTCTCATTAATCAACCAATATGGCTGAACTACTACTTAGATCTCATTAATCAACCAATATGACTGACCTACTACTTAGATCTCATTAATCAACCAATATGGCTGAACTACTACTTAATTCTCATTAATCAACCAATATGGCTGAACTACTACTTAATTCTCAATAATCAACCAATATGACTGAACTACTACTTAGTTCTCATTAATCAACCAATATGGCTGAACAACTACTTAGATCTCATTAATCAACCAATATGGCTGAACTACTACTTAGATCTCATTAATCAACCAATATGACTGAACTACTACTTAATTCTCATTAATCAACCAATATGGCTGAACTACTACTTAATTCTCATTAATCAACCAATATGGCTGAACTACTACTTAATTCTCATTAATCAACCAATATGGCTGAACTACTACTTAATTCTCATTAATCAACCAATATGGCTGTACTACTACTTAATTCTCATTAATCAACCAATATGGCTGAACTACTACTTAATTCTCATTAATCAACCAATATGACTGAACTACTACTTAATTCTCATTAATCAACCAATATGACTGAACTACTACTTAATTCTCATTAATCAACCAATATGACTGAACTCTACTTAGTTCTCATTAATCAACCAATATGACTGAACTACTACTTAATTCTCATTAATCAACCAATATGGCTGAACTACTACTTAGTTCTCATTAATCAACCAATATGGCTGAACTACTACTTAATTCTCATTAATCAACCAATATGACTGAACTACTACTTAATTCTCATTAATCAACCAATATGGCTGAACTACTACTTAATTCTCATTAATCAACCAATATGACTGAACTACTACTTAATTCTCATTAATCAACCAATATGGCTGAACTACTACTTAATTCTCATTAATCAATCAATATGGCTGAACTACTACTTAATTCTCATTAATCAACCAATATGGCTGAACTACTACTTAATTCTCATTAATCAACCAATATGGCTGAACTACTACTTAATTCTCATTAATCAACCAATATGGCTGAACTACTACTTAATTCTCATTAATCAACCAATATGACTGAACTACTACTTAATTCTCATTAATCAACCAATATGGCTGAACTACTACTTAATTCTCATTAATCAATCAATATGGCTGAACTACTTCTTAATTCTCATTAATCAACCAATATGACTGAACTACTACTTAATTCTCATTAATCAACCAATATGGCTGAACTACTACTTAATTCTCATTAATCAATCAATATGACTGAACTACTACTTAGTTCTCATTAATCAATCAATATAGCTGTACTACTACTTAATTCTCATTAATCAACCAATATGACTGAACTACTACTTAGTTCTCATTAATCAACCAATATGGCTGAACTACTACTTAATTCTCATTAATCAACCAATATGGCTGAACTACTACTTAATTCTCATTAATCAACCAATATGGCTGAACTACTACTTAATTCTCATTAATCAACCAATATGACTGAACTACTACTTAATTCTCATTAATCAACCAATATGACTGAACTCTACTTAGTTCTCATTAATCAACCAATATGGCTGAACTACTACTTAATTCTCATTAATCAACCAATATGGCTGAACTACTACTTAATTCTCATTAATCAACCAATATGGCTGAACTACTACTTAATTCTCATTAATCAACCAATATGACTGAACTACTACTTAATTCTCATTAATCAACCAATATGGCTGAACTACTACTTAATTCTCATTAATCAACCAATATGACTGAACTCTACTTAGTTCTCATTAATCAACCAATATGACTGAACTACTACTTAATTCTCATTAATCAACCAATATGACTGAACTCTACTTAGTTCTCATTAATCAATCAATATGACTGAACTACTACTTAATTCTCATTAATCAACCAATATGACTGAACTACTACTTAATTCTCATTAATCAACCAATATGACTGAACTACTACTTAATTCTCATTAATCAACCAATATGACTGAACTACTACTTAGTTCTCATTAATCAACCAATATGACTGAACTACTACTTAATTCTCATTAATCAACCAATATGGCTGAACTACTACTTAGATCTCATTAATCAACCAATATGACTGAACTACTACTTAATTCTCATTAATCAACCAATATGACTGAACTACTACTTAATTCTCATTAATCAACCAATATGGCTGAACTACTACTTAATTCTCATTAATCAACCAATATAGCTGAACTACTACTTAGATCTCATTAATCAACCAATATGACTGAAATACTACTTAATTCTCATTAATCAACCAATATGGCTGAACTACTACTTAGATCTCATTAATCAACCAATATGACTGAAATACTACTTAATTCTCATTAATCAACCAATATGGCTGAACTACTACTTAATTCTCATTAATCAACCAATATAGCTGAACTACTACTTAATTCTCATTAATCAACCAATATGGCTGAACTACTACTTAATTCTCATTAATCAACCAATATGGTTGAACTACTACTTAGATCTCATTAATCAACCAATATGACTGAACTACTACTTAATTCTCATTAATCAACCAATAGGGCTGAACTACTACTTAATTCTCATTAATCAACCAATATGGCTGAACTACTACTTAGTTCTCATTAATCAACCAATATGACTGAACAACTACTTAATTCTCATTAATCAACCAATATGGCTGAACTACTACTTAGATCTCATTAATCAACCAATATGACTGAACTACTACTTAATTCTCATTAATCAACCAATATGGCTGAACTACTACTTAATTCTCATTAATCAACCAATATGGCTGAACTACTACTTAATTCTCATTAATCAACCAATATGACTGAACTACTACTTAATTCTCATTAATCAACCAATATGACTGAACTACTACTTAATTCTCATTAATCAACCAATATGACTGAACTACTACTTAATTCTCATTAATCAACCAATATGACTGAACTACTACTTAGTTCTCATTAATCAACCAATATGACTGAACTACTACTTAATTCTCATTAATCAACCAATATGACTGAACTCTACTTAATTCTCATTAATCAACCAATATGGCTGAACTACTACTTAGATCTCATTAATCAACCAATATGACTGACCTACTACTTAGATCTCATTAATCAACCAATATGGCTGAACTACTACTTAATTCTCATTAATCAACCAATATGGCTGAACTACTACTTAATTCTCAATAATCAACCAATATGACTGAACTACTACTTAGTTCTCATTAATCAACCAATATGGCTGAACAACTACTTAGATCTCATTAATCAACCAATATGGCTGAACTGCTACTTAGATCTCATTAATCAACCAATATGACTGAACTACTACTTAATTCTCATTAATCAACCAATATGGCTGAACTACTACTTAATTCTCATTAATCAATCAATATGGCTGAACTACTACTTAATTCTCATTAATCAACCAATATGGCTGAACTACTACTTAATTCTCATTAATCAACCAATATGGCTGAACTACTACTTAATTCTCATTAATCAACCAATATGGCTGAACTACTACTTAATTCTCATTAATCAACCAATATGGCTGAACTACTACTTAATTCTCATTAATCAATCAATATGGCTGAACTACTACTTAATTCTCATTAATCAACCAATATGGCTGAACTACTACTTAATTCTCATTAATCAACCAATATGGCTGAACTACTACTTAATTCTCATTAATCAACCAATATGACTGAACTACTACTTAATTCTCATTAATCAACCAATATGACTGAACTCTACTTAATTCTCATTAATCAACCAATATGGCTGAACTACTACTTAATTCTCATTAATCAACCAATATGGCTGAACTACTACTTAATTCTCATTAATCAACCAATATAGCTGAACTACTACTTAATTCTCATTAATCAACCAATATGACTGAACTACTACTTAATTCTCATTAATCAACCAATATGACTGAACTCTACTTAATTCTCATTAATCAACCAATATGGCTGAACTACTACTTAATTCTCATTAATCAACCAATATGGCTGAACTACTACTTAATTCTCATTAATCAACCAATATGACTGAACTACTACTTAATTCTCATTAATCAACCAATATGGCTGAACTACTACTTAATTCTCATTAATCAACCAATATGGCTGAACTACTACTTAATTCTCATTAATCAACCAATATGGCTGAACTACTACTTAATTCTCATTAATCAACCAATATGGCTGAACTACTACTTAATTCTCATTAATCAACCAATATGGCTGAACTACTACTTATTTCTCATTAATCAACCAATATGGCTGAACTACTACTTAATTCTCATTAATCAATCAATATGGCTGAACTACTACTTAGTTCTCATTAATCAACCAATATGGCTGAACTACTACTTAATTCTCATTAATCAACCAATATGGCTGAACTACTACTTAATTCTCATTAATCAACCAATATGACTGAACTACTACTTAATTCTCATTAATCAACCAATATGACTGAACTCTACTTAATTCTCATTAATCAACCAATATGACTGAACTACTACTTAATTCTCATTAATCAACCAATATGGCTGAACTACTACTTAATTCTCATTAATCAACAAATATAGCTGAACTACTACTTAATTCTCATTAATCAACCAATATGACTGAACTACTACTTAATTCTCATTAATCAACCAATATGACTGAACTCTACTTAATTCTCATTAATCAACCAATATGGCTGAACTACTACTTAATTCTCATTAATCAACCAATATGGCTGAACTACTACTTAATTCTCATTAATCAACCAATATAGCTGAACTACTACTTAATTCTCATTAATCAACCAATATGACTGAACTACTACTTAATTCTCATTAATCAACGAATATGGCTGAACTACTACTTAATTCTCATTAATCAACCAATATGGCTGTACTACTACTTAATTCTCATTAATCAACCAATATGGCTGAACTACTACTTAATTCTCATTAATCAACCAATATGACTGAACTACTACTTAATTCTCATTAATCAACCAATATGACTGAACTACTACTTAATTCTCATTAATCAACCAATATGACTGAACTCTACTTAGTTCTCATTAATCAACCAATATGACTGAACTACTACTTAATTCTCATTAATCAACCAATATGGCTGAACTACTACTTAGTTCTCATTAATCAACCAATATGGCTGAACTACTACTTAATTCTCATTAATCAACCAATATGACTGAACTACTACTTAATTCTCATTAATCAACCAATATGACTGAACTCTACTTAGTTCTCATTAATCAATCAATATGACTGAACTACTACTTAATTCTCATTAATCAACCAATATGACTGAACTACTACTTAATTCTCATTAATCAACCAATATGACTGAACTACTACTTAATTCTCATTAATCAACCAATATGACTGAACTACTACTTAGTTCTCATTAATCAACCAATATGACTGAACTACTACTTAATTCTCATTAATCAACCAATATGGCTGAACTACTACTTAGATCTCATTAATCAACCAATATGACTGAACTACTACTTAATTCTCATTAATCAACCAATATGACTGAACTACTACTTAATTCTCATTAATCAACCAATATGGCTGAACTACTACTTAATTCTCATTAATCAACCAATATAGCTGAACTACTACTTAATTCTCATTAATCAACCAATATGGCTGAACTACTACTTAATTCTCATTAATCAACCAATATGGTTGAACTACTACTTAGATCTCATTAATCAACAAATATGACTGAACTACTACTTAATTCTCATTAATCAACCAATAGGGCTGAACTACTACTTAATTCTCATTAATCAACCAATATGGCTGAACTACTACTTAGTTCTCATTAATCAACCAATATGACTGAACAACTACTTAATTCTCATTAATCAACCAATATGGCTGAACTACTACTTAGATCTCATTAATCAACCAATATGACTGAACTACTACTTAATTCTCATTAATCAACCAATATGGCTGAACTACTACTTAATTCTCATTAATCAACCAATATGGCTGAACTACTACTTAATTCTCATTAATCAACCAATATGACTGAACTACTACTTAATTCTCATTAATCAACCAATATGACTGAACTACTACTTAATTCTCATTAATCAACCAATAAGACTGAACTACTACTTAATTCTCATTAATCAACCAATATGACTGAACTACTACTTAGTTCTCATTAATCAACCAATATGACTGAACTACTACTTAATTCTCATTAATCAACCAATATGACTGAACTCTACTTAATTCTCATTAATCAACC
The DNA here is from genome assembly GCA_963383655.1 of Bathymodiolus septemdierum. NCBI lineage: Eukaryota > Metazoa > Mollusca > Bivalvia > Mytilida > Modiolidae > Bathymodiolus > Bathymodiolus septemdierum. Next base: position 1,972,764 of record OY726525.1, on the reverse strand, counting down.
AATATGGCTGAACTACTACTTAGATCTCATTAATCAACCAATATGACTGACCTACTACTTAGATCTCATTAATCAACCAATATGGCTGAACTACTACTTAATTCTCATTAATCAACCAATATGGCTGAACTACTACTTAGTTCTCATTAATCAACCAATATGGCTGAACTACTACTTAATTCTCATTAATCAACCAATATGGCTGAACTACTACTTAATTCTCAATAATCAACCAATATGACTGAACTACTACTTAGTTCTCATTAATCAACCAATATGGCTGAACAACTACTTAGATCTCATTAATCAACCAATATGGCTGAACTACTACTTAGATCTCATTAATCAACCAATATGACTGAACTACTACTTAATTCTCATTAATCAACCAATATGGCTGAACTACTACTTAATTCTCATTAATCAATCAATATGGCTGAACTACTACTTAATTCTCATTAATCAACCAATATGGCTGAACTACTACTTAATTCTCATTAATCAACCAATATGGCTGAACTACTACTTAATTCTCATTAATCAACCAATATGGCTGAACTACTACTTAATTCTCATTAATCAACCAATATGGCTGAACTACTACTTAATTCTCATTAATCAACCAATATGGCTGAACTACTACTTAATTCTCATTAATCAACCAATATGGCTGAACTACTACTTAATTCTCATTAATCAACCAATATGACTGAACTACTACTTAATTCTCATTAATCAACCAATATGACTGAACTCTACTTAATTCTCATTAATCAACCAATATGGCTGAACTACTACTTAATTCTCATTAATCAACCAATATGGCTGAACTACTACTTAATTCTCATTAATCAACCAATATAGCTGAACTACTACTTAATTCTCATTAATCAACCAATATGACTGAACTACTACTTAATTCTCATTAATCAACCAATATGACTGAACTCTACTTAATTCTCATTAATCAACCAATATGGCTGAACTACTACTTAATTCTCATTAATCAACCAATATGGCTGAACTACTACTTAATTCTCATTAATCAACCAATATGACTGAACTACTACTTAATTCTCATTAATCAACCAATATGGCTGAACTACTACTTAATTCTCATTAATCAACCAATATGGCTGAACTACTACTTAATTCTCATTAATCAACCAATATGGCTGAACTACTACTTAATTCTCATTAATCAACCAATATGGCTGAACTACTACTTAATTCTCATTAATCAACCAATATAGCTGAACTACTACTTAATTCTCATTAATCAACCAATATGACTGAACTACTACTTAATTCTCATTAATCAACCAATATGACTGAACTCTACTTAATTCTCATTAATCAACCAATATGGCTGAACTACTACTTAATTCTCATTAATCAACCAATATGGCTGAACTACTACTTAATTCTCATTAATCAACCAATATGACTGAACTACTACTTAATTCTCATTAATCAACCAATATGGCTGAACTACTACTTAATTCTCATTAATCAACCAATATGGCTGAACTACTACTTAATTCTCATTAATCAACCAATATGGCTGAACTACTACTTAATTCTCATTAATCAACCAATATGGCTGAACTACTACTTAATTCTCATTAATCAACCAATATGGCTGAACTACTACTTAATTCTCATTAATCAACCAATATGGCTGAACTACTACTTAATTCTCATTAATCAATCAATATGGCTGAACTACTACTTAGTTCTCATTAATCAACCAATATGGCTGAACTACTACTTAATTCTCATTAATCAACCAATATGGCTGAACTACTACTTAATTCTCATTAATCAACCAATATGACTGAACTACTACTTAATTCTCATTAATCAACCAATATGACTGAACTCTACTTAATTCTCATTAATCAACCAATATGACTGAACTACTACTTAATTCTCATTAATCAACCAATATGGCTGAACTACTACTTAATTCTCATTAATCAACAAATATAGCTGAACTACTACTTAATTCTCATTAATCAACCAATATGACTGAACTACTACTTAATTCTCATTAATCAACCAATATGACTGAACTCTACTTAATTCTCATTAATCAACCAATATGGCTGAACTACTACTTAATTCTCATTAATCAACCAATATGGCTGAACTACTACTTAATTCTCATTAATCAACCAATATAGCTGAACTACTACTTAATTCTCATTAATCAACCAATATGACTGAACTACTACTTAATTCTCATTAATCAACGAATATGGCTGAACTACTACTTAATTCTCATTAATCAACCAATATGGCTGTACTACTACTTAATTCTCATTAATCAACCAATATGGCTGAACTACTACTTAATTCTCATTAATCAACCAATATGACTGAACTACTACTTAATTCTCATTAATGAACCAATATGACTGAACTACTACTTAATTCTCATTAATCAACCAATATGGCTGAACTACTACTTAATTCTCATTAATCAACCAATATGGCTGAACTACTACTTAATTCTCATTAATCAACCAATATGGCTGAACTACTACTTAATTCTCATTAATCAACCAATATGGCTGTACTACTACTTAATTCTCATTAATCAACCAATATAGCTGAACTACTACTTAATTCTCATTAATCAACCAATATGACTGAACTACTACTTAATTCTCATTAATCAACCAATATGACTGAACTACTACTTAATTCTCATTAATCAACCAATATGACTGAACTACTACTTAATTCTCATTAATCAACCAATATGGTTGAACTACTAGTTAATTCTCATTAATCAATCAATATGCTTGAACTACTACTTAATTCTCGTTAATCAACCAATCAGTCAATCAATAAACCAATTTGATTGAACAACCACTTTTTTGTTGATAAATCAATAAATCAATCAATAAACCTGAAATATTGCTTACCTGACATGAAACAATCAATAAATAAATGAATCAATCAATATAGCTAAAATAATGTTCACTTGTAATCAATCAATCATTCAATATAGTTGACGTGAAACATTAATAAAACAATCAAAATATATCAAATACTCCTTCCTTGTCGTTAATCAATCAATCAATCAACCAACCAATCAATCAATCAATCAATCAATCAATCAATCAATCAATCAATCAATCAATCAATCAATCAATCAACAAAGTTAAATTTAAGACAACCTTCAAAATATATAAATATTATTTTCTCGTGTGAATAATAAATTAAAATCACCAATAGACAATTGATATTCTGTGAATTCTGTGATGCAACGAAGTTTAACACTAAGTGATCAAAATATAACATGCATGCTAATTTCACAATAATTGAAACAAAAATGTACCGTGAGAGTCTCCGTATTGTTCAAGTCGTAGTTGTAATGTAAAATTGTCTGTTGCTATGGCTACGAATTCACCAACTGCATTGAATGTGTATAGTAATCCGTCTAGTGTTACAAAATGAGGATCGCCGGATACTCTACCTGTAAAGGAAAATATTATCTATTATTCATAATTCATAATGTATCATGGTTTGTTGTTTATCTCTACTATAAAGCTATGACAATACTGTCAACAAGTACAAATGTCACTTTACAGAAGAATCGCCTTATTTAGGAAAGATAGACGAAAATATAGCCAAAGGTTACAAAAGGAAACTTAAATCCCATAATATCAATATCTAGTAATAACTTTCATTAGACGTAACAAAGCAATGGTGAACAAATTACCATTGGTCCTTAGGACAAAATTACAAGTTAATATAACTAGAGTAGTAACGACTAAAGTACTGTATAAGATAACTAGAACCTGTATCACACTAGAGTAGTAACGACTAAAGTACTGTATAAGATAACTAGAACCTGTATCACACTAGAGAAGTAACGACTAAAGTACTGTATAAGATAACTAGAACCTGTATCACACTAGAGTAGTAACGACTAAAGTACTGTATAAGATAACTAGAACATGTATCACACTAGAGTAGTAACGACTAAAGTACTGTATAAGATAACTAGAACCTGTATAACACTAGAGTAGTAACGACTAAAGTACTGTATAAGATAACTAGAACCTGTATCACACTAGAGAAGTAACGACTAAAGTACTGTATAAGATAACTAGAACCTGTATCACACTAGAGTAGTAACGACTAAAGTACTGTATAAGATAACTAGAACATGTATCACACTAGAGTAGTAACGACTAAAGTATTGTATTTGATAACTAGAACCTGTATAACACTAGAGTAGTAACGACTAAAGTAAGAACTGTATAAGATAACTAAAACCTGTATAACACTAGACTAGTAACGACTAAAGTATTGTATAAGATAACAAGAACCTGTATAACACTAGAATAGTAACGACTAAAGTACTGTATAAGATAACTAGAACCTGTATCACACTAGAGTAGTAACGACTAAAGTATTGTATAAGATAACAAGAACCTGTATAACACTAGAATAATAACGACTAAAGTACTGTATAAGATAACTAGAACCTGTATGACACTAGAGTAGTAACGACTACAGTATTGTATAAGATACCTAGAACCTGTATAACACTAGAGTAGTAACGACTAAAGTAAGAACTGTATAAGATAACTAGAACCTGTATAACACTAGAGTAGTAACGACTACAGTATTGTATAAGATAACTAGAACCTGTATCACACTAGAGTAGTAACGACTACAGTATTGTATAAGATAACTAGAACCTGTATCACACTAGAGTAGTAACGACTAAAGTATTGTATAAGATAACTAGAACCTGTATAACACTAGAGTAGTAACGACTAAAGTATTGTATAAGATAACTAAAACCTGTATAACACTAGAGTAGTAACGACTAAAGTAAGAACTGTATAAGATAACTAGAACCTGTATCACACTAGAGTAGTAACGACTAAAGTACTGTGTAAGATAACTAGAACATGTATCACACTAGACTAGTAACGACTAAAGTAAGAACTGTATAAGATAACTAGAACCTGTATCACACTAGAGTAGGAACGACTAAAGTATTGTATAAGATAACTAGAACCTGTATAACACTAGACTAGTAACGACTAAAGTAAGCATTGTATAAGATAACAAGAACCTGTATAACACTAGAGTAGGAACGACTAAAGTACTGTATAAGATAACTAGAACCTGTATAACACTAGAGTAGTAACGACTAAAGTAAGAACTGTATAAGATAACAAGAACCTGTATAACACTAGAATAGTAACGACTAAAGTACTGTATAAGATAACTAGAACCTGTATCACACTAGAGTAGTAACGACTAAAGTAAGAACTGTATAAGATAACTAGAACCTGTATAACACTAGACTAGTAACGACTAAAGTAAGCATTGTATAAGATAACAAGAACCTGCATTACACTAGAATAGTAACGACTAAAGTACTGTATAAGATAACTAGAACCTGTATCACACTAGAGTAGTAACGACTACAGTATTGTATAAGATAACTAGAACCTGTATCACACTAGAGTAGTAACGACTAAAGTATTGTATAAGATAACTAAAACCTGTATAACACTAGAGTAGTAACGACTAAAGAACTCTATAAGATAACTAGAACCTGTATCACACTAGAGTAGTAACGACTAAAGTACTGTATAAGATAACTAGAACATGTATCACACTAGAGTAGTAACGACTAAAGTACTGTATAAGATAACTAGAACCTGTATAACACTAGAGTAGTAACGACTAAAGTATTGTATAAGATAACAAGAACCTGTATCACACTAGAGTAGTAACGACTAAAGTACTGTATAAGATAACTAGAACCTGTATAACACTAGAGTAGTAACGACTAAAGTATTGTATAAGATAACTAGAACCTGTATCACACTAGAGTAGTAACGACTATAGTAATGTATAAGATAACTAAAACCTGTATAACACTAGAGTAGTAACGACTAAAGAACTCTATAAGATAACTAGAACATGTATCACACTAGAGTAGTAACGACTAAAGTACTGTATAAGATAACTAGAACCTGTATAACACTAGAGTAGTAACGACTAAAGTACTGTATAAGATAACTAGAACCTGTATCACACTATAGTAGTAACGACTAAAGTACTGTATAAGATAACTAGAACCTGTATCACACTATATTAGTAACGACTAAAGTACTGTATAAGATAACTAGAACCTGTATAACACTAGAGTAGTAACAACAAAAGTATTGTATAAGATAACTAGAACCTGTATAACACTAGAGTAGTAACGACTAAAGTACTGTATAAGATAACTAGAACATGTATCACACTAGAGTAGTAACGACTAAAGTACTGTATAAGATAACTAGAACATGTATCACACTAGAGTAGTAACGACTAAAGTACTGTATAAGATAACTAGAACCTGTATAACACTAGAGTAGTAACGACTAAAGTACTGTATAAGATAACTAGAACCTGTATAACACTAGAGTAGTAACGACTAAAGTACTGTATAAGATAACTAGAACCTGTATCACACTAGAGTAGTAACGACTAAAGTACTGTATAAGATAACTAGAACATGTATCACACTAGAGTAGTAACGACTAAAGTACTGTATAAGATAACTAGAACCTGTATCACACTAGAGTAGTAACGACTAAAGTACTGTATAAGATAACTAGAACCTGTATCACACTAGAGTAGTAACGACTAAAGTACTGTATAAGATAACTAGAACCTGTATCACACTAGAGTAGTAACGACTAAAGTACTGTATAAGATAACTGGAACCTGTATCACACTAGAGTAGTAACGACTAAAGTACTGTATAAGATAACTAGAACCTGTATCACACTAGAGTAGTAACGACTAAAGTACTGTATAAGATAACTAGAACCTGTATAACACTAGAGTAGTAACGACTAAAGTACTGTATAAGATAACTAGAACATGTATAACACTAGAGTAGTAACGACTAAAGTACTATATAAGATAACTAGAACCTGTATCACACTAGAATAGTAACGACTAAAGTACTGTATAAGATAACTAGAACCTGTATCACACTAGAGTAGTAACGACTAAAGTACTGTATAAGATAATTAGAACCTGTATCACACTAGAGTAGTAACGACTAAAGTACTGTATAAGATAACTAGAACATGTATAACACTAGAGTAGTAACGACTAAAGAACTCTATAAGATAACTAGAACCTATATAACACTAGAGAAGTAACGACTAAAGTATTGTATAAGATAACTAGAACCTGTATAACACTAGAGTAGTAACAACAAAAGTACTGTATAAGATAACTAGAACCTGTATCACACTAGAGTAGTAACGACTAAAGTACTGTATAAGATAACTAGAACCTGTATCACACTAGAGTAGTAACGACTAAAGTACTGTATAGGATAACTAGAACCTGTATAACAATAGAGTAGTAACGACTAAAGTACTGTATAAGATAACTAGAACCTGTATCACACTAGAGAAGTAACGACTAAAGTACTGTATAAGATAACTAGAACCTGTATCACACTAGAGTAGTAACGACTAAAGTACTGTATAAGATAACTAGAACCTGTATCACACTAGAGTAGTAACGACTAAAGTACTGTATAAGATAACTAGAACCTGTATAACACTAGAGTAGTAACGACTAAAGTATTGTATAAAATAACTAGAACCTGTATCACACTAGAGTAGTAACGACTAAAGTACTGTATAAGATAACTAGAACCTGTATAACACTAGAGTAGTAACGACTAAAGTACTGTATAAGATAACTAGAACCTGTATCACACTAGAGTAGTAAAGACTAAAGTATTGTATAAGATAACTAGAACCTGTATCACACTAGAGTAGTAACGACTAAAGTACTGTATTAGATAACTAGAACCTGTATAACACTAGAGTAGTAACGACTAAAGTACTGTATAAGATAACTAGAACATGTATCACACTAGAGTAGTAACGACTAAAGTACTGTATAAGATAACTAGAACCTGTATCACACTAGAGTAGTAACGACTAAAGTATTGTATAAGATAACTAGAACCTGTATCACACTAGAGTAGTAACGACTAAAGTACTGTATAAGATAACTAGAACCTGTATAACACTAGAGTAGTAACGACTAAGGTACTGTATAAGATAACTAGAACCTGTATCACACTAGAGTAGTAACGACTAAAGTACTGTATAAGATAACTAGAACCTGTATCACACTAGAGTAGTAACGACTAAAGTATTGTATAAGATAACTAGAACCTGTATCACACTAGATTAGTAACGACTAAAGTATTGTATAAGATAACTAGAACCTGATTAACACTAGAGTAGTAACGATTAAAGTACTGTATAAGATAACTAGAACCTGTATAACACTAGAGTAGTAACGACTAAAGTACTGTATAAGATAACTAGAACCTGTATCACACTAGAGTAGTAACGACTAAAGTATTGAATAAGATAACTAGAACCTGTATCACACTAGAGTTGTAACGACTAAAGTACTGTATAAGATAACTAGAACCTGTATCACACTAGAGTAGTAACGACTAAAGTGCTGTATAAGATAACTAGAACCTGTATAACACTAGAGTAGTAACGACTAAAGTACTGTATAAGATAACTAGAACCTGTATCACACTAGAGTAGTAACGACTAAAGTACTGTATAAGATAACTAGAACCTGTATCACACTAGAGTAGTAACGACTAAAGTACTGTATAAGATAACTAGAACATGTATCACACTAGAGTAGTAACGACTAAAGTACTGTATAAGATAACTAGAACCTGTATAACACTAGTGTAGTAACGACTAAAGTACTGTATAAGATAACTAGAACATGTATCACCCTAGAGTAGTAACGACTAAAGTACTGTATAAGATAACTAGAACCTGTATCACACTAGAGTAGTAACGACTAAAGTACTGTATAAGATAACTAGAACCTGTATCACACTAGAGTAGTAACGACTAAAGTACTGTATAAGATAACTAGAACCTGTATAACACTAGAGTAGTAACGACTAAAGTACTGTATAAGATAACTAGAACCTGTATCACACTAGAGTAGTAATGACTAAAGTATTGTATAAGATAACAAGAACCTGTATCACACTAGAGTAGTAACGACTAAAGTACTGTATAAGATAATTAGAACCTGTATCACACTAGAGTAGTAGCGACTAAAGTACTGTATAAGATAACTAGAACATGTATCACACTAGATTAGTAACGACTAAAGTACCGTATAAGATAACTAGAACCTGTATAAGACTAGAGTAGTAACGACTAAAGTACTGTATAAGATAACTAGAACCTGTATCACACTAGAGTAGTAACGACGAAAGTACTGTATAAGATAACTAGAACCTGTATCACACTAGAGTAGTAACGACTAAAGAACTGTATAAGATAATTAGAACCTGTATCACACTAGAGTAGTAGCGACTAAAGTACTGTATAAGATAACTAGAACATGTATCACACTAGATTAGTAACGACTAAAGTACTGTATAAGATAACTAGAACATGTATCACCCTAGAGTAGTAACGACTAAAGTACTGTATAAGATAACTAGAACCTGTATAACACTAGAGTAGTAACGACTAAAGTACTGTATAAGATAACTAGAACCTGTATCACACTAGAGTAGTAACGACTAAAGTAAGTACTGTATAAGATAACTAGAACCTGTATAACACTAGAGTAGTAACGACTAAAGTACTGTATAAGATAACTAGAACCTGTATAACATTAGAGTAGTAACGACTAAAGTAAGTACTGTATAAGATAACTGGAACCTGTATCACACTAGAATAGTAACGACTAAAGTACTGTATAAGATAACTAGAACCTGTATAACACTAGAGTAGTAACGACTAAAGTACTCTATAAGATAACTAGAACCTGTATAACACTAGAGTAGTAACGACTAAAGTACTGTATAAGATAACTAGAACCTGTATCACACTAGATTAGTAACGACTAAAGTACTGTATAAGATAACTAGAACATGTATCACCCTAGAGTAGTAACGACTAAAGTACTGTATAAGATAACTAGAACCTGTATAACACTAGAGTAGTAACGACTAAAGTACTGTATAAGATAACTAGAACATGTATCACACTAGAGTAGTAACGACTAAAGTAAGTACTGTATAAGATAACTAGAACCTGTATAACACTAGAGTAGTAACGACTAAAGTACTGCATAAGATAACTAGAACCTGTATAACATTAGAGTAGTAACGACTAAGGTAAGTACTGTATAAGATAACTGGAACCTGTATAACACTAGAGTAGTAACGACTAATGTACTGTATAAGATAACAAGAACCTGTATAACACTAGAGTAGTAACGACTAAAGTAAGAACTGTATAAGATAACTAGAACCTGTATCACACTAGAGTAGTAACAACTAAAGTACTGTATAAGATAACTAGAACCTGTATCACACTATATTAGTAACGACTAAAGTACTGTATAAGATAACTAGAACCTGTATAACACTAGAGTAGTAACAACAAAAGTATTGTATAAGATAACTAGAACCTGTATAACATTAGAGTAGTAACGACTAAAGTATTGTATAAGATAACTAGAACCTGTATAACACTAGAGTAGCAACGACTAAAGTAAGTACTGTATCAGATAACTAGAACCTGTATCACACTAGAGTAGGAACGACTGAAGTATTGAATAAGATAACTAGAACTTGTATAACACTAGAGTAGTAACGACTAAAGTACTGTATAAGATAACTAGAACCTGTATCACACTAGAGTAGTAACGACTAAAGTATTGTATAAGATAACTAGAACCTGTATCACACTAGAGTAGTAACGACTAAAGTATTGTATAAGATAACTAGAACCTGTATCACACTAGAGTAGTAACGACTAAAGTATTGTATAAGATAACTAGAACCTGTATCACACTAGAGTAGTAACGACTAAAGTACTGTATAAGATAACTAGAACCTGTATCACACTAGAGTAGTAACGACTAAAGTACTGTATAAGATAACTAGAACCTGTATCACACTAGAGTAGTAACGACTAAAGTATTGTATAAGATAACTAGAACCTGTATACCACTAGAGTAGTAACGACTAAAGTATTGTATAAGATAACTAGAACCTGTATCACACTAGAGTAGTAACGACTAAAGTATTGCATAAGATAACTAGAACCTGTATCACACTAGAGTAGTAACGACTAATGTAAGTACTGTATAAGATAACTAGAACCTGTATCACACTATAGTAGTAACGACTAAAGCACTGTATAAGATAACTAGAACCTCTATCACACTATAGTAGTAACGACTAAAGTAAGTATTGCATAAGATAACTAGAACCTGTATCACACTAGAGTAGTAACGACTAAAGTAAGTATTGCATAAGATAACTAGAACCTGTATCACACTAGAGTAGTAACGACTAAAGTACTGTATAAGATAACTAGAACCTGTATCACACTAGAGTAGTAACGACTAAATTAAGTATTGCATAAGATAACTAGAACCTGTATCACACTAGAGTAGTAACGACTAAAGTACTGTATAAGATAACTAGAACATGTATCACACTATAGTAGTAGCGACTAAAGTAAGAACTGTATAAGATAACTAGAACCTATATCACACTAGAGTATTAACGACTAAAGTACTGTATAAGATAATTAGAACCTGTATCACACTAGAGTAGTAACGACTAAAGTACTGTATAAGATAACTAGAACATGTATAACACTAGAGTAGTAACGACTAAAGAACTCTATAAGATAACTAGAACCTATATAACACTAGAGAAGTAACGACTAAAGTATTGTATAAGATAACTAGAACCTGTATAACACTAGAGTAGTAACAACAAAAGTACTGTATAAGATAACTAGAACCTGTATCACACTAGAGTAGTAACGACTAAAGTACTGTATAAGATAACTAGAACCTGTATCACACTAGAGTAGTAACGACTAAAGTACTGTATAGGATAACTAGAACCTGTATAACAATAGAGTAGTAACGACTAAAGTACTGTATAAGATAACTAGAACCTGTATCACACTAGAGTAGTAACGACTAAAGTACTGTATAAGATAACTAGAACCTGTATAACACTAGAGTAGTAACGACTAAAGTATTGTATAAGATAACTAGAACCTGTATCACACTAGAGTAGTAACGACTAAAGTACTGTATAAGATAACTAGAACCTGTATAACACTAGAGTAGTAACGACTAAAGTACTGTATAAGATAACTAGAACCTGTATCACACTAGAGTAGTAAAGACTAAAGTATTGTATAAGATAACTAGAACCTGTATCACACTAGAGTAGTAACGACTAAAGTACTGTATAAGATAACTAGAACCTGTATAACACTAGAGTAGTAACGACTAAAGTACTGTATAAGATAACTAGAACATGTATCACACTAGAGTAGTAACGACTAAAGTAAGTACTGTATAAGATAACTAGAACCTGTATAACACTAGAGTAGTAACGACTAAAGTACTGCATAAGATAACTAGAACCTGTATAACATTAGAGTAGTAACGACTAAGGTAAGTACTGTATAAGATAACTGGAACCTGTATAACACTAGAGTAGTAACGACTAATGTACTGTATAAGATAACAAGAACCTGTATAACACTAGAGTAGTAACGACTAAAGTAAGAACTGTATAAGATAACTAGAACCTGTATCACACTAGAGTAGTAACAACTAAAGTACTGTATAAGATAACTAGAACCTGTATCACACTATATTAGTAACGACTAAAGTACTGTATAAGATAACTAGAACCTGTATAACACTAGAGTAGTAACAACAAAAGTATTGTATAAGATAACTAGAACCTGTATAACATTAGAGTAGTAACGACTAAAGTATTGTATAAGATAACTAGAACCTGTATAACACTAGAGTAGCAACGACTAAAGTAAGTACTGTATCAGATAACTAGAACCTGTATCACACTAGAGTAGGAACGACTGAAGTATTGAATAAGATAACTAGAACTTGTATAACACTAGAGTAGTAACGACTAAAGTACTGTATAAGATAACTAGAACCTGTATCACACTAGAGTAGTAACGACTAAAGTATTGTATAAGATAACTAGAACCTGTATCACACTAGAGTAGTAACGACTAAAGTATTGTATAAGATAACTAGAACCTGTATCACACTAGAGTAGTAACGACTAAAGTATTGTATAAGATAACTAGAACCTGTATCACACTAGAGTAGTAACGACTAAAGTACTGTATAAGATAACTAGAACCTGTATCACACTAGAGTAGTAACGACTAAAGTACTGTATAAGATAACTAGAACCTGTATCACACTAGAGTAGTAACGACTAAAGTATTGTATAAGATAACTAGAACCTGTATACCACTAGAGTAGTAACGACTAAAGTATTGTATAAGATAACTAGAACCTGTATCACACTAGAGTAGTAACGACTAAAGTAAGTACTTTATAAGATAACTAGAACCTGTATCACACTAGAGTAGTAACGACTAAAGTACTGTATAAGATAACTAGAACCTATATCACACTAGAGTAGTAACGACTAAAGTATTGTATAAGATAACTAGAACCTGTATCACACTAGAGTAGTAACGACTAGAGTATTGTATAAGATAACTAGAACCTGTATCACACTAGAGTAGTAACGACTAAAGTATTGCATAAGATAACTAGAACCTGTATCACACTAGAGTAGTAACGACTAATGTAAGTACTGTATAAGATAACTAGAACCTGTATCACACTATAGTAGTAACGACTAAAGCACTGTATAAGATAACTAGAACCTCTATCACACTATAGTAGTAACGACTAAAGTAAGTATTGCATAAGATAACTAGAACCTGTATCACACTAGAGTAGTAACGACTAAAGTAAGTATTGCATAAGATAACTAGAACCTGTATCACACTAGAGTAGTAACGACTAAAGTACTGTATAAGATAACTAGAACCTGTATCACACTAGAGTAGTAACGACTAAATTAAGTATTGCATAAGATAACTAGAACCTGTATCACACTAGAGTAGTAACGACTAAAGTACTGTATAAGATAACTAGAACATGTATCACACTATAGTAGTAGCGACTAAAGTAAGAACTGTATAAGATAACTAGAACCTATATCACACTAGAGTATTAACGACTAAAGTACTGTATAAGATAATTAGAACCTGTATCACACTAGAGTAGTAACGACTAAAGTACTGTATAAGATAACTAGAACATGTATAACACTAGAGTAGTAACGACTAAAGAACTCTATAAGATAACTAGAACCTATATAACACTAGAGAAGTAACGACTAAAGTATTGTATAAGATAACTAGAACCTGTATAACACTAGAGTAGTAACAACAAAAGTACTGTATAAGATAACTAGAACCTGTATCACACTAGAGTAGTAACGACTAAAGTACTGTATAAGATAACTAGAACCTGTATCACACTAGAGTAGTAACGACTAAAGTACTGCATAGGATAACTAGAACCTGTATAACAATAGAGTAGTAACGACTAAAGTACTGTATAAGATAACTAGAACCTGTATCACACTAGAGTAGTAACGACTAAAGTACTGTATAAGATAACTAGAACCTGTATAACACTAGAGTAGTAACGACTAAAGTATTGTATAAGATAACTAGAACCTGTATCACACTAGAGTAGTAACGACTAAAGTACTGTATAAGATAACTAGAACCTGTATAACACTAGAGTAGTAACGACTAAAGTACTGTATAAGATAACTAGAACCTGTATCACACTAGAGTAGTAAAGACTAAAGTATTGTATAAGATAACTAGAACCTGTATCACACTAGAGTAGTAACGACTAAAGTACTGTATAAGATAACTAGAACCTGTATAACACTAGAGTAGTAACGACTAAAGTACTGTATAAGATAACTAGAACATGTATCACACTAGAGTAGTAACGACTAAAGTACTGTATAAGATAACTAGAACCTGTATCACACTAGAGTAGTAACGACTAAAGTATTGTATAAGATAACTAGAACCTGTATCACACTAGAGTAGTAACGACTAAAGTACTGTATAAGATAACTAGAACATGTATAACACTAGAGTAGTAACGACTAAGGTACTGTATAAGATAACTAGAACCTGTATCACACTAGAGTAGTAACGACTAAAGTACTGTATAAGATAACTAGAACCTGTATCACACTAGAGTAGTAACGACTAAAGTATTGTATAAGATAACTAGAACCTGTATCACACTAGATTAGTAACGACTAAAGTATTGTATAAGATAACTAGAACCTGATTAACACTAGAGTAGTAACGATTAAAGTACTGTATAAGATAACTAGAACCTGTATAACACTAGAGTAGTAACGACTAAAGTACTGTATAAGATAACTAGAACCTGTATCACACTAGAGTAGTAAGGACTAAAGTATTGAATAAGATAACTAGAACCTGTATCACACTAGAGTTGTAACGACTAAAGTACTGTATAAGATAACTAGAACCTGTATCACACTAGAGTAGTAACGACTAAAGTACTGTATAAGATAACTAGAACCTGTATAACACTAGAGTAGTAACGACTAAAGTACTGTATAAGATAACTAGAACCTGTATGACACTAGAGTAGTAACGACTAAAGTACTGTATAAGATAACTAGAACCTGTATCACACTAGAGTAGTAACGACTAAAGTACTGCATAAGATAACTAGAACATGTATCACACTAGAGTAGTAACGACTAAAGTACTGTATAAGATAACTAGAACCTGTATAACACTAGTGTAGTAACGACTAAAGTACTGTATAAGATAACTAGAACATGTATCACCCTAGAGTAGTAACGACTAAAGTACTGTATAAGATAACTAGAACCTGTATCACACTAGAGTAGTAACGACTAAAGTACTGTATAAGATAACTAGAACCTGTATCACACTAGAGTAGTAACGACTAAAGTACTGTATAAGATAACTAGAACCTGTATAACACTAGAGTAGTAACGACTAAAATACTGTATAAGATAACTAGAACCTGTATCACACTAGAGTAGTAATGACTAAAGTATTGTATAAGATAACAAGAACCTGTATCACACTAGAGTAGTAACGACTAAAGTACTGTATAAGATAATTAGAACCTGTATCACACTAGAGTAGTAGCGACTAAAGTACTGTATAAGATAACTAGAACATGTATCACACTAGATTAGTAACGACTAAAGTACCGTATAAGATAACTAGAACCTGTATAAGACTAGAGTAGTAACGACTAAAGTACTGTATAAGATAACTAGAACCTGTATCACACTAGAGTAGTAACGACGAAAGTACTGTATAAGATAACTAGAACCTGTATCACACTAGAGTAGTAACGACTAAAGAACTGTATAAGATAATTAGAACCTGTATCACACTAGAGTAGTAGCGACTAAAGTACTGTATAAGATAACTAGAACATGTATCACACTAGATTAGTAACGACTAAAGTACTGTATAAGATAACTAGAACATGTATCACCCTAGAGTAGTAACGACTAAAGTACTGTATAAGATAACTAGAACCTGTATAACACTAGAGTAGTAACGACTAAAGTACTGTATAAGATAACTAGAACCTGTATCACACTAGAGTTGTAACGACTAAAGTAAGTACTGTATAAGATAACTAGAACCTGTATAACACTAGAGTAGTAACGACTAAAGTACTGTATAAGATAACTAGAACCTGTATAACATTAGAGTAGTAACGACTAAAGTAAGTACTGTATAAGATAACTGGAACCTGTATCACACTAGAATAGTAACGACTAAAGTACTGTATAAGATAACTAGAACCTGTATAACACTAGAGTAATAACGACTAAAGTACTCTATAAGATAACTAGAACCTGTATAACACTAGAGTAGTAACGACTAAAGTACTGTATAAGATAACTAGAACCTGTATCACACTAGATTAGTAACGACTAAAGTACTGTATAAGATAACTAGAACATGTATCACCCTAGAGTAGTAACGACTAAAGTACTGTATAAGATAACTAGAACCTGTATAACACTAGAGTAGTAACGACTAAAGTACTGTATAAGATAACTAGAACATGTATCACACTAGAGTAGTAACGACTAAAGTAAGTACTGTATAAGATAACTAGAACCTGTATAACACTAGAGTAGTAACGACTAAAGTACTGCATAAGATAACTAGAACCTGTATAACATTAGAGTAGTAACGACTAAGGTAAGTACTGTATAAGATAACTGGAACCTGTATAACACTAGAGTAGTAACGACTAATGTACTGTATAAGATAACTAGAACCTGTATCACACTAGAGTAGTAACGACTAAAGTATTGTATAAGATAACTAGAACCTGTATCACACTAGAGTAGTAACGACTAATGTACTGTATAAGATAACAAGAACCTGTATAACACTAGAGTAGTAACGACTAAAGTAAGTACTGTATAAGATAACTAGAACCTGTATCACACTAGAGTAGTAACAACTAAAGTACTGTATAAGATAACTAGAACCTGTATCACACTATATTAGTAACGACTAAAGTACTGTATAAGATAACTAGAACCTGTATAACACTAGAGTAGTAACAACAAAAGTATTGTATAAGATAACTAGAACCTGTATAACATTAGAGTAGTAACGACTAAAGTATTGTATAAGATAACTAGAACCTGTATAACACTAGAGTAGCAACGACTAAAGTAAGTACTGTATCAGATAACTAGAACCTGTATCACACTAGAGTAGGAACGACTGAAGTATTGAATAAGATAACTAGAACTTGTATAACACTAGAGTAGTAACGACTAAAGTACTGTATAAGATAACTAGAACCTGTATCACACTAGAGTAGTAACGACTAAAGTATTGTATAAGATAACTAGAACCTGTATCACACTAGAGTAGTAACGACTAAAGTATTGTATAAGATAACTAGAACCTGTATCACACTAGAGTAGTAACGACTAAAGTATTGTATAAGATAACTAGAACCTGTATCACACTAGAGTAGTAACGACTAAAGTACTGTATAAGATAACTAGAACCTGTATCACACTAGAGTAGTAACGACTAAAGTACTGTATAAGATAACTAGAACCTGTATCACACTAGAGTAGTAACGACTAAAGTATTGTATAAGATAACTAGAACCTGTATACCACTAGAGTAGTAACGACTAAAGTATTGTATAAGATAACTAGAACCTGTATCACACTAGAGTAGTAACGACTAAAGTAAGTACTTTATAAGATAACTAGAACCTGTATCACACTAGAGTAGTAACGACTAAAGTACTGTATAAGATAACTAGAACCTATATCACACTAGAGTAGTAACGACTAAAGTATTGTATAAGATAACTAGAACCTGTATCACACTAGAGTAGTAACGACTAGAGTATTGTATAAGATAACTAGAACCTGTATCACACTAGAGTAGTAACGACTAAAGTATTGCATAAGATAACTAGAACCTGTATCACACTAGAGTAGTAACGACTAATGTAAGTACTGTATAAGATAACTAGAACCTGTATCACACTATAGTAGTAACGACTAAAGCACTGTATAAGATAACTAGAACCTCTATCACACTATAGTAGTAACGACTAAAGTAAGTATTGCATAAGATAACTAGAACCTGTATCACACTAGAGTAGTAACGACTAAAGTAAGTATTGCATAAGATAACTAGAACCTGTATCACACTAGAGTAGTAACGACTAAAGTACTGTATAAGATAACTAGAACCTGTATCACACTAGAGTAGTAACGACTAAAGTAAGTATTGCATAAGATAACTAGAACCTGTATCACACTAGAGTAGTAACGACTAAAGTACTGTATAAGATAACTAGAACATGTATCACACTATAGTAGTAGCGACTAAAGTAAGAACTGTATAAGATAACTAGAACCTATATCACACTAGAGTATTAACGACTAAAGTACTGTATAAGATAATTAGAACCTGTATCACACTAGAGTAGTAACGACTAAAGTACTCTATAAGATAACTAGAACCTATATAACACTAGAGAAGTAACGACTAAAGTATTGTATAAGATAACTAGAACCTGTATAACACTAGAGTAGTAACAACAAAAGTACTGTATAAGATAACTAGAACCTGTATCACACTAGAGTAGTAACGACTAAAGTACTGTATAAGATAACTAGAACCTGTATCACACTAGAGTAGTAACGACTAAAGTACTGTATAGGATAACTAGAACCTGTATAACAATAGAGTAGTAACGACTAAAGTACTGTATAAGATAACTAGAACCTGTATCACACTAGAGTAGTAACGACTAAAGTACTGTATAAGATAACTAGAACCTGTATAACACTAGAGTAGTAACGACTAAAGTATTGTATAAGATAACTAGAACCTGTATCACACTAGAGTAGTAACGACTAAAGTACTGTATAAGATAACTAGAACCTGTATAACACTAGAGTAGTAACGACTAAAGTACTGTATAAGATAACTAGAACCTGTATCACACTAGAGTAGTAAAGACTAAAGTATTGTATAAGATAACTAGAACCTGTATCACACTAGAGTAGTAACGACTAAAGTACTGTATAAGATAACTAGAACCTGTATAACACTAGAGTAGTAACGACTAAAGTACTGTATAAGATAACTAGAACATGTATCACACTAGAGTAGTAACGACTAAAGTACTGTATAAGATAACTAGAACCTGTATCACACTAGAGTAGTAACGACTAAAGTATTGTATAAGATAACTAGAACCTGTATCACACTAGAGTAGTAACGACTAAAGTACTGTATAAGATAACTAGAACCTGTATAACACTAGAGTAGTAACGACTAAGGTACTGTATAAGATAACTAGAACCTGTATCACACTAGAGTAGTAACGACTAAAGTACTGTATAAGATAACTAGAACCTGTATCACACTAGAGTAGTAACGACTAAAGTATTGTATAAGATAACTAGAACCTGTATCACACTAGATTAGTAACGACTAAAGTATTGTATAAGATAACTAGAACCTGATTAACACTAGAGTAGTAACGATTAAAGTACTGTATAAGATAACTAGAACCTGTATAACACTAGAGTAGTAACGACTAAAGTACTGTATAAGATAACTAGAACATGTATCACACTAGAGTAGTAACGACTAAAGTATTGAATAAGATAACTAGAACCTGTATCACACTAGAATTGTAACGACTAAAGTACTGTATAAGATAACTAGAACCTGTATCACACTAGAGTAGTAACGACTAAAGTACTGTATAAGATAACTAGAACCTGTATAACACTAGAGTAGTAACGACTAAAGTACTGTATAAGATAACTAGAACCTGTATCACACTAGAGTAGTAACGACTAAAGTACTGTATAAGATAACTAGAACCTGTATCACACTAGAGTAGTAACGACTAAAGTACTGTATAAGATAACTAGAACATGTATCACACTAGAGTAGTAACGACTAAAGTACTGTATAAGATAACTAGAACCTGTATAACACTAGTGTAGTAACGACTAAAGTACTGTATAAGATAACTAGAACATGTATCACCCTAGAGTAGTAACGACTAAAGTACTGTATAAGATAACTAGAACCTGTATCACACTAGAGTAGTAACGACTAAAGTACTGTATAAGATAACTAGAACCTGTATCACACTAGAGTAGTAACGACTAAAGTACTGTATAAGATAACTAGAACCTGTATAACACTAGAGTAGTAACGACTAAAGTACTGTATAAGATAACTAGAACCTGTATCACACTAGAGTAGTAATGACTAAAGTATTGTATAAGATAACAAGAACCTGTATCACACTAGAGTAGTAACGACTAAAGTACTGTATAAGATAATTAGAACCTGTATCACACTAGAGTAGTAGCGACTAAAGTACTGTATAAGATAACTAGAACATGTATCACACTAGATTAGTAACGACTAAAGTACCGTATAAGATAACTAGAACCTGTATAAGACTAGAGTAGTAACGACTAAAGTACTGTATAAGATAACTAGAACCTGTATCACACTAGAGTAGTAACGACTAAAGTACTGTATAAGATAACTAGAACCTGTATCACACTAGAGTAGTAACGACTAAAGAACTGTATAAGATAATTAGAACCTGTATCACACTAGAGTAGTGGCGACTAAAGTACTGTATAAGATAACTAGAACATGTATCACACTAGATTAGTAACGACTAAAGTACTGTATAAGATAACTAGAACATGTATCACCCTAGAGTAGTAACGACTAAAGTACTGTATAAGATAACTAGAACCTGTATAACACTAGAGTAGTAACGACTAAAGTACTGTATAAGATAACTAGAACCTGTATCACACTAGAGTAGTAACGACTAAAGTAAGTACTGTATAAGATAACTAGAACCTGTATAACACTAGAGTAGTAACGACTAAAGTACTGTATAAGATAACTAGAACCTGTATAACATTAGAGTAGTAACGACTAAAGTAAGTACTGTATAAGATAACTGGAACCTGTATCACACTAGAATAGTAACGACTAAAGTACTGTATAAGATAACTAGAACCTGTATAACACTAGAGTAGTAACGACTAAAGTACTCTATAAGATAACTAGAACCTGTATAACACTAGAGTAGTAACGACTAAAGTACTGTATAAGATAACTAGAACCTGTATCACACTAGATTAGTAACGACTAAAGTACTGTATAAGATAACTAGAACATGTATCACCCTAGAGTAGTAACGACTAAAGTACTGTATAAGATAACTAGAACCTGTATAACACTAGAGTAGTAACGACTAAAGTACTGTATAAGATAACTAGAACATGTATCACACTAGAGTAGTAACGACTAAAGTAAGTACTGTATAAGATAACTAGAACCTGTATAACACTAGAGTAGTAACGACTAAAGTACTGCATAAGATAACTAGAACCTGTATAACATTAGAGTAGTAACGACTAAGGTAAGTACTGTATAAGATAACTGGAACCTGTATAACACTAGAGTAGTAACGACTAATGTACTGTATAAGATAACAAGAACCTGTATAACACTAGAGTAGTAACGACTAAAGTAAGTACTGTATAAGATAACTAGAACCTGTATCACACTAGAGTAGTAACAACTAAAGTACTGTATAAGATAACTAGAACCTGTATCACACTATATTAGTAACGACTAAAGTACTGTATAAGATAACTAGAACCTGTATAACACTAGAGTAGTAACAACAAAAGTATTGTATAAGATAACTAGAACCTGTATAACATTAGAGTAGTAACGACTAAAGTATTGTATAAGATAACTAGAACCTGTATAACACTAGAGTAGTAACGACTAAAGTAAGTACTGTATCAGATAACTAGAACCTGTATCACACTAGAGTAGGAACGACTGAAGTATTGAATAAGATAACTAGAACTTGTATAACACTAGAGTAGTAACGACTAAAGTACTGTATAAGATAACTAGAACCTGTATCACACTAGAGTAGTAACGACTAAAGTATTGTATAAGATAACTAGAACCTGTATCACACTAGAGTAGTAACGACTAAAGTATTGTATAAGATAACTAGAACCTGTATCACACTAGAGTAGTAACGACTAAAGTATTGTATAAGATAACTAGAACCTGTATCACACTAGAGTAGTAACGACTAAAGTACTGTATAAGATAACTAGAACCTGTATCACACTAGAGTAGTAACGACTAAAGTACTGTATAAGATAACTAGAACCTGTATCACACTAGAGTAGTAACGACTAAAGTATTGTATAAGATAACTAGAACCTGTATACCACTAGAGTAGTAACGACTAAAGTATTGTATAAGATAACTAGAACCTGTATCACACTAGAGTAGTAACGATTAAAGTAAGTACTTTATAAGATAACTAGAACCTGTATCACACTAGAGTAGTAACGACTAAAGTACTGTATAAGATAACTAGAACCTATATCACACTAGAGTAGTAACGACTAAAGTATTGTATAAGATAACTAGAACCTGTATCACACTAGAGTAGTAACGACTAGAGTATTGTATAAGATAACTAGAACCTGTATCACACTAGAGTAGTAACGACTAAAGTATTGCATAAGATAACTAGAACCTGTATCACACTAGAGTAGTAACGACTAATGTAAGTACTGTATAAGATAACTAGAACCTGTATCACACTATAGTAGTAACGACTAAAGCACTGTATAAGATAACTAGAACCTCTATCACACTATAGTAGTAACGACTAAAGTAAGTATTGCATAAGATAACTAGAACCTGTATCACACTAGAGTAGTAACGACTAAAGTAAGTATTGCATAAGATAACTAGAACCTGTATCACACTAGAGTAGTAACGACTAAAGTACTGTATAAGATAACTAGAACCTGTATCACACTAGAGTAGTAACGACTAAAGTAAGTATTGCATAAGATAACTAGAACCTGTATCACACTAGAGTAGTAACGACTAAAGTACTGTATAAGATAACTAGAACATGTATCACACTATAGTAGTAGCGACTAAAGTAAGAACTGTATAAGATAACTAGAAACTATATCACACTAGAGTATTAACGACTAAAGTACTGTATAAGATAACTAGAACCTGTATCACACCAGAGTAGTAACGACTAAAGTACTATATAAGATAACTATAGCCTGTATCACACTATAGTAGTAACGACTAAAGTAAGAACTGCATAAGATAACTAGAACCTATATCATCCTATAGTAGTAACAACTAAAGTATTGTATAAGATAACTAGAACATGTATCACACTATAGTAGTAACGACTAAAGTACTGTATAAGATAACTAGAACCTGTATCACACTAGAGTAGTAACGACTAAAGTATTGTATAAGATAACTAGAACCTGTATCACACTAGAGTAGTAACGGCTAAAGTATTGTATAAGATAACTAGAACCTGTATCACACTAGAGTAGTAACGACTAAAGTAAGTACTGTATAATATGACTAGAACCTGTATCTCACTAGAGTAGTAACGACTAAAGTAAGTACTGTATACGATAACTAGAACCTGTATCTCACTAGAGTAGTAACGACTAATGTAAGTACTGTATAAGATAATTAGAACCTGTATCACACTAGAGTAGTAACGTCTAAAGTACTGTGTAAGATAACTAGAACCTGTATCACACTAGAGTAGCAACGACTAAAGTACTATATAAGATAACCATAGCCAGTATCACACCATAGTAGTAACGACTAAAGTATTGTATAAGATAACTAGAACCGGTATCACACTATAGTAGTAACGATTAAAGTACGTACTGTATAAGATAACTAGAAACTACATCACACTAGATTAGTAACGACTTAAGTATTGCATAAGATAACTAGAACCTGTATCACACTAGAGTAGTAACGACTAAAATACTGCATAAGATAACTAGAACATGTATCACACTAGAGTAGTAATGACTAAAGTACTGTATAAGATAACTAGAACCTGTATCACACTAGAGTAGTAACGACTAATGTAAGTACTGTATAAGATAACTAGAACCTGTATCACACTAGAGTAGTAACGACTAAAGTACTGTATAAGAG
The DNA here is from genome assembly GCA_963383655.1 of Bathymodiolus septemdierum. Lineage (NCBI taxonomy): Eukaryota > Metazoa > Mollusca > Bivalvia > Mytilida > Modiolidae > Bathymodiolus > Bathymodiolus septemdierum. Next base: position 1,948,108 of record OY726525.1, on the reverse strand, counting down.
AACTAGAACCTGTATCACACTATAGTAGTAACGACTAAAGTACTGTATAAGATAACTAGAGCCTGTATCACACTATAGTAGTAACGACTAATGTAAGTACTGTATAAGATAACTAGAACCTGTATCACACTAGAGTAGTAACGATTAAAGTACTGTATAAGAGAACTAGAACCTGTATCACACTATAGTAGTAACGACTAAAGTACTGTATAAGATAACTAGAGCCTGTATCACACTTGAGTAGTAACGACTAATGTAAGTACTGTATAAGATAACTAGAACCTGTATCACACTATAGTAGTAACGATTAAAGTAAGCATTGCATAAGATAACTAGAACCTGCATCACACTAGAGTAGTAACGACTAAAGTAAGTATTGTATAAGATAACAAGAACCTGTATCACACTAGAGTAGAAACGACTAAAGTAAGTACTGTATAAGATAACTAGAACCTGTATCACACTACAGTAGTAACGACTAAAGTACTGTATAAGATAACTAAAACATGTATCACACTATAGTAGTAGCGACTAAAGTAAGTACTGTATAAGATAACTAGAACCTGTATCACACTAGAGTAGTAACGACTAAAGTACTGTATAAGATAACTAGAACCTATATCACACTAGAGTAGTAACGACTAAGGTATTGTATAAGATAACTAGAGCCTGTATCACACTAGAGTAGTAACGACTAGAGTATTGTATAAGATAACTAGAACCTGTATCACACTAGAGTAGTTACGACTAAAGTATTGCATAAGATAAATAGAACCTGTATCACACTAGAGTAGTAACGACTAATGTAAGTACTGTATAAGATAACTAGAACCTGTATCACACTATAGTAGTAACGACTAAAGCATTGTATAAGATAACTAGAACCTATATCACACTATAGTAGTAACGACTAAAGTAAGTATTGCATAAGATAACTAGAACCTGTATCACACTAGAGTAGTAACGACTAAAGTAAGTATTGCATAAGATAACTAGAACCTGTATCACACTAGAGTAGTAACGACTAAAGTACTGTATAAGATAACTAGAACATGTATCACACTATAGTAGTAGCGACTAAAGTAAGAACTGTATAAGATAACTAGAACCTATATCACACTAGAATATTAACGACTAAAGTACTGTATAAGATAACTAGAACCTGTATCACACTAGAGTAGTAACGACTAAAGTACTATATAAGATAACTATAGCCTGTATCACACTATAGTAGTAACGACTAAAGTAAGAACTGCATAAGATAACTAGAACCTATATCACCCTATAGTAGTAACGACTAAAGTATTGTATAAGATAACTAGAACATGTATCACACTATAGTAGTAACGACTAAAGTACTGTATAAGATAACTAGAACCTGTATCACACTAGAGTAGTAACGATTAAAGTAAGTACTGCATAAGATAACTAGAACCTGTATCACACTAGAGTAGTAACGACTAAAGTATTGTATAAGATAACTAGAACCTGTATCACACTAGAGTAGTAACGGCTAAAGTATTGTATAAGATAACTAGAACCTGTATCACCCTAGAGTAGTAACGACTAAAGTAAGTACTGTATAATATGACTAGAACCTATATCTCACTAGAGTAGTAACGACTAAAGTAAGTACTGTATACGATAACTAGAACCTGTATCACCCTAGAGTAGTAACGACTAAAGTAAGTACTGTATAAGATAACTAGAACCTGTATCTCACTAGAGTAGTAACGACTAAAGTAAGTACTGTATACGATAACTAGAACCTGTATCTCACTAGAGTAGTAACGACTAAAGTAAGTACTGTATAAGATAATTAGAACCTGTATCACACTAGAGTAGTAACGTCTAAAGTACTGTGTAAGATAACTAGAACCTGTATCACACTAGAGTAGTAACGACTAAAGTAAGTACTGTATAAGATAACTAGAACCTGTATCACACTAGAGTAGCAACGACTAAAGTACTATATAAGATAACTATAGCCAGTATCACACCATAGTATTAACGACTAAAGTATTGTATAAGATAACTAGAACCGGTATCACACTATAGTAGTAACGATTAAAGTAAGTACTGTATAAGATAACTAGAACCTACATCACACTAGATTAGTAACCACTTAAGTATTGCATAAGATAATTAGAACCTGTATCACACTAGAGTAGTAACGACCAAAATACTGCATAAGATAACTAGAACCTGTATCACACTAGAGTAGTAACGACCAAAATACTGCATAAGATAACTAGAACCTGTATCACACTAGAGTAGTAACGACTAAAGTAAGTATTGCATAAGATAACTAGAACATGTATCACACTAGAGTAGTAATGACTAAAGTACTGTATAAGATAACTAGAACCTGTATCACACTAGAGTAGTAACGACTAATGTAAGTACTGTATAAGATAACTAGAACCTGTATCACACTAGAGTAGTAACGACTAAAGTACTGTATAAGAGAACTAGAACCTGTATCACACTATAGTAGTAACGACTAAAGTACTGTATAAGATAACTAGAGCCTGTATCACACTATAGTAGTAACGACTAATGTAAGTACTGTATAAGATAACTAGAACCTGTATCACACTAGAGTAGTAACGACTAAAGTACTGTATAAGAGAACTAGAACCTGTATCACACTATAGTAGTAACGACTAAAGTACTGTATAAGATAACTAGAGCCTGTATCACACTTGAGTAGTAACGACTAAAGTAAGTATTGCATAAGATAACTAGAACCTGTATCACACTAGAGTAGTAACGACTAATGTAAGTACTGTATAAGATAACTAGAACCTGTATCACACTATAGTAGTAACGACTAAAGCATTGTATAAGCTAACTAGAACCTATATCACACTATAGTAGTAACGACTAAAGTAAGTATTGCATAAGATAACTAGAACCTGTATCACACTAGAGTAGTAACGACTAAAGTAAGTATTGCATAAGATAACTAGAACCTGTATCACACTAGAGTAGTAACGACTAAAGTACTGTATAAGATAACTAGAACATGTATCACACTATAGTAGTAGCGACTAAAGTAAGAACTGTATAAGATAACTAGAACCTATATCACACTAGAATATTAACGACTAAAGTACTGTATAAGATAACTAGAACCTGTATCACACTAGAGTAGTAACGACTAAAGTACTATATAAGATAACTATAGCCTGTATCACACTATAGTAGTAACGACTAAAGTAAGAACTGCATAAGATAACTAGAACCTATATCACCCTATAGTAGTAACGACTAAAGTATTGTATAAGATAACTAGAACATGTATCACACTATAGTAGTAACGACTAAAGTACTGTATAAGATAACTAGAACCTGTATCACACTAGAGTAGTAACGATTAAAGTAAGTACTGCATAAGATAACTAGAACCTGTATCACACTAGAGTAGTAACGACTAAAGTATTGTATAAGATAACTAGAACCTGTATCACACTAGAGTAGTAACGGCTAAAGTATTGTATAAGATAACTAGAACCTGTATCACCCTAGAGTAGTAACGACTAAAGTAAGTACTGTATAATATGACTAGAACCTATATCTCACTAGAGTAGTAACGACTAAAGTAAGTACTGTATACGATAACTAGAACCTGTATCACCCTAGAGTAGTAACGACTAAAGTAAGTACTGTATAAGATAACTAGAACCTGTATCTCACTAGAGTAGTAACGACTAAAGTAAGTACTGTATACGATAACTAGAACCTGTATCTCACTAGAGTAGTAACGACTAAAGTAAGTACTGTATAAGATAATTAGAACCTGTATCACACTAGAGTAGTAACGTCTAAAGTACTGTGTAAGATAACTAGAACCTGTATCACACTAGAGTAGTAACGACTAAAGTAAGTACTGTATAAGATAACTAGAACCTGTATCACACTAGAGTAGCAACGACTAAAGTACTATATAAGATAACTATAGCCAGTATCACACCATAGTATTAACGACTAAAGTATTGTATAAGATAACTAGAACCGGTATCACACTATAGTAGTAACGATTAAAGTAAGTACTGTATAAGATAACTAGAACCTACATCACACTAGATTAGTAACCACTTAAGTATTGCATAAGATAACTAGAACCTGTATCACACTAGAGTAGTAACGACCAAAATACTGCATAAGATAACTAGAACCTGTATCACACTAGAGTAGTAACGACCAAAATACTGCATAAGATAACTAGAACCTGTATCACACTAGAGTAGTAACGACTAAAGTAAGTATTGCATAAGATAACTAGAACCTGTATCACACTAGAGTAGTAACGACTAAAGTACTGTATAAGATAACTAGAACATGTATCACACTATAGTAGTAGCGACTAAAGTAAGAACTGTATAAGATAACTAGAACCTATATCACACTAGAGTATTAACGACTAAAGTACTGTATAAGATAACTAGAACCTGTATCACACCAGAGTAGTAACGACTAAAGTACTATATAAGATAACTATAGCCTGTATCACACTATAGTAGTAACGACTAAAGTAAGAACTGCATAAGATAACTAGAACCTATATCACCCTATAGTAGTAACAACTAAAGTATTGTATAAGATAACTAGAACATGTATCACACTATAGTAGTAACGACTAAAGTACTGTATAAGATAACTAGAACCTGTATCACACTAGAGTAGTAACGACTAAAGTATTGTATAAGATAACTAGAACCTGTATCACACTAGAGTAGTAACGGCTAAAGTATTGTATAAGATAACTAGAACCTGTATCACACTAGAGTAGTAACGACTAAAGTAAGTACTGTATAATATGACTAGAACCTGTATCTCACTAGAGTAGTAACGACTAAAGTAAGTACTGTATACGATAACTAGAACCTGTATCTCACTAGAGTAGTAACGACTAATGTAAGTACTGTATAAGATAATTAGAACCTGTATCACACTAGAGTAGTAACGTCTAAAGTACTGTGTAAGATAACTAGAACCTGTATCACACTAGAGTAGCAACGACTAAAGTACTATATAAGATAACCATAGCCAGTATCACACCATAGTAGTAACGACTAAAGTATTGTATAAGATAACTAGAACCGGTATCACACTATAGTAGTAACGATTAAAGTACGTACTGTATAAGATAACTAGAAACTACATCACACTAGATTAGTAACGACTTAAGTATTGCATAAGATAACTAGAACCTGTATCACACTAGAGTAGTAACGACTAAAATACTGCATAAGATAACTAGAACATGTATCACACTAGAGTAGTAATGACTAAAGTACTGTATAAGATAACTAGAACCTGTATCACACTAGAGTAGTAACGACTAATGTAAGTACTGTATAAGATAACTAGAACCTGTATCACACTAGAGTAGTAACGACTAAAGTACTGTATAAGAGAACTAGAACCTGTATCACACTATAGTAGTAACGACTAAAGTACTGTATAAGATAACTAGAGCCTGTATCACACTATAGTAGTACTGACTAATGTAAGTACTGTATAAGATAACTAGAACCTGTATCACACTAGAGTAGTAACGACTAAAGTACTGTATAAGAGAACTAGAACCTGTATCACACTAGAGTAGTAACGACTAAAGTACTGTATAAGATAACTAGAGCCTGTATCACACTTGAGTAGTAACGACTAAAGTAAGTATTGCATAAGATAACTAGAACCTGTATCACACTAGAGTAGTAACGACTAAAGTACTGTATAAGATAACTAGAACATGTATCACACTATAGTAGTAGCGACTAAAGTAAGAACTGTATAAGATAACTAGAACCTATATCACACTAGAATATTAACGACTAAAGTACTGTATAAGATAACTAGAACCTGTATCACACTAGAGTAGTAACGACTAAAGTACTATATAAGATAACTATAGCCTGTATCACACTATAGTAGTAACGACTAAAGTAAGAACTGCATAAGATAACTAGAACCTATATCACCCTATAGTAGTAACGACTAAAGTATTGTATAAGATAACTAGAACATGTATCACACTATAGTAGTAACGACTAAAGTACTGTATAAGATAACTAGAACCTGTATCACACTAGAGTAGTAACGATTAAAGTAAGTACTGCATAAGATAACTAGAACCTGTATCACACTAGAGTAGTAACGACTAAAGTATTGTATAAGATAACTAGAACCTGTATCACACTAGAGTAGTAACGGCTAAAGTATTGTATAAGATAACTAGAACCTGTATCACCCTAGAGTAGTAACGACTAAAGTAAGTACTGTATAATATGACTAGAACCTATATCTCACTAGAGTAGTAACGACTAAAGTAAGTACTGTATACGATAACTAGAACCTGTATCACCCTAGAGTAGTAACGACTAAAGTAAGTACTGTATAAGATAACTAGAACCTGTATCTCACTAGAGTAGTAACGACTAAAGTAAGTACTGTATACGATAACTAGAACCTGTATCTCACTAGAGTAGTAACGACTAAAGTAAGTACTGTATAAGATAATTAGAACCTGTATCACACTAGAGTAGTAACGTCTAAAGTACTGTGTAAGATAACTAGAACCTGTATCACACTAGAGTAGTAACGACTAAAGTAAGTACTGTATAAGATAACTAGAACCTGTATCACACTAGAGTAGCAACGACTAAAGTACTATATAAGATAACTATAGCCAGTATCACACCATAGTATTAACGACTAAAGTATTGTATAAGATAACTAGAACCGGTATCACACTATAGTAGTAACGATTAAAGTAAGTACTGTATAAGATAACTAGAACCTACATCACACTAGATTAGTAACCACTTAAGTATTGCATAAGATAACTAGAACCTGTATCACACTAGAGTAGTAACGACCAAAATACTGCATAAGATAACTAGAACATGTATCACACTAGAGTAGTAATGACTAAAGTACTGTATAAGATAACTAGAACCTGTATCACACTAGAGTAGTAACGACTAATTTAAGTACTGCATAAGATAACTAGAACCTGTATCACACTATAGTAGTAACGACTAAAGTAAGTATTGTATAAGATAACTAGAACATGTATCACACTAGAGTAGTAACGACTAAAGTACTGTATAAGATAACTAGAACCTGTATCACACTAGAGTAGTAACGACTAATTTAAGTACTGCATAAGATAACTAGAACCTGTATCACACTATAGTAGTAACGACTAAAGTAAGTATTGTATAAGATAACTAGAACATGTATCACACTAGAGTAGTAACGGCTAAAATATTGTATAAGATAACTAGAACCTGTATCACCCTAGAGTAGTAACGACTAAAGTAAGTACTGTATAATATGACTAGAACCTATATCTCACTAGAGTAGTAACGACTAAAGTAAGTACTGTATACGATAACTAGAACCTGTATCACCCTAGAGTAGTAACGACTAAAGTAAGTACTGTATAAGATAACTAGAACCTGTATCTCACTAGAGTAGTAACGACTAAAGTAAGTACTGTATACGATAACTAGAACCTGTATCTCACTAGAGTAGTAACGACTAAAGTAAGTACTGTATAAGATAATTAGAACCTGTATCACACTAGAGTAGTAACGTCTAAAGTACTGTGTAAGATAACTAGAACCTGTATCACACTAGAGTAGTAACGACTAAAGTAAGTACTGTATAAGATAACTAGAACCTGTATCACACTAGAGTAGCAACGACTAAAGTACTATATAAGATAACTATAGCCAGTATCACACCATAGTATTAACGACTAAAGTATTGTATAAGATAACTAGAACCGGTATCACACTATAGTAGTAACGATTAAAGTAAGTACTGTATAAGATAACTAGAACCTACATCACACTAGATTAGTAACCACTTAAGTATTGCATAAGATAACTAGAACCTGTATCACACTAGAGTAGTAACGACCAAAATACTGCATAAGATAACTAGAACATGTATCACACTAGAGTAGTAATGACTAAAGTACTGTATAAGATAACTAGAACCTGTATCACACTATAGTAGTAACGACTAAAGTAAGTATTGTATAAGATAACTAGAACATGTATCACACTAGAGTAGTAACGACTAAAGTACTGTATAAGATAACTAGAACCTGTATCACACTAGAGTAGTAACGACTAATTTAAGTACTGCATAAGATAACTAGAACCTGTATCACACTATAGTAGTAACGACTAAAGTAAGTATTGTATAAGATAACTAGAACATGTATCACACTAGAGTAGTAACGACTAAAGTATTGTATAAGATAACTAGAACCTGTATCACACTATATTAGTAACTACTAAAGTACTGTATAAGATAACTAGAACCTGTATCACACTAGAGTAGTAACGACTAAAGTATTGTATAAGATAACTAGAACCTGTATCACACTATAGTAGTAACGACTAAAGTACTGTATAAGATAACTAGAACCTGTATCACACTAGAGTAGTAACGACTAAAGTAAGAACTGTATAAGATAACTAGAACCTGTATAACACTATAGTAGTAACGACTAAAGTAAGCATTGCATAAAATAACTAGAACCTGCATCACACTAGAGTAGCAACGACTAAAGTAAGTATTGTTTAAGATAACTAGAACCTGTATCACACTAGAGTAGAAACGACTAAAGTAAGTACTGTATAAGATAACTAGAACCTGTATAACACTATAGTATTAACGACTAAAGTACTGTATAAGATAACTAGAACCTGTATCACACTAGAGTAGTAGCGACTAAAGTACTGTATAAGATAACTAGAATATGTATCACACTAGAGTAGTAACGACTAAAGTAAGTATTGTATAAGATAACTAGAACATGTATCACACTAGAGTAGTAACGACTAAAGTATTGCATAAGATAACTAGAACCTGTATCACACTAGAGTAGTAACGACTAATGTAAGTACTGTATAAGATAACTAGAACCTGTATCACACTATAGTAGTAACGACTAAAGTACTGTATAAGATAACTAGAACCTGTATCACACTAGAGTAGTAACGACTAAAGTAAGAACTGTATAAGATAACTAGAACCTGTATAACACTATAGTAGTAACGACTAAAGTAAGCATTGCATAAAATAACTAGAACCTGCATCACACTAGAGTAGCAACGACTAAAGTAAGTATTGTTTAAGATAACTAGAACCTGTATCACACTAGAGTAGAAACGACTAAAGTAAGTACTGTATAAGATAACTAGAACCTGTATAACACTATAGTATTAACGACTAAAGTACTGTATAAGATAACTAGAACCTGTATCACACTAGAGTAGTAGCGACTAAAGTACTGTATAAGATAACTAGAATATGTATCACACTAGAGTAGTAACGACTAAAGTAAGTATTGTATAAGATAACTAGAACATGTATCACACTAGAGTAGTAACGACTAAAGTATTGCATAAGATAACTAGAACCTGTATCACACTAGAGTAGTAACGACTAATGTAAGTACTGTATAAGATAACTAGAACCTGTATCACACTAGAGTAGTAACGACTAATGTAAGTACTGTATAAGATAACTAGAACCTATATCACACTATAGTAGTAACGACTAAAGTAAGTATTGCATAAGATAACTAGAACCTGTATCACACTAGAGTAGTAACGACTAAAGTAAGTATTGCAAAAGATAACTAGAACCTGTATCACACTAGAGTAGAAACGACTAAAGTATTGTATAAGATAACTAGAACATGTATCACACTATAGTAGTAACGACTAATGTAAGTACTGTATAAGATAACTAGAACCTGTATCACACTATAGTAGTAACGACTAAAGTACTGTATAAGATAACTAGAACCTATATCACACTATAGTAGTAACGACTAAAGTAAGCATTGCATAAAATAACTAGAACCTGCATCACACTAGAGTAGTAACGACTAAAGTAAGTATTGTATAAGATAACTAGAACCTGTATCACACTAGAGTAGAAACGACTAAAGTAAGTACTGTATAAGATAACTAGAACCTGTATCACACTAGAGTAGTAACGACTAAAGTAAGTATTGCAACAGATAACTAGAACCTGTATCACACTACAGTAGTAACGACTAAAGTACTGTATAAGATAACTAAAACATGTATCACACTATAGTAGTAGCGACTAAAGTACTGTATAAGATAACTAGAACCTGTATTACACTAGAGTAGTAGCGACTAAAGTAAGAACTGTATAAGATAACTAGAACCTATATCACACTATAGTATTAACGACTAAAGTACTGTATAAGATAACTAGAACCTGTATCAGACTAGAGTAGTAACGACTAAAGTACTGTATAAGATAACTAGAACATGTATCACACTAGAGTAGTAGCGACTAAAGTAAGTATTGTATAAGATAACTAGAACATGTATCACACTAGAGTAGTAACGACTAAAGTATTGCATAAGATAACTAGAACCTATATCACACTAGAGTAGTAACGACTAATGTAAGTACTGTATAAGATAACTAGAACCTGTATCACACTATAGTAGTAACGACTAAAGTACTGTATAAGATAACTAGAACCTATATCACACTATAGTAGTAACGACTAAAGTAAGTATTGCATTAGATAACTAGAACCTGTATCACACTAGAGTAGGAACGACTGAAGTATTGAATAAGATAACTAGAACTTGTATAACACTAGAGTAGTAACGACTAAAGTACTGTATAAGATAACTAGAACCTGTATCACACTAGAGTAGTAACGACTAAAGTATTGTATAAGATAACTAGAACCTGTATCACACTAGAGTAGTAACGACTAAAGTATTGTATAAGATAACTAGAACCTGTATCACACTAGAGTAGTAACGACTAAAGTATTGTATAAGATAACTAGAACCTGTATCACACTAGAGTAGTAACGACTAAAGTACTGTATAAGATAACTAGAACCTGTATCACACTAGAGTAGTAACGACTAAAGTACTGTATAAGATAACTAGAACCTGTATCACACTAGAGTAGTAACGACTAAAGTATTGTATAAGATAACTAGAATATGTATCACACTAGAGTAGTAATGACTAAAGTACTATATAAGATAACTAGAACCTATATCACACTATAGTAGTAACGACTAAAGTAAGTACTGTATAAGATAACTAGAACCTGTATCACACTAGAGTAGTAACGACTAATGTATTATATAAGATAACTATAGCCTGTATCACACTATAGTAGTAACGACTAAAGTAAGAACTGCATAAGATAACTAGAACCTATATCACACTATAGTAGTAACGACTAAAGTATTGTATAAGATAACTATAACATGTATCACACTATAATAGTAACGACTAAAGTAAGAACTGTAGAAGATAACTAGAACCTATATCACACTATAGTAGTAACGACTAAAGTACTGTATAAGATAACTAGAACCTATATCACACTATAGTAGTAACGACTAAAGTAAGTACTGTATAAGATAACTAGAACCTGTATCACACTAGAGTAGTAACGACTAAAGTATTGTATAGGATAACTAGAACCTCTATCACACTAGAGTAGTAACGACTAGAGTATTGTATAAGATAACTAGAAGCTGTATCACACTAGAGTAGTAACGACTAAAGTACTGTATAAGATAACTAGAACCTGAATCACACTAGAGTAGTAACGACTAAAGTAAGTACTGTATAAGATAACTAAAACCTGTATCACACTAGAGTAGTAACGACTAAAGTACTGTATAAGATAACTAGAACCTATATCACACTAGAGTAGTAACGAATAAAGTACTGTATAAGATAACTAGAACCTGTATCACACTAGAGTAGTAACGACCAAAGTATTGCATAAGATAACTAGAACCTGTATCACACTAGAGTAGTAACGACTAATGTAAGTACTGTATAAGATAACTAGAACCTGTATCACACTATAGTAGTAATGACTAAAGTACTGTATAAGATAACTAGAACCTATATCACACTATAGTAGTAACGACTAAAGTAAGTATTGCATAAGATAACTAGAACCTGTATCACACTAGAGTATTAATGACTAAAGTAGGTATTGCATAAGATAACTAGAACCTGTATCACACTAGAGTAGTAACGACTAAAGTACTGTATAAGATAACTAGAACATGTATCACACTATAGTAGTAGCGACTAAAGTAAGAACTGTATAAGATAACTAGAACCTATATCACACTAGAGTAATAACGACTAAAGTACTGTATAAGATAACTAGAATATGTATCACACTAGAGTAGTAACGAGTAAAGTACTATATAAAATAACTATAGCCTGTATCACACTATAGTAGTAACGACTAAAGTAAAAACTGCATAAGATAACTAGAACCTATATCACACTATAGTAGTAACGACTAAAGTATTGCATAAGATAACTAGAACATGTATCACACTATAGTAGTAACGACTAAAGTAAGTACTGTATAAGTTAACTAGAACCTGTATCACACTAGAGTAGTAACGACTAAAGTACTATATAAGATAACTATAGCCTGTATCACACTATAGTAGTAACGACTAAAGTAAGAACTGCATAAGATAACTAGAACCTATATCACACTATAGTAGTAACGACTAAAGTATTGCATAAGATAACTAGAACATGTATCACACTATAGTAGTAACGACTAAAGTAAGAACTGTAGAAGATAACTAGAACCTATATCACACTATAGTAGTAACGACTAAAGTACTGTATAAGATAACTAGAACCTATATCACACTATAGTAGTAACGACTAAAGTATTGTATAAGATAACTAGAACCTGTATCACACTAGAGTAGTAACGACTAAAGTAAGTACTGTATACGATAACTAGAACCTGTATCTCACTAGAGTAGTAACGACTAAAGTAAGTACTGTATAAGATAATTAGAACCTGTATCACACTAGAGTAGTAACGTCTAAAGTACTGTGTAAGATAACTAGAACCTGTATCACACTAGAGTAGTAACGACTAAAGTAAGTACTGTATAAGATAACTAGAACCTGTATCACACTAGAGTAGCAACGACTAAAGTACTATATAAGATAACTATAGCCAGTATCACACCATAGTATTAACGACTAAAGTATTGTATAAGATAACTAGAACCGGTATCACACTATAGTAGTAACGATTAAAGTAAGTACTGTATAAGATAACTAGAACCTACATCACACTAGATTAGTAACCACTTAAGTATTGCATAAGATAACTAGAACCTGTATCACACTAGAGTAGTAACGACCAAAATACTGCATAAGATAACTAGAACATGTATCACACTAGAGTAGTAATGACTAAAGTACTGTATAAGATAACTAGAACCTGTATCACACTAGAGTAGTAACGACTAATTTAAGTACTGCATAAGATAACTAGAACCTGTATCACACTATAGTAGTAACGACTAAAGTAAGTATTGTATAAGATAACTAGAACATGTATCACACTAGAGTAGTAACGACTAAAGTACTGTATAAGATAACTAGAACCTGTATCACACTAGAGTAGTAACGACTAATGTAAGTACTGTATAAGATAACTAGAACCTGTATCACACTATAGTAGTAACGACTAAAGTACTGTATAAGAGAACTAGAACCTGTATCACACTAGAGTAGTAACGACTAAAGTATTGTATAAGATAACTAGAACCTGTATCACACTATATTAGTAACTACTAAAGTACTGTATAAGATAACTAGAACCTGTATCACACTAGAGTAGTAACGACTAAAGTATTGTATAAGATAACTAGAACCTGTATCACACTATAGTAGTAACGACTAAAGTACTGTATAAGATAACTAGAACCTGTATCACACTAGAGTAGTAACGACTAAAGTAAGAACTGTATAAGATAACTAGAACCTGTATAACACTATAGTAGTAACGACTAAAGTAAGCATTGCATAAAATAACTAGAACCTGCATCACACTAGAGTAGCAACGACTAAAGTAAGTATTGTTTAAGATAACTAGAACCTGTATCACACTAGAGTAGAAACGACTAAAGTAAGTACTGTATAAGATAACTAGAACCTGTATAACACTATAGTATTAACGACTAAAGTACTGTATAAGATAACTAGAACCTGTATCACACTAGAGTAGTAGCGACTAAAGTACTGTATAAGATAACTAGAATATGTATCACACTAGAGTAGTAACGACTAAAGTAAGTATTGTATAAGATAACTAGAACATGTATCACACTAGAGTAGTAACGACTAAAGTATTGCATAAGATAACTAGAACCTGTATCACACTAGAGTAGTAACGACTAATGTAAGTACTGTATAAGATAACTAGAACCTGTATCACACTATAGTAGTAACGACTAAAGTACTGTATAAGATAACTAGAACCTATATCACACTATAGTAGTAACGACTAAAGTAAGTATTGCATAAGATAACTAGAACCTGTATCACACTAGAGTAGTAACGACTAAAGTAAGTATTGCAAAAGATAACTAGAACCTGTATCACACTAGAGTAGAAACGACTAAAGTATTGTATAAGATAACTAGAACATGTATCACACTATAGTAGTAACGACTAATGTAAGTACTGTATAAGATAACTAGAACCTGTATCACACTATAGTAGTAACGACTAAAGTACTGTATAAGATAACTAGAACCTATATCACACTATAGTAGTAACGACTAAAGTAAGCATTGCATAAAATAACTAGAACCTGCATCACACTAGAGTAGTAACGACTAAAGTAAGTATTGTATAAGATAACTAGAACCTGTATCACACTAGAGTAGAAACGACTAAAGTAAGTACTGTATAAGATAACTAGAACCTGTATCACACTAGAGTAGTAACGACTAAAGTAAGTATTGCAACAGATAACTAGAACCTGTATCACACTACAGTAGTAACGACTAAAGTACTGTATAAGATAACTAAAACATGTATCACACTATAGTAGTAGCGACTAAAGTACTGTATAAGATAACTAGAACCTGTATTACACTAGAGTAGTAGCGACTAAAGTAAGAACTGTATAAGATAACTAGAATCTATATCACACTATAGTATTAACGACTAAAGTACTGTATAAGATAACTAGAACCTGTATCAGACTAGAGTAGTAACGACTAAAGTACTGTATAAGATAACTAGAACATGTATCACACTAGAGTAGTAGCGACTAAAGTAAGTATTGTATAAGATAACTAGAACATGTATCACACTAGAGTAGTAACGACTAAAGTATTGCATAAGATAACTAGAACCTATATCACACTAGAGTAGTAACGACTAATGTAAGTACTGTATAAGATAACTAGAACCTGTATCACACTATAGTAGTAACGACTAAAGTACTGTATAAGATAACTAGAACCTATATCACACTATAGTAGTAACGACTAAAGTAAGTATTGCATTAGATAACTAGAACCTGTATCACACTAGAGTAGGAACGACTGAAGTATTGAATAAGATAACTAGAACTTGTATAACACTAGAGTAGTAACGACTAAAGTACTGTATAAGATAACTAGAACCTGTATCACACTAGAGTAGTAACGACTAAAGTATTGTATAAGATAACTAGAACCTGTATCACACTAGAGTAGTAACGACTAAAGTATTGTATAAGATAACTAGAACCTGTATCACACTAGAGTAGTAACGACTAAAGTATTGTATAAGATAACTAGAACCTGTATCACACTAGAGTAGTAACGACTAAAGTACTGTATAAGATAACTAGAACCTGTATCACACTAGAGTAGTAACGACTAAAGTACTGTATAAGATAACTAGAACCTGTATCACACTAGAGTAGTAACGACTAAAGTATTGTATAAGATAACTAGAATATGTATCACACTAGAGTAGTAATGACTAAAGTACTATATAAGATAACTAGAACCTATATCACACTATAGTAGTAACGACTAAAGTAAGTACTGTATAAGATAACTAGAACCTGTATCACACTAGAGTAGTAACGACTAAAGTATTATATAAGATAACTATAGCCTGTATCACACTATAGTAGTAACGACTAAAGTAAGAACTGCATAAGATAACTAGAACCTATATCACACTATAGTAGTAACGACTAAAGTATTGTATAAGATAACTATAACATGTATCACACTATAATAGTAACGACTAAAGTAAGAACTGTAGAAGATAACTAGAACCTATATCACACTATAGTAGTAACGACTAAAGTACTGTATAAGATAACTAGAACCTATATCACACTATAGTAGTAACGACTAAAGTAAGTACTGTATAAGATAACTAGAACCTGTATCACACTAGAGTAGTAACGACTAAAGTATTGTATAGGATAACTAGAACCTCTATCACACTAGAGTAGTAACGACTAGAGTATTGTATAAGATAACTAGAAGCTGTATCACACTAGAGTAGTAACGACTAAAGTCCTGTATAAGATAACTAGAACCTGAATCACACTAGAGTAGTAACGACTAAAGTAAGTACTGTATAAGATAACTAAAACCTGTATCACACTAGAGTAGTAACGACTAAAGTACTGTATAAGATAACTAGAACCTATATCACACTAGAGTAGTAACGAATAAAGTACTGTATAAGATAACTAGAACCTGTATCACACTAGAGTAGTAACGACCAAAGTATTGCATAAGATAACTAGAACCTGTATCACACTAGAGTAGTAACGACTAATGTAAGTACTGTATAAGATAACTAGAACCTGTATCACACTATAGTAGTAATGACTAAAGTACTGTATAAGATAACTAGAACCTATATCACACTATAGTAGTAACGACTAAAGTAAGTATTGCATAAGATAACTAGAACCTGTATCACACTAGAGTATTAATGACTAAAGTAGGTATTGCATAAGATAACTAGAACCTGTATCACACTAGAGTAGTAACGACTAAAGTACTGTATAAGATAACTAGAACATGTATCACACTATAGTAGTAGCGACTAAAGTAAGAACTGTATAAGATAACTAGAACCTATATCACACTAGAGTAATAACGACTAAAGTACTGTATAAGATAACTAGAATATGTATCACACTAGAGTAGTAACGAGTAAAGTACTATATAAAATAACTATAGCCTGTATCACACTATAGTAGTAACGACTAAAGTAAGAACTGCATAAGATAACTAGAACCTATATCACACTATAGTAGTAACGACTAAAGTATTGCATAAGATAACTAGAACATGTATCACACTATAGTAGTAACGACTAAAGTAAGTACTGTATAAGTTAACTAGAACCTGTATCACACTAGAGTAGTAACGACTAAAGTACTATATAAGATAACTATAGCCTGTATCACACTATAGTAGTAACGACTAAAGTAAGAACTGCATAAGATAACTAGAACCTATATCACACTATAGTAGTAACGACTAAAGTATTGCATAAGATAACTAGAACATGTATCACACTATAGTAGTAACGACTAAAGTAAGAACTGTAGAAGATAACTAGAACCTATATCACACTATAGTAGTAACGACTAAAGTACTGTATAAGATAACTAGAACCTATATCACACTATAGTAGTAACGACTAAAGTATTGTATAAGATAACTAGAACCTGTATCACACTAGAGTAGTAACGACTAGAGTATTGCATAAGATATCTAGAAGCTGTATCACACTAGAGTTGTAACGACTAAACTACTGTATAAGATAACTAGAACCTGAATCACACTAGAGTAGTAACGACTAAAGTAAGTACTGTATAAGATAACTAGAACCTGTATCACACTAGAGTAGTAACGACTAAAGTATTGTATAAGATAACTAGAACCTGTATCACACTAGAGTAGTAACGGCTAATGTATTGTATAAGATAACTAGAACCTGTATCACACTAGAGTAGTAACGACTAAAGTAAGTACTGTATACGATAAGTAGAACTTGTATCTCACTACAGTAGTAACGACCAAAGTAAGTACTGTATAAGATAACTAGAACCTGTATCACACTAGAGTAGTAACGACTAAAGTAAGTACTGTATAAGATAACTAGAACCTGTATCACACTAGAGTAGTAACGACTAAAGTACTATATAAGATAACTATAGCCTGTATCACACTAGAGTAGTAACGACTAAAGTAAGAACTGCATAAGATAACTAGAACCTGTATCACACTAGAGTAGTAACGACTAAAGTACTATATAAGATAACTATAGCCTGTATCACACTATAGTAGTAACGACTAAAGTAAGTACTGTATAAGATAACTAGAACCTGTATCACACTAGAGTAGTAACGACTAAAGTACTATATAAGATAACTATAGCCTGTATCACACAATAGTAGTAACGACTAAAGTAAGAACTGCATCAGATAACTAGAACCTGTATCACACTAGAGTAGTAACGACTAAAGTACTGTATAAGATAACTAGAACATGTATCACACTATAGTAGTAACGACTAAAGTAAGCATTGCATAAGATAACTAGAACCTGTATCACACTAGAGTAGTAACGACTAATGTAAGTACTGTATAAGATAACTAGAACCTATATCACACTATAGTAGTAACGACTAAAGTAAGCATTGCATAAGATAACTAGAACCTGTATCACACTAGAGTAGTAACGACTAAAGTAAGCATTGTATAAGATAACTAGAACCTGTATCACACTAGAGTAGAAACGTCTAAAGTAAGTACTGTATAAGATAACTAGAACCTGTATTACACTAGAGTAGTAGCGACTAAAGTAAGAACTGTATCAGATAACTAGAACCTATATCACACTATAGTATTAACGACTAAAGTACTGTATAAGATAACTAGAACATGTATCACACTAGAGTAGTAACGACTAAAGTACTGTATATGATAACTAGAACATGTATCACACTAGAGTAGTAACGACTAAAGTACTGTATATGATAACTAGAACATGTATCACACTAGAGTAGTAACGACTAAAGTACTGTATAAGTTAACTAGAATATGTATCACACTAGAGTAGTAACGACTAAAGTAAGTATTGTATAAGATAACTAGAACATGTATCACACTAGAGTAGTAACGACTAAAGTATTGCATAAGATAACTAGAACCTGTATCACACTAGAGTAGTAACGACTAACATACTGCATAAGATAACTAGAACATGTATCACACTAGAGTAGTAACGATTAAAGTACTGTATAAGATAACTAAAACCTGTATCACACTAGAGTAGTAACGACTAATGTAAGTACTGCATAAGATAACTAGAACCTGTATCACACTATAGTAGTAACGACTAAAGTAAGTATTGTATAAGATAACTAGAACATGTATCACACTAGAGTAGTAACGACTAAAGAATTGTATAAGATAACTAGAACCTGTATCACACTAGAGTAGTAACAACTAATGTAAGTACTGTATAAGATAACTAGAACCTGTATCACACTATAGTAGTAACGACTAAAGTACTGTATAAGATAACTAGAACCTGTATCACACTATAGTAGTAACGACTAAAGTACTGTATAAGATAACTAGAACCTATATCACACTATAGTAGTAACGACTAAAGTAAGCATTGCATAAGATAACTAGAACCTGTATCACACTAGAGTAGTAACGACTAAAGTAAGTATTGTATAAGATAACTAGAACCTGTATCACACTAGAGTAGAAACGACTAAAGTAAGTACTGTATAAGATAACTAGAACCTGTATCACACTATAGTAGTAACGACTAAAGTACTGTATAAGATAACTAAAACATGTATCACACTAGAGTAGTAGCGACTAAAGTAAGAACTGTATCAGATAACTAGAACCTATATCACACTAGAGTATTAACGACTAAAGTACTGTATAAGATAACTAGAACATGTATCACACTAGAGTAGTAACGACTAAAGTACTGTATATGATAACTAGAACATGTATCACACTAGAGTAGTAACGACTAAAGTACTGTATAAGGTAACTAGAATATGTATCACACTAGAGTAGTAACGACTAAAGTAAGTATTGTATAAGATAACTAGAACATGTATCACACTAGAGTAGTAACGACTAAAGTATGGCATAAGATAACTAGAACCTGTATCACACTAGAGTAGTAACGACTAATGTAAGTACTGTATAAGATAACTAAAACCTGTATCACACTAGAGTAGTAACGACTAAAGTACTGCATAAGATAACTAGAACATGTAACACACTAGAGTAGTAGCGACTAAAGTAAGAACTGTATAAGATAACTAGAACCTATATCACACTAGAGTATTAACGACTAAAGTACTGTATAAGATAACTAGAACCTGTATCACACAATAGTAGTAACGACTAAAGTACTTTATAAGATAACTAGAACCTGTATCACACTAGAGTAGTAACGACTAAAGTACTGTATAAGATAACTAGAATATGTATCACACTAGAGTAGTAACGACTAAAGTACTGTATAAGATAACTATAGCCTGTATCACACTATAGTAGTAACGACTAAAGTAAGAACTGCATAAGATAACTAGAACCTATATCACACTATAGTAGTAACGACTAAAGTATTGTATAAGATAACTAGAACATGTATCACACTATAGTAGTAACGACTAAAGTAAGAACTGTAGAAGATAACTAGAATCTATATCACACTATAGTAGTAACGACTAAAGTACTGTATAAGATAACTAGAACCTATATCACACTATAGTAGTGACGACTAAATTAAGTACTGTATAAGATAACTAGAACCTGTATCACACTAGAGTAGTAACGACTAAAGTATTGTATAAGATAACTAGAACCTGTATCACACTAGAGTAGTAACGACTAGAGTATTGTATAAGATAACTAGAAGCTGTATCACACTAGAGTAGTAACGACTAAAGTACTGTATAAGATAACTAGAACCTGAATCACACTAGAGTATTAAAGACTAAAGTAAGTACTGCATAAGATAACTAGAACCTGTATCACACTAGAGTAGTAACGGCTAAAGTACTGTATAAGATAACTAGAACCTATATCACACTAGAGTAGTAACGACTAAAGTATTGTATAAGATAACTATAACCTGTATCACACTAGAGTAGTAACGACTAATGTAAGTACTGTATAAGATAACTAGAACCTGTATCACACTATAGTAGTAACGACTAAAGTACTGTATTAGATAACTAGAACCTATATCACACTATAGTAGTAACGACTAAAGTAAGTATTGCATAAGATAACTAGAACCTGTATCACACTAGAGTAGTAACGACTAAAGTAAGTATTGCATAAGATAACTAGAACCTGTATCACACTAGAGTAGTAACGACTAAAGTACTGTATAAGATAACTAGAACATGTATCACACTATAGTAGTAGCGACTAAAGTAAGAACTGTATAAGATAACTAGAACCTATATCACACTAGAGTATTAACGACTAAAGTACTGTATAAGATAACTAGAACATGTATCACACTAGAGTAGTAACGAATAAAGTACTGTATAAGATATCTAGAATATGTATCACACTAGAGTAGTAACGACTAAAGTACTGTATAAGATAACTAGAACCTATATCACACTATAGTAGTAACGACTAAAGTACTATATAAGATAACTATAGCCTGTATCACACTATAGTAGTAACGACTAAAGTAAGAACTGCATAAGATAACTAGAACCTTTATCACACTATAGTAGTAACGACTAAAGTATTGTATAAGATAACTAGAACCTGTATCACAATATAGTAGTATCGACTAAAGTAAGAACTGTAGAAGATAACTAGAACCTATATCACACTATAGTAGTAACGACTAAAGTACTGTATAAGATAACTAGAACCTATATCACCCTATAGTAGTAACGACTAAAGTAAGTACTGTATAAGATAACTAGAACCTGTATCACACTAGAGTAGTAACGACTAAAGTATTGTATAAGATAACTAGAACCTGTATCACACTAGAGTAGTAACGACTAGAGTATTGTATAAGATAACTAGAAGCTGTATCACACTAGAGTAGTAACGACTAAAGTACTGTATAAGATAACTAGAACCTGAATCACACTAGAGTAGTAACGACTAAAGTAAGTACTGTATAAGATAACTAGAACCTGTATCAGACTAGAGTAGTAACGACTAAAGTACTGTATAAGATAACTAGAACCTATATCACACTAGAGTAGTAACGACTAAAGTATTGTATAAGATAACTAGAACCTGTATCACTCTAGAGTAGTAACGACTAAAGTAAGTACTGTATAAGATAACTAGAACCTGTATCACACTAGAGTAGTAACGACTAAAGTATTGTATAAGATAACTAGAACATGTATCACACTAGAGTAGTAACGACTAAAGTACTGTATAAGATAACTAAAACATGTATCACACTAGAGTAGTAACGAATAAAGTACTGCATAAGATAACTAGAACCTGTTTCACACTAGAGTAGTAACGAATAAAGTAGTGCATAAGATAACTAGAACCTGTATCACACCATAGTAATAACGACTAAAGTATTGTGTAAGATAACTAGAACCTATATCACACTATAGTAGTAACGACTAAAGTATTGTATAAGATAACTAGAACCTGTATCACACTATAGTAGGAACGACTAAAGTACTGTAAAAGATAACTAGAACATGTATCACACTATAGTAGTAACGACTAAAGTAAGTATTGTATAAGATAACTAAAACCTGTATTACACTAGAGTAGTAACGACTTAAGTATTGTATAAGATAACTAGAACCTGTATCGCACTAGAGTAGTAACGACTAAAATACTGTAAAAGATAACTAGAACCTGTATCACACTATAGTAGTAACGACTAAAGTACTATATAAGATAACTAGAACCTATATCACACTGTGGTAGTAACGTCTAAAGTAATTACTGCATAAGATAACTAGAACCTATATCACACCATAGTAGTAACAACTAAAGTATTGTATAAGATAACTAGAACCTATATTACACTTTAGTAGTAACGACTAAAGTACTGTATAAGATAACTAGAACCTGTATCACACTAGAGTAGTAACGACTAAAGTACTGTATAAGATAACTAGAACCTATATCACACTATAGTAGTAACGACTAAAGTAAGTACTGTATTAGATAACTAGAACCTGTATCACACTATAGTAGTAACGACTAAAATAAGTACTGTATAAGATAACTAGAACCTGTATCACACTATATTAGTAACGACTAAAGTAAGTACTGTATAAGACAACTAGAACCTGTATCACACTATAGTAGTAACGACTAAAGTACTGTATAAGATAACTAGAACCTGTATCACACTATATTAGTAACTACTAAAGTATTGTAAAAGATAACTAGAACCTGTATCACACTATAGTAGTAACGACTAAAATAAGTACTGTATAAGATAACTAGAACCTGTATCACACTATAGTAGTAACGACTAAAGTAAGTACTGTATAAGACAACTAGAACCTGTATCACACTATATTAGTAACTACTAAAGTATTGTATAAGATAACTAGAACCTGTATCACACTATAGTAGTAACGACTAAAATAAGTATTGTATAAGATAACTAGAACCTGTATCACACTAGAGGAGTAACGACTAAAGTAAGTACTGCATAAGATAACTAGAACATGTATCACACTAGAGTAGTAACGACTAAAGTACTGTATAAGATAACTAGAACCTGTATCACACTATAGTAGTAACGACTAAAGTATTGGGTAAGATAACTAGAACCTATATCACACTAGGGTAGTAACGACTAAAGTAAGTACTGTATAAGATAACTAGAACATGTATCACATTAGAGTAGTAACGACTAAAGTACTGTATAAGATAACTAGAACCTGTATCACACTAGAGTAGTAACGTCTAAAGTAAGTACTGCATAAGATAACTAGAACATGTATCATACTAGAGTAGTAACGACTAAATTAAGTACTGTATAAGATAACTAGAACCTGTATCACAATATAGTATTAACGACTAAAGTAAGTACTGTATAAGATAACTAGAACCTGTATCACACTAGAGTAGTAACGACTAAAGTACTGTATAAGATAACTAAAACATGTATCACACTAGAGTAGTAACGACTAAAGTAAGTACTATATAAGATAACTAGAACCTGTATCACAATATAGTATTAACGACTAAAGTAAGTACTGTATAAGATAACTAGAACCTGTATCACACTAGTGTAGTAACGAATAAAGTACTGTATAAGATAACTAGATCCTATATCACATTATAGTAGTAACGACTAAAGTACTGTATAAGATAACTAGAACCTGTATCACACTAGAGTAGTAACGACTAAAGTATTGTATAAGAAAACAAGAACCTGTATCACACTAGAGTAGTAACGACTAAAGTATTGTATAAGATAACTAGAACCTGTATCACACTAGAGTAGTAACGACTAAAGTACTGTATAAGATAACTAGAACATGAATCACACTATAGTAGTAACGACTAAAGTAAGTACCGTATAGGATAACTAGAACCTATATCACACTAGAGTAGTAACGACTAAAGTATTGTATCAGATAACTAGAACCTGTATCACACTAGAGTAGTAACGACTAAAGTAAGTACTGTATAAGATAACTAGAACCTGTATCACACTAGAGTAGTAACGACTAAAGTATTATATTAGATAACTAGAACATGTGAACCTGTATCACACTAGAGTAGTAACGACTAAAGTAAGCATTGTATAAGATAACTAGAACCTGTATCACACTAGAGTAGTAACGACTAAAGTAAGTATTGTATAAGATAACTAGAACCTGTATCACACTAGAGTAGAAACGACTAAAGTACTGTATAAGATAACTAGAACCTATATCACACTAGAGTAGTAACGACAAAAGTAGTGTATAAGATTACTAGAACCTGTATCACACTAGAGTAGTAACGACTAAAGTAAGTACTGTATAAGATAACTAGAACCTATATCACACTATAGTAGTAACGACAAAAGTAGTGTATAAGATTACTAGAACCTGTATCACACTAGAGTAGTAACGACTAAAGTAAGTACTGTATAAGATAACTAGAACACGTATCACACTAGAGTAGTAACGACTAAAGTACTGTATAAGATAACTAGAACCTGTATCACACTAGAGTAGTAACGACTAATGTAAGTACTGTATAAGATAAATAGAACCTGTATCACACTAGAGTAGTAACGACTAATGTACTGTATAAGATAACTAGAACCTATATCACACTAGAGTAGTAACGACTAAAGTAAGCATTGTATAAGATAACTAGAACCTGTATCACACTAGAGTAGTAACGACTAAAGTAAGTATTGTATAAGATAACTAGAACCTGTATCACACTAGAGTAGTAACGACTAAAGTAAGTACTGTATAAGATAACTAGAACCTGTATCACACTATAGTAGTAACGACTAAAGTAAGAACTGTATAAGATAACCAGAGCCTATATCACACTATAGTAGTAACGACTAAAGTACTGTATAAGATAACTAGAACCTGTATCACACTAGAGTAGTAACGACTAAAGTATGAACTGAATAAGATAACTAGAACCTATATCACACTATAGTAGTAACGACTAAAGTACTGTATAGGATAACTAGAACCTATATCACACTAGAGTAGTAATGACTAAAGTAAGTACTGTATAAGATAACTAGAACCTATATCACACTAGAGTAGTAACGACTAAAGTATTGTATAAAATAACTAGAACCTGTATCACAATATAGTAGTAACGACTAAAGTAAGTATTGTATAAGATAACTAGAACGTGTATCACACTAGAGTAGTAACGACTAAAGTACTGTATAAGATAACTAGAACAGGTATCACTCTAGAGTAGTAACGACTAAAGTACTGCATAAGATAACTAGAACCTGTATCACACTAGAGTAGTAACGACTAAAGTAAGTACTGTATAAGATAACTAGAACATGTATCACACTAGAGTAGTAACGGCTAAAGTACTGTATAAGATAACTAGAACCTGTATCACACTAGAGTAGTAACGACTAATGTAAGTACTGTATAAGATAACTAGAACCTGTATCACACTATAGTAGTAACGACTAAACTACTGTATAAGATAACTAGAACCTATATCACACTATAGTAGTAACGACTAAAGTATTGTGTAAGATAACTAGAACCTGTATCACACTATAGTAGGAACGACTAAAGTACTGTAAAAGATAACTAGAACATGTATCACACTATAGTAGTAACGACTAAAGTAAGTATTGTATAAGATAACTAAAACCTGTATTACACTAGAGTAGTAACGACTTAAGTATTGTATAAGATAACTAGAACCTGTATCGCACTAGAGTAGTAACGACTAAAATACTGTAAAAGATAACTAGAACCTGTATCACACTATAGTAGTAACGACTAAAGTACTGTATAAGATAACTAGAACCTATATCACACTGTGGTAGTAACGTCTAAAGTAATTACTGCATAAGATAACTAGAACCTATATCACATCATAGTAGTAACAACTAAAGTATTGTATAAGATAACTAGAACCTATATCACACTTTAGTAGTAACGACTAAAGTACTGTATAAGATAACTAGAACCTGTATCACACTAGAGTAGTAACGACTAAAGTACTGTATAAGACAACTAGAACCTGTATCACACTATATTAGTAACTACTAAAGTATTGTATAAGATAACTAGAACCTGTATCACACTATAGTAGTAACGACTAAAATAAGTACTGTATAAGATAACTAGAGCCTGTATCACACTAGAGGAGTAACGACTAAAGTAAGTACTGCATAAGATAACTAGAACATGTATCACACTAGAGTAGTAACTACTAAAGTACTGTATAAGATAACTAGAACATGTATCACACTAGAGTAGTAACTACTAAAGTACTGTATAAGATAACTAGAACATGTATCACACTAGAGTAGTAACTACTAAAGTACTGTATAAGATAACTAGAACATGTATCACACTAGAGTAGTAACTACTAAAGTACAGTATAAGATAACTAGAACCTGTATCACACTATAGTAGTAACGACTAAAGTATTGGGTAAGATAACTAGAACCTATATCACACTAGAGTAGTAACGACTAAAGTAAGTACTGTATAAGATAACTAAAACATGTATCACATTAGAGTAGTAACGACTAAAGTACTGTATAAGATAACTAGAACATGTATCACACTAGAGTAGTAACTACTAAAGTACTGTATAAGATAACTAGAACATGTATCACACTAGAGTAGTAACTACTAAAGTACTGTATAAGATAACTAGAACATGTATCACACTAGAGTAGTAACTACTAAAGTACTGTATAAGATAACTAGAACATGTATCACACTAGAGGAGTAACGACTAAAGTAAGTACTGCATAAGATAACTAGAACATGTATCACACAAGAGTAGTAACGACTAAAGTACTGTATAAGATAACTAGAACCTGTATCACACTATAGTAGTAACGACTAAAGTATTGGGTAAGATAACTAGAACCTATATCACACTAGAGTAGTAACGACTAAAGTAAGTACTGTATAAGATAACTAAAACATGTATCACATTAGAGTAGTAACGACTAAAGTACTGTATTAGATAACTAGAACCTGTATCACACTAGAGTAGTAACGTCTAATGTAAGTACTGCATAAAATAACTAGAACATGTATCATACTATAGTAGTAACGACTAAATTAAGTACTGTATAAGATAACTAGAACCTGTATCACAATATAGTATTAACGACTAAAGTAAGTACTGTATAAGATAACTAGAACCTGTATCACACTAGAGTAGTAACGACTAAAGTACTGTATAAGATAACTAAAACATGTATCACACTAGAGTAGTAACGACTAAAGTAAGTACTATATAAGATAACTAGAACCTGTATCACAATATAGTATTAACGACTAAAGTAAGTACTGTATAAGATAACTAGAACCTGTATCACACTAGTGTAGTAACGAATAAAGTACTGTATAAGATAACTAGAACCTATATCACATTATAGTAGTAACGACTAAAGTACTGTATAAGATAACTAGAACCTGTATCACACTAGAGTAGTAACGACTAAAGTATTGTATAAGAAAACAAGAACCTGTATCACACTAGAGTAGTAACGACTAAAGTATTGTATAAGATAACTAGAACCTGTATCACACTAGAGTAGTAACGACTAAAGTACTGTATAAGATAACTAGAACATGAATCACACTAGAGTAGTAACGACTAAAGTAAGTACTGTATAGGATAACTAGAACCTATATCACACTAGAGTAGTAACGACTAAAGTATTGTATAAGATAACTAGAACCTGTATCACACTAGAGTAGTAACGACTAAAGTAAGTACTGTATAAGATAACTAGAACCTGTATCACACTAGAGTAGTAACGACTAAAGTATTATATTAGATAACTAGAACATGTGAACCTGTATCACACTAGAGTAGTAACGACTAAAGTAAGCATTGTATAAGATAACTAGAACCTGTATCACACTAGAGTAGTAACGACTAAAGTAAGTATTGTATAAGATAACTAGAACCTGTATCACACTAGAGTAGTAACGACTAAAGTAAGTACTGTATAAGATAACTAGAACCTATATCACACTATAGTAGTAACGACAAAAGTAGTGTATAAGATTACTAGAACCTGTATCACACTAGAGTAGTAACGACTAAAGTAAGTACTGTATAAGATAACTAGAACACGTATCACACTAGAGTAGTAACGACTAAAGTACTGTATAAGATAACTAGAACCTGTATCACACTAGAGTAGTAACGACTAATGTAAGTACTGTATAAGATAAATAGAACCTGTATCACACTAGAGTAGTAACGACTAATGTACTGTATAAGATAACTAGAACCTATATCACACTAGAGTAGTAACGACTAAAGTAAGCATTGTATAAGATAACTAGAACCTGTATCACACTAGAGTAGTAACGACTAAAGTAAGTATTGTATAAGATAACTAGAACCTGTATCACACTAGAGTAGTAACGACTAAAGTAAGTACTGTATAAGATAACTAGAACCTGTATCACACTATAGTAGTAACGACTAAAGTAAGAACTGTATAAGATAACCAGAGCCTATATCACACTATAGTAGTAACGACTAAAGTACTGTATAAGATAACTAGAACCTGTATCACACTAGAGTAGTAACGACTAAAGTATGAACTGAATAAGATAACTAGAACCTATATCACACTATAGTAGTAACGACTAAAGTACTGTATAGGATAACTAGAACCTATATCACACTAGAGTAGTAATGACTAAAGTAAGTACTGTATAAGATAACTAGAACCTATATCACACTAGAGTAGTAACGACTAAAGTATTGTATAAAATAACTAGAACCTGTATCACAATATAGTAGTAACGACTAAAGTAAGTATTGTATAAGATAACTAGAACGTGTATCACACTAGAGTAGTAACGACTAAAGTACTGTATAAGATAACTAGAACAGGTATCACTCTAGAGTAGTAACGACTAAAGTACTGCATAAGATAACTAGAACCTGTATCACACTAGAGTAGTAACGACTAAAGTAAGTACTGTATAAGATAACTAGAACATGTATCACACTAGAGTAGTAACGGCTAAAGTACTGTATAAGATAACTAGAACCTGTATCACACTAGAGTAGTAACGACTAATGTAAGTACTGTATAAGATAACTAGAACCTGTATCACACTAGAGTAGTAACGACTAAACTACTGTATAAGATAACTAGAACCTATATCACACTATAGTAGTAACGACTAAAGTAAGCATTGCATAAGATAACTAGAACCTGTATCACACTAGAGTAGTAACGACTAAAGTAAGTACTGTATAAGATAACTAGAACCTGTATCACACTATAGTAGTAACGACTAAAGTAAGAACTGTATAAGATAACGAGAACCTATATCACACTATAGTAGTAACGACTAAAGTACTCTATAAGATAACTAGAACATATATCACACTAGAGTAGTAATGACTAAAGTAAGTACTGTATAAGATAACTAGAACCTATATCACACTATAGTAGTAACGACTAACGTATTGTATAAGATAACTAGAACCTGTATCACAATATAGTAGTAACGACTAAAGTGAGTATTGTATAAGATAACTAGAACCTGTATCACAGTAGAGTAGTAACGACTAAAGTATTGTATAAGATAACTAGAAGCTGTATCACACTAGATTAGTAACGACCAAAGTATTGTATTTGATAACTAGAACCTGTATCACACTAGAGTAGTAACGACTAAAGTATTGTATAAGAAAACTAGAACCTATATCACACTAAAGTAGTAACGACTAAAGTACTGTATAAGATAACTAGAACCTGTATCACACTATAGTAGTAACGTCAAAAGTAATTACTGCATAAGATAACCAGAACCTATATCACACCATAGTAGTAACGACTAAAGTATTGTATAAGATGACTAGAACCTATATCACACTATAGTAGTAACGACTAAAGTATTGTATAAGATAACTAGAACCTGTATCACACTAGAGTAGTAACGACTAAAGTAAGTACTGTATAAGATAACTAGAACCTATATCACACTATAGTAGTAACGACAAAAGTAGTGTATAAGATTACTAGAACCTGTATCACACTAGAGTAGTAACGACTAAAGTAAGTACTGTATAAGATAACTAGAACACGTATCACACTAGAGTAGTAACGACTAAAGTACTGTATAAGATAACTAGAACCTGTATCACACTAGAGTAGTAACGACTAATGTAAGTACTGTATAAGATAAATAGAACCTGTATCACACTAGAGTAGTAACGACTAATGTACTGTATAAGATAACTAGAACCTATATCACACTAGAGTAGTAACGACTAAAGTAAGCATTGTATAAGATAACTAGAACCTGTATCACACTAGAGTAGTAACGACTAAAGTAAGTATTGTATAAGATAACTAGAACCTGTATCACACTAGAGTAGTAACGACTAAAGTAAGTACTGTATAAGATAACTAGAACCTGTATCACACTATAGTAGTAACGACTAAAGTAAGAACTGTATAAGATAACCAGAGCCTATATCACACTATAGTAGTAACGACTAAAGTACTGTATAAGATAACTAGAACCTGTATCACACTAGAGTA
Organism: Bathymodiolus septemdierum; assembly: GCA_963383655.1. NCBI lineage: Eukaryota > Metazoa > Mollusca > Bivalvia > Mytilida > Modiolidae > Bathymodiolus > Bathymodiolus septemdierum. The sequence continues at coordinate 1,916,949 of OY726525.1, read as the reverse complement.
GTAACGACTAAAGTATGAACTGAATAAGATAACTAGAACCTATATCACACTATAGTAGTAACGACTAAAGTACTGTATAGGATAACTAGAACCTATATCACACTAGAGTAGTAATGACTAAAGTAAGTACTGTATAAGATAACTAGAACCTATATCACACTAGAGTAGTAACGACTAAAGTATTGTATAAAATAACTAGAACCTGTATCACAATATAGTAGTAACGACTAAAGTAAGTATTGTATAAGATAACTAGAACGTGTATCACACTAGAGTAGTAACGACTAAAGTACTGTATAAGATAACTAGAACAGGTATCACTCTAGAGTAGTAACGACTAAAGTACTGCATAAGATAACTAGAACCTGTATCACACTAGAGTAGTAACGACTAAAGTAAGTACTGTATAAGATAACTAGAACATGTATCACACTAGAGTAGTAACGGCTAAAGTACTGTATAAGATAACTAGAACCTGTATCACACTAGAGTAGTAACGACTAATGTAAGTACTGTATAAGATAACTAGAACCTGTATCACACTAGAGTAGTAACGACTAAACTACTGTATAAGATAACTAGAACCTATATCACACTATAGTAGTAACGACTAAAGTAAGCATTGCATAAGATAACTAGAACCTGTATCACACTAGAGTAGTAACGACTAAAGTAAGTACTGTATAAGATAACTAGAACCTGTATCACACTATAGTAGTAACGACTAAAGTAAGAACTGTATAAGATAACGAGAACCTATATCACACTATAGTAGTAACGACTAAAGTACTCTATAAGATAACTAGAACCTATATCACACTAGAGTAGTAATGACTAAAGTAAGTACTGTATAAGATAACTAGAACCTATATCACACTATAGTAGTAACGACTAACGTATTGTATAAGATAACTAGAACCTGTATCACAATATAGTAGTAACGACTAAAGTGAGTATTGTATAAGATAACTAGAACCTGTATCACACTAGAGTAGTAACGACTAAAGTATTGTATAAGATAACTAGAAGCTGTATCACACTAGATTAGTAACGACCAAAGTATTGTATTTGATAACTAGAACCTGTATCACACTAGAGTAGTAACGACTAAAGTATTGTATAAGAAAACTAGAACCTATATCACACTAAAGTAGTAACGACTAAAGTACTGTATAAGATAACTAGAACCTGTATCACACTATAGTAGTAACGTCAAAAGTAATTACTGCATAAGATAACCAGAACCTATATCACACCATAGTAGTAACGACTAAAGTATTGTATAAGATGACTAGAACCTATATCACACTATAGTAGTAACGACTAAAGTATTGTATAAGATAACTAGAACCTGTATCACACTAGAGTAGTAACGACTAAAGTACTGTATAAGATAACTAGAACCTGTATCACACTATATTAGTAACTACTAATGTACTGTATAAGATAACTAGAACCTGTATCACACTATAGTAGTAACGACTAAAATAAGTGCTGTATAAGATAACTAGAACCTGTATCACACTAGAGGAGTAACGACTAAAGTACTGTATAAGATAACTAGAACCTGTATCACACTATAGTAGTAACGACTAAAATAAGTGCTGTATAAGATAACTAGAACCTGTATCACACTAGAGGAGTAACGACTAAAGTACTATATAAGATAACTAGAACCTGTATCACGCTATAGTAGTAACGACTAAAGTACTGTATAAGATAACGAGAACCTGTATCAAACTATAGTAGTAACGACTAAAGTAAGTACTATATAAGATAACTAGAACCTATATCACACTAGAGTAGTAACGAATAAAGTACTGTATAAGATAACTAGAACCTATATCACACTATAGTAGTAACGACTAAAGTATTGTATAAGATAACAAGAACCTGTATCACACTAGAGTAGTAACGACTAAAGTATTGTATAAGATAACTAGAACCTGTATCACACTAGAGTAGTAACGACTAAAGTACTGTATCAGATAACTAGAACATGTATCACACTAGAGTAGTAACGACTAATGTAAGTACTTTATAAGATAACTAGAACCTATATCACACTAGAGTAGTAACGACTAAAGTATTGTATAAGATAACTAGAACCTATATCACACTAGAGTAGTAACGACTAAAGTATTGTATAAGATAACTAGAACCTGTATCACACTATAGTAGTAACGACTAAAGTAAGTACTTTATAAGATAACTAGAACCTGTATCACACTAGAGTAGTAACGACTAAAGTATTATATTAGATAACTAGAACATGTGAACCTGTATCACACTAGAGTAGTAACGACTAAATTGAGTATTGTATAAGATAACTAGAACCTATATCACATTATAGTAGTAACGACAAAAGTAATGTATAAGATTACTAGAACCTGTATCACACTAGAGTAGTAACGACTAAAGTAAGTACTGTATAAGATAACTAGAACACGTATCACACTAGAGTAGTAACGATTAAAGTACTGTATAAGATAACTAGAACCTGCATCACACTAGAGTAGTAACGACTAATGTAAGTACTGTATAAGATAACTAGAACTTATATCACACTATAGTAGTAACGACTAAAGTAAGAACTGTATAAGATAACTAGAACCTGTATAACACTAGAGTAGTAACGACTAAAGTAAGAACTGTATAAGATAACCAGAACCTATATCACACTATAGTAGTAACGACTAAAGTACTGTATAAGATAAGTAGAACCTGTATCACACTAGAGTAGTAATGACTAAAGTAAGTACTGTATAAGATAACTAGAACCTATATCACACTATAGTAGTAACGACTAAAGTATTGTATAAGATAACTAGAACCTGCTTCACAATATAGTAGTAACGACTAAAGTAAGTATTGTATAAGATAACTAGAACCTGTATCACACTAGAGTAGTAACGACAAAAGTATTGTATAAGATAACTAGAAGCTGTATCACACTAGATTAGTAACGACCAAAGTATTGTATTTGATAACTAGAACCTGTATCACACTAGAGTAGTAACGACTAAAGTAATGTATAAGATAACTAGAACCTGTTTCACACTATAGTAGTAACGTCTAAAGTAATTACTGCATAAGATAACTAGAACCTATATCACACCATAGTAGTAACGACTAAAGTATTGTATAAGATAACTAGAACATATATCACATTATAGTAGTAACGAATAAAGTACTGTATAAGATAACTAGAACCTGTATCACACTAGAGTAGTAACGACTAAAGTACTGTATAAGATAACTAGAACCTGTATCACACTAGAGTAGTAACGACTAAAGTACTGTATAAGATAACTAGAACATATATCACATTATAGTAGTAACGAATAAAGTACTGTATAAGATAACTAGAACCTGTATCACACTAGAGTAGTAACGACTAAAGTATTGTATAAGATAACTAGAACCTGTATCACACTATATTAGTAACTACTAAAGTACTGTATAAGATAACTAGAACCTGTATCACACTAGAGTAGTAACGACTAAAGTATTGTATTAGATAACTAGAACCTGTATCACACTAGAGTAGTAACGACTAAAGTATTGTATAAGATAACTAGAACCTGTATCACAATATAGTAGTAACGACTAAAGTAAGTATTGTATAAGATAACTAGAACCTGTATCACAATATAGTAGTAACGACTAAAGTAAGTATTGTATAAGATAACTAGAACCTGTATCACACTATAGTAGTAACGACTAAAGTAAGTATTGTATAAGATAACTAGAACCTGTATCACACTAGAGTAGTAACGACTAAAGTACTGTATAAGATAACTAGAACCTGTATCACACTAGAGTAGTAACGACTAAAGTACTGTATAAGATAACTAGAACCTGTATCACACTATATTAGTAACTACTAAAGTATTGTATAAGATAACTAGAACCTGTATCACAATATAGTAGTAACGACTAAAGTAAGTATTGTATAAGATAACTAGAACCTGTATCACAATATAGTAGTAACGACTAAAGTAAGTATTGTATAAGATAACTAGAACCTGTATCACACTATAGTAGTAACGACTAAAGTAAGTATTGTATAAGATAACTAGAACCTGTATCACACTAGAGTAGTAACGACTAAAGTATTGTATTTGATAACTAGAACCTGTATCACACTAGAGTAGTAACGACTAAAGTATTGTATAAGATAACTAGAACCTGTATCACAATATAGTAGTAACGACTAAAGTAAGTATTGTATAAGATAACTAGAACCTGTATCAAACTAGAGTAGTAACGACTAAAGTATTGTATTTGATAACTAGAACCTGTATCACACTAGAGTAGTAACGACTAAAGTACTGTATAAGATAACTAGAACCTATATCACACTAGAGTAGTAACGACTAAAGTACTGTATAAGATAACTAGAACCTGTATCACACTATAGTAGTAACGTCTAAAGTAATTACTGCATAAGATAACTAGAACCTATATCACACCATAGTAGTAACGACTAAAGTATTGTATCAGATAACTAGAACCTATATCACACTATAGTAGTAACGACTAAAGTACTGTATAAGATAACTAGAACCTGTATCACACTAGAGTAGTAACGACTAAAGTACTGTATAAGATAACTAGAACCTGTATCACACTATATTAGTAACTACTAAAGTACTGTATATGATAACTAGAACCTGTATCACACTAGAGTAGTAACGACTAAAATAAGTACTGTATAAGATAACTAGAACCTGTATCACACTAGAGGAGAAACGACTAAAGTAAGTACTGCATAAGATAACTAGAACATGTATCACACTAGAGTAGTAACGCCTAAAGTAAGTACTGTATAAGATAACTAGAACATGTATCACACTAGAGTAGTAACGACTAAAGTAAGTACTGTATAAGATAACTAGAACCTGTATCACACTATAGTAGTAACGACTAAAGTACTGTATAAGATAACTAGAACCTGTATCACACTAGAGTAGTAACGACTAAAGTAAGTACTGTATAAGATAACTAGAACCTGTATCACACTATAGTAGTAACGACTAAAGTACTTTATAAGATAACTAGAACATGTATTACACTAGAGTAGTAACGACTAAAGTATTGTATAAGATAACTAGAACCTGTATCACACTAGAGTAGTAATGACTAAAGTATTGCATAAGATAACTAGAACCTGTATCACACTAGAGTAGTAACGACTAAAGTATTGTATAAGATAACAAGAACCTGTATCACACTAGAGTAGTAACGACTAAAGTATTGTATAAGATAACTAGAACCTGTATCACACTAGAGTAGTAACGACTAAAGTAAGTACTGTATAAGATAACTAGAACCTATATCACACTAGAGTAGTAACGACTAAATTATTGTATAAGATAACTAGAACCTGTATCACACTAGAGTAGTAACGACTAAAGTAAGTACTGTATAAGATAACTAGAATCTGTATCACACTAGAGTAGTAACGACTAAAGTATTATATTAGATAACTAGAACATGTGAACCTGTATCACACTAGAGTAGTAACGACTAAATTGAGTATTGTATAAGATAACTAGAACCTGTATCACACTAGAGTAGTAACGACTAAAGTACTGTATAAGATAACTAGAACCTATATCACACCAGAGTAGTAGCGACTAAAGTAAGTACTGTATAAGATAACTAGAACCTATATCACATTATAGTAGTAACGACAAAAGTAGTGTATAAGATTACTAGAACCTGTATCACACTAGAGTAGTAACGACTAAAGTAAGTACTGTATAAGATAACTAGAACACGTATCACACTAGAGTAGTAACGACTAAAGTACTGTATAAGATAACTAGAACCTGTATCACACTAGAGTAGTAACGACTAATGTAAGTACTGTATAAGATAACTAGAACCTGTATTACACTAGAGTAGTAACTACTAATGTACTGTATAAGATAACTAGAACCTATATCACATTATAGTAGTAACGACAAAAGTAGTGTATAAGATTACTAGAACCTGTATCACACTAGAGTAGTAACGACTAAAGTAAGTACTGTATAAGATAACTAGAACACGTATCACACTAGAGTAGTAACGACTAAAGTACTGTATAAGATAACTAGAACCTGTATCACACTATTGTAGTAACGACTAAAGTAAGAACTGTATAAGATAACCAGAACCTGTATCACACTAGAGTAATAACGACTAAAGTAAGTACTGTATAAGATAGCTAGAACCTGTATCACACTATAGTAGTAACGACTAAAGTAAGAACTGTATAAGATAACCAGAACCTATATCACACTATAGTAGTAACGACTAAAGTACTGTATAAGATAACTAGAGCCTGTATCACACTAAAGTAGTAACGACTAAAGTAAGAACTGAATAAGATAACTAGAACCTATATCACACTATAGTAGTAACGACTAAAGTAAGCATTGCATAAGATAACTAGAACCTGTATCACACTATAGTAGTTACGACTAAAGTAAGCATTGCATAAGATAACTAGAGCCTGTATCACACTAAAGTAGTAACGACTAAAGTAAGAACTGAATAAGATAACTAGAACCTATATCACACTATAGTAGTAACGACTAAAGTAAGCATTGCATAAGATAACTAGAACCTGTATCACACTATAGTAGTAACGACTAAAGTAAGCATTGCATAAGATAACTAGAGCCTGTATCACACTAAAGTAGTAACGACTAAAGTAAGTACTGTATAAGATAGCTAGAACCTGTATAACACTAGACTAGTAACGACTAAAGTAAGAACTGAATAAGATAACTAGAACCTATATCACACTATAGTAGTAACGACTAAAGTAAGCATTGCATAAGATAACTAGAACCTGTATCACACTATAGTAGTAACGACTAAAGTAAGCATTGCATAAGATAGCTAGAACCTGTATCACTCTATAGTAGTAACGACTAAAGTAAGTACTGTATAAGATAACTAGAACCTGTATCAGACTATAGTAGTAACGACTAAAATAAGCACTGTATAAGATAACCAGAACCTATATCACACTATAGTAGTAACGACTAAAGTACTGTATAAGATAACTAGAACCTATATCACACTATAGTAGTAACGACTAAAGTACTGTATAAGATAACTAGAACCTGTATCACACTAGAGTAGTAACGACTTAAGTAAGAACTGTATAAGATAACTAGAATATATATCACACTATAGTAGTAACAACTAAAGTACTGTATAAGATAACTAGAACCTGTATCACACTAGAGTAGTAATGACTAAAGTAAGAACTGTATAAGATAACTAGAACCTGTATCACACTAGAGTAGTAACGACTAAAGTATTGTATTAGATAACTAGAACCTGTATCACACTAGAGTAGTAACGACTAGAGTATTGTATTAGATAACTAGAAGCTGTATCACACTAGAGTAGTAACGACTAAAGTACTGTATAAGATAACTAGAACCTGAATCACACTAGAGTAGTAACGACTAAAGTAAGTACTGTATAAGATAACTAGAATCTGTATCACACTAGAGTAGTAACGACTAAAGTATTGTATAAGATAACTAGAACCTATATCACACTAGAGTAGTAACGACTAAAGTATTGTATAAGATAACTAGAACCTGTATCACTCTAGAGTAGTAACGACTAAAGTAAGTACTGTATTAGATAACTAGAACCTGTATCACACTAGAGTAGTAACGACTAAAGTATTGCATAAGATAACTAGAACCTGTATTACACTAGAGTAGTAACGACTAATGTAAGTACTGTATAAGATAACTAGAACCTGTATCACACTATAGTAGTAACGACTAAAGTACTGTATAAGATAACTAGAACCTATATCACACTATAGTAGTAACGACTAAAGTAAGTATTGCATAAGATAACTAGAACCTGTATCACACTAGAGTAGTAACGACTAAAGTAAGTATTGCATAAGATAACTAGAACCTGTATCACACTAGAGTAGTAACGACTAAAGTACTGTATAAGATAACTAGAACATGTTTCACACTATAGTAGTAGCGACTAAAGTAAGAACTCTATAAGATAACTAGAACCTATATCACACTAGAGTATTAACGACTAAAGTACTGTATAAGATAACTAGAACATGTATCACACTAGAGTAGTAACGACTAAAGTACTGTATAAGATAACTAGAATATGTATCACACTAGAGTAGTAACGACTAAAGTACTGTATAAGATAACTAGAACCTATATCACACTATAGTAGTAACGACTAAAGTAAGTACTGTATAAGATAACTAGAACCTGTATCACACTAGAGTAGTAACGACTAAAGTACTATATAAGATACCTATAGCCTGTTTCACACTATAGTAGTAACGACTAAAGTAAGAACTGCATAAGATAACTAGAACCTATATCACACTATAGTAGTAACGACTAAAGTATTGTATAAGATAACTAGAACATGTATCACACTATAGTAGTAACGACTAAAGTAAGAACTGTGGAAGATAACTAGAACCTATATCACCCTATAGTAGTAATGACTAAAGTACTGTATAAGATAACTAGAACCTATATCACACTATAGTAGTAACGACTAAAGTAAGTACTGTATAAGATAACTAGAACCTGTATCATACTAGAGTAGTAACGACTAAAGTACTGTATAAGATAACTAGAACCTGTATCACACTAGAGTAGTAACGACTAGAGTATTGTATAAGATAACTAGAAGCTGTATCACACTAGAGTAGTAACGACTAAAGTACTGTATAAGATAACTAGAACCTGAATCACACTAGAGTAGTAACGACTAAAGTAAGTACTGTATAAGATAACTAGAACCTGTAACACACTAGAGTAGTAACGACTAAAGTACTGTATAAGATAACTAGAAGCTATATCACACTAGAGTAGTAACGACTAAAGTATTGTATAAGATAACTAGAACCTGTATCACACTAGAGTAATAACGACTAAAGTAAGTACTGTATAAGATAACTAGAACCTGTATCACACTAGAGTAGTAACGACTAAAGTAAGAACTGTATAAGATAACCAGAACCTATATCACACTATAGTAGTAACGACTAAAGTACTGTATAAGATAACTAGAGCCTGTATCACACTAAAGTAGTAACGACTAAAGTAAGAACTGAATAAGAAAACTAGAACCTATATCACACTATAGTAGTAACGACTAAAGTACTGTATAAGATAACTAGAACCTATATCACACTAGAGTAGTAATGACTAAAGTAAGTACTGTATAAGATAACTAGAACCTATATCACACTATAGTAGTAACGACTAAAGTATTGTATAAGATAACTAGAACCTGTATCACAATATAGTAGTAACGACTAAAGTAAGTATTGTATAAGATAACTAGAACCTGTATCACACTGGAGTAGTAACGACTAAAGTACTGCATAAGGTAACTAGAACATGTATCACACTAGAGTAGTAACGACTAAAGTACTGCATAAGATAACTAGAACCTGTATCACACTAGAGTAGTAACGACTAAAGTAAGTACTGTATAAGATAACTAGAACATGTATCACACTAGAGTAGTAACGACTAAAGTACTGTATAAGATAACTAGAACCTGTATCACACTAGAGTAGCAACGACTAATGTAAGTAGTGTATAAGATAACTAGAACCTGTATCACACTATAGTAGTAACGACTAAACTACTGTATAAGATAACTAGAACCTATATCACACTATAGTAGTAACGACTAAAGTAAGCATTGCATAAGATAACTAGAACCTGTATCACACTAGAGTAGTAACGACTAAAGTAAGTACTGTATAAGATAACTAGAACCTGTATCACACTAGAGTAGTAACGACTAAAGTAAGTACTGTATAAGATAACTAGAACCTATATCACACTAGAGTAGTAACGACTAAAGTACTGTATAAGATAACTAGAACCTGTATCAGACTATAGTAGTAACGACTAAAGTAAGCACTGTATAAGATAACCAGAACCTATATCACACTATAGTAGTAACGACTAAAGTACTGTATAAGATAACTAGAACCTGTATCACACTAGAGTAGTAACGACTTAAGTAAGAACTGTATAAGATAACTAGAATCTATATCACACTATAGTAGTAACAACTAAAGTACTGTATAAGATAACTAGAACCTGTATCACACTAGAGTAGTAATGACTAAAGTAAGAACTGTATAAGATAACTAGAACCTGTATCACACTAGAGTAGTAACGACTAAAGTATTGTATTAGATAACTAGAACCTGTATCACACTAGAGTAGTAACGACTAAAGTATTGTATTAGATAACTAGAAGCTGTATCACACTAGAGTAGTAACGACTAAAGTACTGTATAAGATAACTAGAACCTGAATCACACTAGAGTAGTAACGACTAAAGTAAGTACTGTATAAGATAACTAGAATCTGTATCACACTAGAGTAGTAACGACTAAAGTATTGTATAAGATAACTAGAACCTATATCACACTAGAGTAGTAACGACTAAAGTATTGTATAAGATAACTAGAACCTGTATCACTCTAGAGTAGTAACGACTAAAGTAAGTACTGTATAAGATAACTAGAACCTGTATCACACTAGAGTAGTAACGACTAAAGTATTGCATAAGATAACTAGAACCTGTATTACACTAGAGTAGTAACGACTAATGTAAGTACTGTATAAGATAACTAGAACCTGTATCACACTATAGTAGTAACGATTAAAGTACTGTATAAGATAACTAGAACCTATATCACACTATAGTAGTAACGACTAAAGTAAGCATTGCATAAGATAACTAGAACCTGTATCACACTAGAGTAGTAACGACTAAAGTAAGTATTGCATAAGATAACTAGAACCTGTATCACACTAGAGTAGTAACGACTAAAGTACTGTATAAGATAACTAGAACATGTATCACACTATAGTAGTAGCGACTAAAGTAAGAACTCTATAAGATAACTAGAACCTATATCACACTAGAGTATTAACGACTAAAGTACTGTATAAGATAACTAGAACATGTATCACACTAGAGTAGTAACGACTAAAGTACTGTATAAGATAACTAGAATATGTATCACACTAGAGTAGTAACGACTAAAGTACTGTATAAGATAACTAGAACCTATATCACACTATAGTAGTAACGACTAAAGTAAGTACTGTATAAGATAACTAGAACCTGTATCACACTAGAGTAGTAACGACTAAAGTACTATATAAGATAACTATAGCCTGTATCACACTATAGTAGTAACGACTAAAGTAAGAACTGCATAAGATAACTAGAACCTATATCACACTATAGTAGTAACGATTAAAGTATTGTATAAGATAACTAGAACATGTATCACACTATAGTAGTAACGACTAAAGTAAGAACTGTAGAAGATAACTAGAACCTATATCACCCTATAGTAGTAATGACTAAAGTACTGTATAAGATAACTAGAACCTATATCACACTATAGTAGTAACGACTAAAGTAAGTACTGTATAAGATAACTAGAACCTGTATCACACTAGAGTAGTAACGACTAAAGTACTGTATAAGATAACTAGAACCTGTATCACACTAGAGTAGTAACGACTAGCGTATTGTATAAGATAACTAGAAGCTGTATCACACTAGAGTAGTAACGACTAAAGTACTGTATAAGATAACTAGAACCTGAATCACACTAGAGTAGTAACGACTAAAGTAAGTACTGTATAAGATAACTAGAACCTGTAACACACTAGAGTAGTAACGACTAAAGTACTGTATAAGATAACTAGAAGCTATATCACACTAGAGTAGTAACGACTAAAGTATTGTATAAGATAACTAGAACCTGTATCACACTAGAGTAGTAACGAATAAAGTATTGTATAAGATAACTAGAACATGTATCACACTAGAGTAGTAACGACTAAAGTACTGTATAAGATAACTAGAACATGAATCACACTAGAGTAGTAACGACTAAAGTAAGTACTGCATAAGATAACTAGAACCTATATCACACTAGAGTAGTAACGACTAAAGTATTGCATAAGATAACTAGAACCTGTATCACACTATAGTAGTAACGACTACAGTAAGTACTGTATAAGATAACTAGAACCTGTATCACACTAGAGTAGTAACGACTAAAGTATTATATTAGATAACTAGAACATATGAACCTGTATCACACTAGAGTAGTAACGACTAAATTGAGTATTGTATAAGATAACTAGAACCTATATCACATTATAGTAGTAACGACAAAAGTAGTGTATAAGATTACTAGAACCTGCATCACACTAGAGTAGTAACGACTAAAGTAAGTACTGTATAAGATAACTAGAACACGTATCACACTAGAGTAGTAACGACTAAAGTACTGTATAAGATAACTAGAACCTGTATCACACTAGAGTAGTAACGACTAATGTAAGTACTGTATAAGATAACTAGAACCTGTATCACACTATAGTAGTAACGACTAATGTACTGTATAAGATAACTAGAACCTATATCACACTAGAGTAGTAACGACTAAAGTAAGCATTGTGTAGGATAACTAGAACCTGTATCACACTAGAGTAGTAACGACTAAAGTAAGTATTGTATAAGATAACTAGAACCTGTATCACACTAGAGTAGTAACGACTAAAGTAAGTATTGTATAAGATAACTAGAACCTGTATCACACTATAGTGTTAACGACTAAAGTACTGTATAAGATAACTAGAACCTGTATCACACTATAGTAGTAACGACTAAAGTAAGTACTGGATAAGATAACTAGAACATGTATCACACTATAGTAGTAACGACTAAAGTACTGTATAAGATAACTAGAACCTGTATCACACTAGAGTAGTAACGAATAAAGTAAGTACTGTATAAGATAACTAGAACCTATATCACACTATAGTAGTAATGACTAAAGTAAGCATTGTATAAGATAACTAGAACCTGTATCACACTATAGTAGTAACGACTAAGATAAGGACTCTATAAGATAACTAGAACATGTATCACACTAGAGTAGTAACGACTAATGTAAGTACTCTATAAGATAACTAGAACCTGTATCACACTAGAGTAGTAACGAATAAAGTAAGTACTGTATAAGATAACTAGAACCTATATCACACTATAGTAGTAATGACTAAAGTAAGTATTGTATAAGATAACTAGAACCTATATCACACTAGAGTAGTAACGACTAAAGTATTGTATAAGATAACTAGAACCTGTATCTCACTAGAGTAGTAACGACTAAACTAAGTACTGTATGCGATAACTAGAACCTGTATCTCACTAGAGTAGTAACGACTAAAGTAAGAACTGTATAAGATAACTCAAACCTGTATCACACTAGAGTAGTAACGACTAAAGTAAGTACTGTATAAGATAACTCAAACCTGTATCACACTAGAGTAGTAACGACTAAAGTATTGTATAAGATAACTAGAACCTGTATCACACTAGAGTAGTAATGACTAAAGTAAGTACTGTATAAGATAACTAGAACCTGTATCACACTAGAGTAGTAACGACTAATGTAAGTACTGTATAAGATAACTAGAACCTGTATCACACTATAGTAGTAACGACTAATGTAAGTACTGTATAAGATAACTAGAACCTGTATCACACTATAGTAGTAACGACTAAAGTAAGAACTGTATAAGATAACTAGAACCTATATCACACTATAGTAGTAATGACTAAAATACTGTATAAGATAACTAGAACATGTATCATACTAGAGTAGTAACGACTAAAATATTGTATCAGATAACTAAAACCTGTATCACACTATAGTAGTAACGACTAAAGTAAGTATTGTATTAGATAACTAGAACCTGTATCACACTATAGTAGTAACGACTAAAGTATTGTATAAGATAACTAGAACCTTTACCACACTAGAGTAGTAACGACTGAGGTATTGTATAATATAACTAGACCCTGTATCACACTAGATTAGTAACGACTAAAGTATTGTATTTGATAACTAGAACCTGTATCACACTAGTTTAGTAACGACTAAAGTAAGTACTGTATAAGATAACTAGAACCTGTATCACACTAAAGTAGTAACGACTAAAGTACTGTGTAAGATAACTAGAACCTGTATCACACTAGAGTAGTAACGACTAAAGTAAGTACTGTATAAGATAACTAAAACCTGTATCACACTAGAGTAGTACCGACTAAAGTAAGTACTGTATAAGATAACTAGAACCTGTATAACACTAGAGTAGTAACGACTAAAGTAAGTACTGTATAAGATAACTAGAACCTGTATCACACTAGAGTAGTAACGACTAAAGTAAGTACTGTATAAGATAACTAGAACCTGTATCACACTAGAGTAGTAACGACTAAAGTAAGTACTGTATAATATGACTAGAACCGGTATCAGACTAGAGTAGTAACGACTAAAGTAAGTACTGTATAAGATAACTAGAACCTATATCACACTATAGTAGTAACGACTAAAGTAAGTATTGTGTAAGATAACTAGAACCTGTATCACAATAGAGTAGTAACGATTAAAGTATTGTATAAGATAACTAGAACCTGTATCACACTAGAGTAGTAACGACTAAAGTAAGTACTGTATAAGATAACTAGAACCTATATCACACTAGAGTAGTAACGACTAAAGTATTGAATAAGATAACTAGAACATGTATCACACTATAGTAGTAACGACTAAAGTACTGTATAAGATAACTAGAACCTGTATCACACTAGAGTAGTAACGAATAAAGTAAGTACTTTATAAGATAACTAGAACCTATATCACACTATAGTAGTAATGACTAAAGTAAGCATTGCATAAGATAACTAGAACCTGTATCACACTATGGTAGTAACGACTAAGATAAGGACTGTATAAGATAACTAGAACATGTATCACACTAGAGTAGTAACGACTAATGTAAGTACTGTATAAGATAACTAGAACCTGTATCACACTAGAGTAGTAACGAATAAAGTAAGTACTGTATAAGATAACTAGAACCTATATCACACTATAGTAGTAATGACTAAAGTAAGCATTGCATAAGATAACTAGAACCTGTATCACACTATGGTAGTAACGACTAAGATAAGGACTGTATAAGATAACTAGAACATGTATCACACTAGAGTAGTAACGACTAAAGTAAGTACTGTATAAGATAACTAGAACCTGTATCACACTAAAGTAGTAACGACTAAAGTACAGTGTAAGATAACTAGAACCTGTATCACACTAGAGTAGTAACGACTAAAGTAAGTACTGTATAAGATAACTAAAACCTGTATCACACTAGAGTAGTACCGACTAAAGTAAGTACTGTATAAGATAACTAGAACCTGTATAACACTAGAGTAGTAACGACTAAAGTAAGTACTGTATAAGATAACTAGAACCTGTATCACACTAGAGTAGTAACGACTAAAGTAAGTACTGTATAAGATAACTAGAACCTGTATCACACTAGAGTAGTAACGACTAAAGTAAGTACTGTATAATATGACTAGAACCGGTATCAGACTAGAGTAGTAACGACTAAAGTAAGTACTGTATAAGATAACTAGAACCTATATCACACTATAGTAGTAACGACTAAAGTAAGTATTGTGTAAGATAACTAGAACCTGTATCACAATAGAGTAGTAACGATTAAAGTATTGTATAAGATAACTAGAACCTGTATCACACTAGAGTAGTAACGACTAAAGTAAGTACTGTATAAGATAACTAGAACCTATATCACACTAGAGTAGTAACGACTAAAGTATTGAAT
This sequence comes from Bathymodiolus septemdierum, assembly GCA_963383655.1. Taxonomy (NCBI): domain Eukaryota; kingdom Metazoa; phylum Mollusca; class Bivalvia; order Mytilida; family Modiolidae; genus Bathymodiolus; species Bathymodiolus septemdierum. The sequence goes on along the minus strand of OY726525.1, from coordinate 1,901,170 downwards.
AAGATAACTAGAACATGTATCACACTATAGTAGTAACGACTAAAGTACTGTATAAGATAACTAGAACCTGTATCACACTAGAGTAGTAACGAATAAAGTAAGTACTTTATAAGATAACTAGAACCTATATCACACTATAGTAGTAATGACTAAAGTAAGCATTGCATAAGATAACTAGAACCTGTATCACACTATGGTAGTAACGACTAAGATAAGGACTGTATAAGATAACTAGAACATGTATCACACTAGAGTAGTAACGACTAATGTAAGTACTGTATAAGATAACTAGAACCTGTATCACACTAGAGTAGTAACGAATAAAGTAAGTACTGTATAAGATAACTAGAACCTATATCACACTATAGTAGTAATGACTAAAGTAAGTATTGTATAAGATAACTAGAACCTATATCACACTAGAGTAGTAACGACTAAAGTATTGTATAAGATAACTAGAACCTGTATCACACTAGAGTAGTAACGACTAAAGTAAGTACTGTATAAGATAACTAGAACCTGTATCACACTCGAGTAGTAACGACTAATGTAAGTACTGTATGCGATAACTAGAACCTGTATCTCACTAGAGTAGTAACGACTAAAGTAAGTACTGTATAAGATAACTCAAACCTGTATCACACTAGAGTAGTAACGACTAAAGTATTGTATAAGATAACTAGAACCTGTATCACACTAGAGTAGTAACGACTAAAGTAAGTACTGTATAAGATAACTAGAACCTGTATCACACTCGAGTAGTAACGACTAATGTAAGTACTGTATAAGATAACTAGAACCTGTATCTCACTAGAGTAGTAACGACTAAACTAAGTACTGTATGCGATAACTAGAACCTGTATCTCACTAGAGTAGTAACGACTAAAGTAAGTACTGTATAAGATAACTAGAACCTGTATCTCACTAGAGTAGTAACGACTAAACTAAGTACTGTATGCGATAACTAGAACCTGTATCTCACTAGAGTAGTAACGACTAAAGTAAGTACTGTATAAGATAACTCAAACCTGTATCACACTAGAGTAGTAACGACTAAAGTATTGTATAAGATAACTAGAACCTGTATCACACTAGAGTAGTAACGACTAAAGTAAGTACTGTATAAGATAACTAGAACCTGTATCACACTCGAGTAGTAACGACTAATGTAAGTACTGTATAAGATAACTAGAACCTGTATCACACTAGAGTAGTAACGACTAAAGTAAGTATTGTGTAAGATAACTAGAACCTGTATCACACTAGAGTAGTAACGACTAAAGTAAGTATTGTGTAAGATAACTAGAACCTGTATCACAATAGAGTAGTAACGACTAAAGTATTGTATAAGATAACTAGAACCTGTATCACACTAGAGTAGTAACGACTAAGGTAAGAATTGTATAAGATAACTAGAACCTGTATCACACTATAGTAGTAACGACTAAAGTAAGCATTGTATAAGATAACTAGAACCTGTATATCACTATAGTAGTAACGACTAATGTAAGTACTGTATAAGATAACTAGAACCTGTATCACACTAGAGTAGTAACGACTAAAGTACTGTATAAGATAACTAGAACCTATATCACACTATAGTAGTAACGACTAATGTAAGTACTGTATAGGATAACTAGAACCTGTATCACACTAGAGTAGTAACGACTAAAGTAAGAACTGTATAAGATAACTAGAACCTGTATCATACTAAAGTAGTAACGACTAAAGTACTGTATCATATAGCTAAAACCTGTATCACACTATAGTAGTAACGACTAAAGTAAGTATTGTATTAGATAACTAGAACCTGTATCACACTAGAGTAGTAACGACTAAGGTAAGAATTGTATAAGATAACTAGAACCTGTATCACACTATAGTAGTAACGACTAAAGTAAGCATTGTATAAGATAACTAGAACCTGTATATCACTATAGTAGTAACGACTAATGTAAGTACTGTATAAGATAACTAGAACCTGTATCACACTAGAGTAGTAACGACTAAAGTATTGTATAAGATAACTAGAACCTTTACCACACTAGAGTAGTAACGACTGAGGTATTGTATAATATAACTAGACCCTGTATCACACTAGATTAGTAACGACTAAAGTATTGTATTTGATAACTAGAACCTGTATCACACTAGATTAGTAACGACTAAAGTAAGTACTGTATAAGATAACTAGAAACTGTATCACACTAGAGTAGTAACGACTAAAGTACTGTGTAAGATAACTAGAACCTGTATCACACTAGAGTAGTAACGACTAAAGTAAGTACTGTATAAGATAACTAGAACCTGTATCACACTAGAGTAGTAACGACTAAAGTAAGTACTGTATAAGATAACTAGAACCTGTATAACACTAGAGTAGTAACGACTAAAGTAAGTACTGCATAAGATAATTATAACCTGTATCACACTAGAGTAGTAACGACTAAAGTAAGTACTGTATAAGATAACTAGAACCTGTATCAGACTAGAGTAGTAACGACTAAAGTAAGTACTGTATAAGATAATTAGAACCTGTATCACACTATAGTAGTAACGACTAAAGTAAGCATTGTATAAGATAACTAGAACCTGTATAACACTATAGTAGTAACGACTAAAGTAAGTACTGTATAAGATAACTAGAACCTGTATCACACTAGAGTAGTAACGACTAAAGTAAGTACTGTATAAGATAACTAGAACCTGTATCACACTAGAGTAGTAACGACTAAAGTAAGTACTGTATAAGATAATTAGAACCTGTATCACACTAGAGTAGTAACGACTAAAGTAAGCATTGTATAAGATAACTAGAACCTGTATCACACTATAGTAGTAACGACTAATGTAAGTACTGTATAAGATAACTAGAACCTGTATCACACTATAGTAGTAACGACTAAAGTAAGTATTGCATAAGATAACTAGAACCTGTATCACACTAGAGTAGTAACGACTAAAGTACTGTATAAGATATCTAGAACCTGTATCACACTAGAGTAGTAACGACTAAAGTAAGTACTGTATAAGATAACTAGAACCTGTATAACACTAGAGTAGTAACGACTAAAGTACTGTATAAGATAACTAGAACCTGTATCACACTATAGTAGTAACGACTAATGTAAGTACTGTATAAGATAACTAGAACCTATATCACACTAGAGTAGTAACGACTAAAGTACTGTATAAGATAACTAGAACCTATATCACACTATAGTAGTAACGACTAAAGTAAGAACTGTATAAGATAACTAGAACCTATATCACACTATAGTAGTAACGACTAAAGTAAGAACTGTATAAGATAACTAGAACCTGTATCACACTATAGTAGTAACGACTAAAGTAAGAACTGTATAAGATAACTAGAACCTATATCACACTATAGTAGTAATGACTAAAATACTGTATAAGATAACTAGAACATGTATCATACTAGAGTAGTAACGACTAAAGTACTGTATCAGATAACTAAAACCTGTATCACACTATAGTAGTAACGACTAAAGTAAGTATTGTATTAGATAACTAGAACCTGTATCACACTATAGTAGTAACGACTAAAGTATTGTATATGATAACTAGAACCTTTACCACACTAGAGTAGTAACGACTGAGGTATTGTATAATATAACTAGACCCTGTATCACACTAGATTAGTAACGACTAAAGTATTGTATTTGATAACTAGAACCTGTATCACACTAGATTAGTAACGACTAAAGTAAGTACTGTATAAGATAACTAGAACCTGTATCACACTAGAGTAGTAACGACTAAAGTACTGTGTAAGATAACTAGAACCTGCATCACACTAGAGTAGTAACGACTAAAGTAAGTACTGTATAAGATAACTAGAACCTGTATCACACTAGAGTAGTAACGACTAAAGTAAGTACTGTATAAGATAACTAGAACCTGTATAACACTAGAGTAGTAACGACTAAAGTAAGTACTGTATAAGATAACTAGAACCTGTATCACACTAGAGTAGTAACGACTAAAGTAAGTACTGTATAAGATAACTAGAACCTGTATCACACTAGAGTAGTAACGACTAAAGTAAGTACTGTATAATATGACTAGAACCGGTATCAGACTAGAGTAGTAACGACTAAAGTAAGTACTGTATAAGATAATTAGAACCTATATCACACTAGAGTAGTAACGACTAAAGTATTGCATAAGATAACTAGAACATGTATCACACTAGAGTAGTAACGACTAAAGAAATTACTGTGTAAGATAACTAGAACCTGTATCACACTAGAGTAGTAACGCCTAACCCTAACCCTAACCCTAACCCTAACCCTAATACAGTAAAACAATCATGATAATCTCCATAAGAACTAACTAATTAACACTGTAAAACAATCATGATAATCCCCATAAGAACTAACTAATTAACACAGTAAAACAATCATGATAATCTCCATAAGAACTGACTAATTAATACAGTAAAACAATCATGCTAATCCCCATAAGAACTAACTAATTAATACAGTAAAACAATCATGATAATCCCCATAAGAACTGACTAATTAATACAGTAAAACAATCATGCTAATCCCCATAAGAACTGAATAATTAATACAGTAAAACAATCATGATAATCCCCATTAGAACTAACTAATTAATACAGTAAAACAATCATGATAATCCCCATAAGAACTAACTAATTAATACAGTAAAACAATCATGATAATCCTCATAAGAACTGACTAATTAACACAGTAAAACAATCATGATAATCCCCATAAGAACTAACTAATTAATACAGTAAAACAATCATGCTAATCCCCATAAGAACTATCTAATTAACACAGTAAAACAATCATGATAATCCCCATAAGAACTGACTAATTAATACCGTAAAACAATCATGATAATCCCCATAAGAACTAACTAATTAATACAGTAAAACAATCATGATAATCCCCATAAGAACTAACTAATTAATACAGTAAAACAATCATGATAATCCTCATAAGAACTGACTAATTAATACAGTAAAACAATCATGATAATCCCCATAAGAACTAACTAATTAATACAGTAAAACAATCATGATAATCCCCATAAGAACTAACTAATTAACACAGTAAAACAATCATGATAATCTCCATAAGAACTGACTAATTAATACAGTAAAACAATCATGCTAATCCCCATAAGAACTAACTAATTAATACAGTAAAACAATCATGATAATCCCCATAAGAACTGACTAATTAATACAGTAAAACAATCATGCTAATCCCCATAAGAACTGAATAATTAATACAGTAAAACAATCATGATAATCCCCATAAGAACTGACTAATTAATACAGTAAAACAATCATGATAATCCCCATAAGAACTAACTAATTAATACAGTAAAACAATCATGATAATCCTCATAAGAACTGACTAATTAACACAGTAAAACAATCATGATAATCCCCATTAGAACTAACTAATTAATACAGTAAAACAATCATGCTAATCCCCATAAGAACTATCTAATTAACACAGTAAAACAATCATGATAATCCCCATAAGAACTGACTAATTAATACCGTAAAACAATCATGATAATCCCCATAAGAACTAACTAATTAATACAGTAAAACAATCATGATAATCCCCATAAGAACTAACTAATTAATACCGTAAAACAATCATGATAATTAATACCGTAAAACAATCATGATAATCCTCATAAGAACTAACTAATTAATACCGTAAAACAATCATGATAATCCCCATAAGAACTAACTAATTAATACCGTAAAACAATCATGATAATTAATACAGTAAAACAATCATGCTAATCCCCATAAGAACTAACTAATTAATACAGTAAAACAATCATGATAATCCCCATAAGAACTAACTAATTAATACAGTAAAACAATCATGATAATCCTCATAAGAACTGACTAATTAATACAGTAAAACAATCATGATAATCCCCATAAGAACTGACTAATTAATACAGTAAAACAATCATGATAATCCCCATAAGAACTAACTAATTAATACAGTAAAACAATCATGCTAATCCCCATAAGAACTAACTAATTAATACAGTAAAACAATCATGATAATCCCCATAAGAACTGACTAATTAATACCGTAAAACAATCATGATAATCCCCATAAGAACTGACTAATTAATACAGTAAAACAATCATGATAATCCCCATAAGAACTAACTAATTAATACAGTAAAACAATCATGATAATCCCCATAAGAACTAACTAATTAATACCGTAAAACAATCATGATAATCCCCATAAGAACTGACTAATTAATACAGTAAAACAATCATGATAATCCCCATAAGAACTAACTAATTAATACAGTAAAACAATCATGATAATCCCCATAAGAACTAACTAATTAATACCGTAAAACAATCATGATAATCCTCATAAGAACTGACTAATTAATACAGTAAAACAATCATGATAATCCCCATAAGAACTGACTAATTAATACAGTAAAACAATCATGATAATCCCCATAAGAACTGACTAATTAATACAGTAAAACAATCATGCTAATCCCCATAAGAACTGAATAATTAATACAGTAAAACAATCATGATAATCCACATAAGAACTAACTAATTAATACAGTAAAACAATCATGCTAATCCCCATAAGAACTAACTAATTAATACAGTAAAACAATCATGATAATCCCCATAAGAACTGACTAATTAATACAGTAAAACAATCATGATAATCCCCATAAGAACTAACTAATTAATACCGTAAAACAATCATGATAATCCTCATAAGAACTAACTAATTAATACCGTAAAACAATCATGATAATCCCCATAAGAACTAACTAATTAATACCGTAAAACAATCATGATAATCCTCATAAGAACTGACTAATTAATACAGTAAAACAATCATGATAATCCTCATAAGAACTAACTAATTAACACAGTAAAACAATCATGTTAATCCCCATAAGAACTGACTAATTAATACAGTAAAACAATCATGATAATCCCCATAAGAACTGAATAATTAATACAGTAAAACAATCATGATAATCCACATAAGAACTAACTAATTAATACAGTAAAACAATCATGCTAATCCCCATAAGAACTAACTAATTAATACAGTAAAACAATCATGATAATCCCCATAAGAACTGACTAATTAATACAGTAAAACAATCATGATAATCCCCATAAGAACTGACTAATTAATACAGTAAAACAATCATGCTAATCCCCATAAGAACTGAATAATTAATACAGTAAAACAATCATGATAATCCACATAAGAACTAACTAATTAATACAGTAAAACAATCATGCTAATCCCCATAAGAACTGACTAAATAATACAGTAAAACAATCATGCTAATCCCCATAAGAACTAACTAATTAATACAGTAAAACAATCATGATAATCCCCATAAGAACTGACTAATTAATACCGTAAAACAATCATGATAATCCCCATAAGAACTAACTAATTAATACAGTAAAACAATCTTGATAATCCCCATAAGAACTGACTAATTAATACAGTAAAACAATCATGATAATCCCCATAAGAACTAACTAATTAATACCGTAAAACAATCATGATAATCCTCATAAGAACTAACTAATTAATACCGTAAAACAATCATGATAATCCCCATAAGAACTGACTAATTAATACAGTAAAACAATCATGCTAATCCCCATAAGAACTAACTAATTAATACCGTAAAACAATCATGATAATCCTCATAAGAACTGACTAATTAATACAGTAAAACAATCATGCTAATCCCCATAAGAACTGAATAATTAATACAGTAAAACAATCATGATAATCCACATAAGAACTAACTAATTAATACAGTAAAACAATCATGCTAATCCCCATAAGAACTAACTAATTAATACAGTAAAACAATCATGATAATCCCCATAAGAACTGACTAATTAATACAGTAAAACAATCATGCTAATCCCCATAAGAACTGAATAATTAATACAGTAAAACAATCATGATAATCCCCATAAGAACTAACTAATTAATACCGTAAAACAATCATGATAATCCTCATAAGAACTGACTAATTAATACAGTAAAACAATCATGATAATCCCCATAAGAACTGACTAATTAATACAGTAAAACAATCATGCTAATCCCCATAAGAACTGACTAATTAATACAGTAAAACAATCATGCTAATCCCCATAAGAACTGAATAATTAATACAGTAAAACAATCATGATAATCCCCATAAGAACTAACTAATTAATACCGTAAAACAATCATGATAATCCCCATAAGAACTAACTAATTAATACCGTAAAACAATCATGATAATCCCCATAAGAACTGACTAATTAATACAGTAAAACAATCATGCTAATCCCCATAAGAACTGAATAATTAATACAGTAAAACAATCATGATAATCCCCATAAGAACTGACTAATTAATACAGTAAAACAATCATGATAATCCCCATAAGAACTGACTAATTAATACAGTAAAACAATCATGATAATCCCCATAAGAACTGACTAATTAATACAGTAAAACAATCATGCTAATCCCCATAAGAACTGAATAATTAATACAGTAAAACAATCATGATAATCCCCATAAGAACTAACTAATTAATACCGTAAAACAATCATGATAATCCCCATAAGAACTAACTAATTAATACCGTAAAACAATCATGATAATCCTCATAAGAACTGACTAATTAATACAGTAAAACAATCATGATAATCCCCATAAGAACTGACTAATTAATACAGTAAAACAATCATGATAATCCCCATAAGAACTGACTAATTAATACAGTAAAACAATCATGCTAATCCCCATAAGAACTGAATAATTAATACAGTAAAACAATCATGATAATCCACATAAGAACTAACTAATTAATACAGTAAAACAATCATGCTAATCCCCATAAGAACTAACTAATTAATACAGTAAAACAATAATGATAATCCCCATAAGAACTGACTAATTAATACCGTAAAACAATCATGATAATCCCCATAAGAACTAACTAATTAATACCGTAAAACAATCATGATAATCCTCATAAGAACTGACTAATTAATACAGTAAAACAATCATGCTAATCCCCATAAGAACTGAATAATTAATACAGTAAAACAATCATGATAATCCACATAAGAACTGACTAATTAATACATTAAAACAATCATGATAATCCCCATAAGAACTGACTAATTAATACAGTAAAACAATCATGCTAATCCCCATAAGAACTGACTAATTAATACAGTAAAACAATCATGATAATCCCCATAAGAACTGACTAATTAATACAGTAAAACAATCATGATAATCCCCATAAGAACTAACTAATTAATACAGTAAAACAATCATGCTAATCCCCATAAGAACTGACTAATTAATACAGTAAAACAATCATGATAATCCCCATAAGAACTGACTAATTAATACAGTAAAACAATCATGATAATCCTCATAAGAACTGACTAATTAATACAGTAAAACAATCATGATAATCCCCATAAGAACTGAATAATTAATACAGTAAAACAATCATGATAATCCCCATAAGAACTAACTAATTAATACAGTAAAACAATCATGCTAATCCCCATAAGAACTGACTAATTAATACAGTAAAACAATCATGATAATCCCCATAAGAACTGACTAATTAATACAGTAAAACAATCATGATAATCCCCATAAGAACTGAATAATTAATACAGTAAAACAATCATGATAATCCACATAAGAACTGACTAATTAATACTGTAAAACAATCATGCTAATCCCCATAAGAACTGACTAATTAATACAGTAAAACAATCATGATAATCCCCATAAGAACTGACTAATTAATACAGTAAAACAATCATGCTAATCCCCATAAGAACTGAATAATTAATACAGTAAAACAATCATGATAATCCACATAAGAACTGACTAATTAATACAGTAAAACAATCATGATAATCCACATAAGAACTGAATAATTAATACAGTAAAACAATCATGATAATCCCCATAAGAACTAACTAATTAATACAGTAAAACAATCATGCTAATCCCCATAAGAACTGACTAATTAATACAGTAAAACAATCATGATAATCCCCATAAGAACTGACTAATTAATACAGTAAAACAATCATGATAATCCCCATAAGAACTGAATAATTAATACAGTAAAACAATCATGATAATCCACATAAGAACTGACTAATTAATACTGTAAAACAATCATGCTAATCCCCATAAGAACTGACTAATTAATACAGTAAAACAATCATGATAATCCCCATAAGAACTGACTAATTAATACAGTAAAACAATCATGCTAATCCCCATAAGAACTGAATAATTAATACAGTAAAACAATCATGATAATCCACATAAGAACTGACTAATTAATACATTAAAACAATCATGATAATCCCCATAAGAACTGACTAATTAATACAGTAAAACAATCATGATAATCCCCATAAGAACTGACTAATTAATACAGTAAAACAATCATGATAATCCCCATAAGAACTAACTAATTAATACAGTAAAACAATCATGATAATCCCCTTAAGAACTAACTAATTAACACAGTAAAACAATCATGATAATCCCCATAAGAACTAACTAATTAATACAGTAAAACAATCATGATAATCCCCATAAGAACTGACTAATTAATACAGTAAAACAATCATGATAATCCCCATAAGAACTAACTAATTAACACAGTAAAACAATCATGATAATCCCCATAAGAACTGACTAATTAATACAGTAAAACAATCATGATAATCCCTATAAGAACTAACTAATTAATACAGTAAAGCAATCATGATAATCCCCATAAGAACTAACTAATTAACACAGTAAAACAATCATGATAATCCCCATGAGAACTAACTAATTAATACAGTAAAACAATCATGATAATCCCCATAAGAACTAACTAATTAATACAGTAAAACAATCATGATAATCCCCATAAGAACTAACTAATTAACACAGTAAAACAATCATGATAATCCCCATAAGAACTAACTAATTAATACAGTAAAACAATCATGATAATCCCCATAAGAACTGACTAATTAATACAGTAAAACAATCATGCTAATCCCCATAAGAACTGACTAAATAATACAGTAAAACAATCATGATAATCCCCAAAAAAACTGACTAATTAATACAGTAAAACAATCATGATAATCCTCATGAGAACTAACTAATTAATACAGTAAAACAATCATGCTAATCCCCATAAGAACTGACTAAATAATACAGTAAAACAATCATGATAATCCCCATAAGAACTGAATAATTAATACAGTAAAACAATCATGATAATCCCCATTAGAACTAACTAATTAATACAGTAAAACAATCATGCTAATCCCCATAAGAACTCACTAATTAATACAGTAAACAATCATGCTAATCCCCATAAGAACTGACTAATTAATACAGTAAAACAATCATGATAATCCCCATTAGAACGAACTAATTAATACAGTAAACAATCATGATAATCCCCATTAGAACTAACTAATTAATACAGTAAAACAATCATGATAATCCCCATAAGAACTAACTAATTAATACAGTAAAACAATCATGCTAATCCCCATAAGAACTGACTAATTAATACAGTAAAACAATCATGATAATCCCCATAAGAACTAACTAATTAACACTGTAAAACAATCATGATAATCCTCATAAGAACTGACTAATTAATACAGTAAAACAATCATGCTAATCCCCATAAGAACTAACTAATTAATACAGTAAAACAATCATGATAATCCCCATAAGAACTGACTAATTAATACAGTAAAACAATCATGATAATCCCCATAAGAACTGACTAATTAAGACAGTAAAACAATCATGATAATCCCCATAAGAACTGACTAATTAATACAGTAAAACAATCATGATAATCCCCATAAGAACTAACTAATTAACACAGTAAAACAATCATGCTAATCCCCATAAGAACTGACTAATTAATACAGTAAAACAATCATGCTAATCCCCATTAGAACTAACTAATTAATACGGTAAAACAATCATGCTAATCCCCATAAGAACTGACTAATTAACACAGTAAAACAATCATGATAATCCCCATAAGAACTAACTAATTAATACAGTAAAACAATCATGATAATCCCCATAAGAACTGACTAATTAATACAGTAAAACAATCATGCTAATCCCCATAAGAACTGACTAGTTAATACAATAAAATAATCATGCTAATCCCCAGCTTACATGTGTACACCGATAGATAGACGAAACATTACTCGTTAGAAATATGAAGATTGGTAAACAACATACCTACTACTGGTGGTTTGTAGTTCAAGCAAGAGTTGGGTGGCCTTCGTGTGTAAAATACTTCACAACCTCTAAACACGTTAATATCTACGGAGTCCACATCCTGTATAGGGTATACACAACAGTGTTGATAAGGTACGACATCATATATGAAATTTGACAGAAATGGAATGTTATCAAGGTTATCTCCAGCATAATGGTATCTGTTGGCATATCCACTTCCATAAAATGCATGTGGATTCATCAATACACCATTATCGTCATAGCAACATTGATTGTCGTACCCCTGTGGTCTAATTTGAAGGAAATAAAATCACACATTCAATGTTCAAGTTAAAAAAATAATGCAGTACACATTTAATTTGTTTAATATTGCCCATGCTATGTTTAATATTGCCCATGCTATGTTTAATATTGCCCATGCTATTTTCATGATTTGTATAAATCTTGTTCCTGCTCTTGATATATTGTTCTTGTATTTATTACATAATGTAAGTACATTTCATATTTGATGAAAGAAAACAAATGTTTTCTGCGATGTTTGGTGCACACTGGTAAATTGATTTTGAAATGAAGAGAAAAATAAGACTTATTATTATACAGCTATACATTTTGAATTGTATTCATGTTTACAATATAAATACTCACGTTGGTAGATTCTGTTTGAAGCAAAGCTTTGCAAATGGTTGCTGGTTACAATCATATATATCTGACCCAGTATCTACACATAGAGGATCAACGTGAAATGTAGTCAAATCTAATAGAGCGACTTGAAGGGTACATGGACAGGACGTGACGTCGTTATGGTGTATCATTGGCAACGTCATGTCAATCTTCTTCCATTCATCACAGACATGAATACTAGTTGATATATTCACTAGTACAGTAAACATATCTGACCAGAAGTAAGGGCTGAAATACAAGAAGTTGAAAGTAAAAATAATGAACTCTCCGAAAGAAATGTTTGCAGATACCAAAGAGATAATCAGAATCCGTAAAACGAAGGACAAAAGAAAAAGGACACAGGAATCTATAGATCTAGCAACACAAACACCTCTAACAACAACAAACAATGACATACATTACATTACACAGGAATCTATAGATCTAGCAACATAAACACCACTAACAACAACAAACAATGATATACATTCCATTACACAGGAATCTATAGATCTAGCAAAACAAACACCACTAACAACAACAAACAATGACATACATTACACAGGAATCTATAGATCTAGCAACATAAACACCACTAACAACAACAAACAATGACATACATTACATTACACAGGAATCTATAGATCTAGCAACACAAACACCACTAACAGCAACAAACAATGACATACATTACACAGGAATCTATAGATCTAGCAACACAAACACCACTAACAACAACAAACAATGACATACATTACACAGGAATCTATAGATCTAGCAACACAAACACCACTAACAACAACAAACAATGACATACATTACATTACACAGGAATCTATAGATGGAGCAACACAAACACCACTAACAACAACAAACAATGACATACATTACATTACACAGGAATCTATAGATCTAGCAAGACAAACACCGCTAACAACAACAAACAATGACATACATTACATTACACAGGAATCTATAGATCTAGCAACACAAACACCTCTAACAACAACAAACAATGACATACATTATATTACACAGGAATCTATAGATCTAGCAACACAAACACCATTAACAACAACAAACAATGACATACATTACATTACACAGGAATCTATAGATTTAGCAACACAAACACCACTAACAACAACAAACAATGACATACATTACATTACACAGGAATCTATAGATGGAGCAACACATACACCACTAACAACAACAAGCAATGACATACATTACATTACACAGGAATCTATAGATATAGCAACACAAACACCGCTAACAACAACAAACAATGACATACAATACATTACACACAAATCTATAGATCTAGCAACACAAACACCACTAACAACAACAAACAATGACATACATTACATTACACAGGAATCTATAGATCTAGCAACACAAACACCACTAACAACAACAAACAATGACATACATTATATTACACAGGAATCTATAAATCTAGCAACACAAACACCGCTAACAACAACAAAATATGACATACATTACATTACACAGGAATCTATAGATCTAGCAACAAACACACCACTAACAACAACAAACAATGACATACATTACATTACACAGGAATCTATAGATCTAGCAACACAAACACCACTAACAACAACAAACAATGACATACATTACATTACACATGAATCTATAGATCTAGCAACACAAACACCACTAACAACAACAAACAATGACATACATTATATTACACAGGAATCTATAGATCTAGCAACACAAACACCACTAACAACAACAAACAATGACATACATTACATTACACAGGAATCTATAGATCTAGCAACACAAACACCACTAACAACAACAAACAATCACATACATTACACGGGAATCTATAGATCTAGCAACACAAACACCACTAACAACAACAAACAATGACATACATTACATTACACAGGAATCTATAGATCTAGCAACACAAACACCACTAACAACAACAAACAATGACATACATTATATTACACAGGAATCTATAAATCTAGCAACACAAACACCGCTAACAACAACAAAATATGACATACATTACATTACACAGGAATTTATAGATCTACCAACACAAACACCACTAACAACAACAAACAATGACATACATTACATTACACAGGAATCTATAGATCTAGCAACACAAACACCACTAACAACAACAAACAATGACATACATTACATTACACAGGAATCTATAGATCTAGCAACACAAACACCACCTACAACAACAAATAATGACATACATTACATTACACAGGAATCTATAGATCTAGCACCACAAACACCACTAACAACAACAAACAATGACATACATTACATTACACAGGAATCTATAGATCTAGCAACACAAAGACCACTAACAACAACAAACAATGACATACATTACACAGGAATCTATAGATCTAGTAACACAAACACCACTAACAACAACAAACAATGACATACATTACATTACACAGGAATATATAGATCTAGCAACACAAACACCACTAACAACAACAAACAATGACATACATTACATTACACAGGAATCTATAGATCTAGCAACACAAACACCACTAACAACAACAAGCAATGACATACATTATATTACACAGGAATCTATAAATCTAGCAACACAAACACCGCTAACAACAACAAAATATGACATACATTACATTACACAGGAATCTATAGATCTAGCAACACAAACACCACTAACAACAACAAACACTGACATACATTACATTACACAGGAATCTATAGATCTAGCAACACAAACACCACTAACAACAACAAACAATGACATACATTACATTACACAGGAATCAATAGATCTAGCAACACAAACACCACTAACAACATCAAACAATGACATACATTATATTACACAGGAAGCTATAGATCTATCAACACAAACACCGCTAACAACAACAAACAATGACATACAATACATTACACACAAATCTATAGATCTAGCAACACAAACACCACTAACAACAACAAACAGTGACATACATTACATTACACAGGAATCTATAGATCTAGCAACACAAACACCACTAACAACAACAAACAATGACATACATTATATTACACAGGAATCTATAGATCTAGCAACACAAACACCATTAACAACAACAAACAATGACATACATTACATTACACAGGAATCTATAGATCTAGCAACACAAACACCATTAACAACAACAAACAATGAAATACATTACATTACACAGGAATCTATAGATCTAGCAACACAAACACCGCTAACAACAACAAACAATGACATACAATACATTACACACTAATCTATAGATCTAGCAACACAAACACCACTAACAACAAGAAACAATGACATACATTATATTACACAGGAATCTATAAATCTAGCAACACAAACACCGCTAAAAACAACAAAATATGGCATACATTACATTACACAGGAATCTATAGATCTAGCAACAGAAACACCACTAACAACAACAAACACTGACATACATTACATTACACAGGAATCTATAGATCTAGCAACACAAACACCACTAACAACAACAAATAATGACATACATTACATTACACAGGAATCTATAGATCTAGCAACACAAACACCACTAACAACAAACAAACAATGACATACATTATATTACACATGAATCTATAGATCTAGCAACACAAACACCACTAACAACAACAAACAATGACATACATTACATTACACAGGAATCTATAGATCTAGCAACACAAACACCACTAACAACAACAAACAATGACATACATTACATTACACAGGAATCTATAGATCTAGCAAAACAAACACCACTAACAACAACAAACAATGACATACATTACACAGGAATCTATAGATCTAGCAACACAAACACCACTAACAACAACAAACAATGACATACATTACACAGGAATCTATAGATCTAGCAACACAAACACCACTAACAACAACAAACAATGACATACATTACATTACACAGGAATCTATAGATGGAGCAACACAAACACCACTAACAACAACAAACAATGACATACATTACATTACACAGGAATCTATAGATCTAGCAACACAAACACCGCTAACAACAACAAACAATGACATACATTACATTACACAGGAATCTATAGATCTAGCAACACAAACACCTCTAACAACAACAAACAATGACATACATTATATTACACAGGAATCTATAGATCTAGCAACACAAACACCATTAACAACAACAAACAATGACATACATTACATTACACAGGAATCTATAGATTTAGCAACACAAACACCACTAACAACAACAAACAATGACATACATTACATTACACAGGAATCTATAGATGGAGCAACACATACACCACTAACAACAACAAGCAATGACATACATTACATTACACAGGAATCTATAGATATAGCAACACAAACACCGCTAACAACAACAAACAATGACATACAATACATTACACACAAATCTATAGATCTAGCAACACAAACACCACTAACAACAACAAACAATGACATACATTACATTACA
This sequence comes from Bathymodiolus septemdierum, assembly GCA_963383655.1. Taxonomy (NCBI): domain Eukaryota; kingdom Metazoa; phylum Mollusca; class Bivalvia; order Mytilida; family Modiolidae; genus Bathymodiolus; species Bathymodiolus septemdierum. The sequence continues at coordinate 1,883,592 of OY726525.1, read as the reverse complement.
CAGGAATCTATAGATCTAGCAACACAAACACCACTAACAACAACAAACAATGACATACATTATATTACACAGGAATCTATAAATCTAGCAACACAAACACCGCTAACAACAACAAAATATGACATACATTACATTACACAGGAATCTATAGATCTAGCAACAAACACACCACTAACAACAACAAACAATGACATACATTACATTACACAGGAATCTATAGATCTAGCAACACAAACACCACTAACAACAACAAACAATGACATACATTACATTACACATGAATCTATAGATCTAGCAACACAAACACCACTAACAACAACAAACAATGACATACATTATATTACACAGGAATCTATAGATCTAGCAACACAAACACCACTAACAACAACAAACAATGACATACATTACATTACACAGGAATCTATAGATCTAGCAACACAAACACCACTAACAACAACAAACAATGACATACATTACATTACACAGGAATCTATATATCTAGCAACACAAACACCACTAACAACAACAAACAATCACATACATTACACGGGAATCTATAGATCTAGCAACACAAACACCACTAACAACAACAAACAATGACATACATTACATTACACAGGAATCTATAGATCTAGCAACACAAACACCACTAACAACAACAAACAATGACATACATTATATTACACAGGAATCTATAAATCTAGCAACACAAACACCGCTAACAACAACAAAATATGACATACATTACATTACACAGGAATTTATAGATCTACCAACACAAACACCACTAACAACAACAAACAATGACATACATTACATTACACAGGAATCTATAGATCTAGCAACACAAACACCACTAACAACAACAAACAATGACATACATTACATTACACAGGAATCTATAGATCTAGCAACACAAACACCACCTACAACAACAAATAATGACATACATTACATTACACAGGAATCTATAGATCTAGCACCACAAACACCACTAACAACAACAAACAATGACATACATTACATTACACAGGAATCTATAGATCTACCAACACAAAGACCACTAACAACAACAAACAATGACATATATTACACAGGAATCTATAGATCTAGTAACACAAACACCACTAACAACAACAAACAATGACATACATTACATTACACAGGAATCTATAGATCTAGCAACACAAACACCACTAACAACAACAAACAATGACATACATTACATTACACAGGAATCTATAGATCTAGCAACACAAACACCACTAACAACAACAAGCAATGACATACATTATATTACACAGGTATCTATAAATCTAGCAACACAAACACCGCTAACAACAACAAAATATGACATACATTACATTACACAGGAATCTATAGATCTAGCAACACAAACACCACTAACAACAACAAACACTGACATACATTACATTACACAGGAATCTATAGATCTAGCAACACAAACACCACTAACAAAAACAAACAATGACATACATTACATTACACAGGAATCTATAGATCTAGCAACACAAACACCACTAACAACATCAAACAATGACATACATTATATTACACAGGAAGCTATAGATCTATCAACACAAACACCGCTAACAACAACAAACAATGACATACAATACATTACACACAAATCTATAGATCTAGCAACACAAACACCACTAACAACAACAAACAGTGACATACATTACATTACACAGGAATCTATAGATCTAGCAACACAAACACCACTAACAACAACAAACAATGACATACATTATATTACACAGGAATCTATAGATCTAGCAACACAAACACCATTAACAACAACAAACAATGACATACATTACATTACACAGGAATCTATAGATCTAGCAACACAAACACCATTAACAACAACAAACAATGAAATACATTACATTACACAGGAATCTATAGATCTAGCAACACAAACACCGCTAACAACAACAAACAATGACATACAATACATTACACACAAATCTATAGATCTAGCAACACAAACACCACTAACAACAAGAAACAATGACATACATTATATTACACAGGAATCTATAAATCTAGCAACACAAACACCGCTAAAAACAACAAAATATGGCATACATTACATTACACAGGAATCTATAGATCTAGCAACAGAAACACCACTAACAACAACAAACACTGACATACATTACATTACACAGGAATCTATAGATCTAGCAACACAAACACCACTAACAACAACAAACAATGACATACATTACATTACACAGGAATCTATAGATCTAGCAACACAAACACCACTAACAACAACAAACAATGACATACATTATATTACACAGGAATCTATAAATCTAGCAACACAAACACCGCTAACAACAACAAAATATGACATACATTACATTACACAGGAATCTATAGATCTAGCAACAAACACACCACTAACAACAACAAACAATGACATACATTACATTACACAGGAATCTATAGATCTAGCAACACAAACACCACTAACAACAACAAACAATGACATACATTACATTACACATGAATCTATAGATCTAGCAACACAAACACCACTAACAACAACAAACAATGACATACATTATATTACACAGGAATCTATAGATCTAGCAACACAAACACCACTAACAACAACAAACAATGACATACATTACATTACACAGGAATCTATAGATCTAGCAACACAAACACCACTAACAACAACAAACAATGACATACATTACATTACACAGGAATCTATAGATCTAGCAACACAAACACCACTAACAACAACAAACAATCACATACATTACACGGGAATCTATAGATCTAGCAACACAAACACCACTAACAACAACAAACAATGACATACATTACATTACACAGGAATCTATAGATCTAGCAACACAAACACCACTAACAACAACAAACAATGACATACATTATATTACACAGGAATCTATAAATCTAGCAACACAAACACCGCTAACAACAACAAAATATGACATACATTACATTACACAGGAATTTATAGATCTACCAACACAAACACCACTAACAACAACAAACAATGACATACATTACATTACACAGGAATCTATAGATCTAGCAACACAAACACCACTAACAACAACAAACAATGACATACATTACATTACACAGGAATCTATAGATCTAGCAACACAAACACCACCTACAACAACAAATAATGACATACATTACATTACACAGGAATCTATAGATCTAGCACCACAAACACCACTAACAACAACAAACAATGACATACATTACATTACACAGGAATCTATAGATCTAGCAACACAAAGACCACTAACAACAACAAACAATGACATACATTACACAGGAATCTATAGATCTAGTAACACAAACACCACTAACAACAACAAACAATGACATACATTACATTACACAGGAATCTATAGATCTAGCAACACAAACACCACTAACAACAACAAACAATGACATACATTATATTACACAGGAATCTATAAATCTAGCAACACAAACACCGCTAACAACAACAAAATATGACATACATTACATTACACAGGAATCTATAGATCTAGCAACACAAACACCACTAACAACAACAAACACTGACATACATTACATTACACAGGAATCTATAGATCTAGCAACACAAACACCACTAACAACAACAAACAATGACATACATTACATTACACAGGAATCTATAGATCTAGCAACACAAACACCACTAACAACATCAAACAATGACATACATTATATTACACAGGAAGCTATAGATCTATCAACACAAACACCGCTAACAACAACAAACAATGACATACAATACATTACACACAAATCTATAGATCTAGCAACACAAACACCACTAACAACAACAAACAGTGACATACATTACATTACACAGGAATCTATAGATCTAGCAACACAAACACCACTAACAACAACAAACAATGACATACATTATATTACACAGGAATCTATAGATCTAGCAACACAAACACCATTAACAACAACAAACAATGACATACATTACATTACAAAGGAATCTATAGATCTAGCAACACAAACACCATTAACAACAACAAACAATGAAATACATTACATTACACAGGAATCTATAGATCTAGCAACACAAACACCGCTAACAACAACAAACAATGACATACAATACATTACACACAAATCTATAGATCTAGCAACACAAACACCACTAACAACAAGAAACAATGACATACATTATATTACACAGGAATCTATAAATCTAGCAACACAAACACCGCTAAAAACAACAAAATATGGCATACATTACATTACACAGGAATCTATAGATCTAGCAACAGAAACACCACTAACAACAACAAACACTGACATACATTACATTACACAGGAATCTATAGATCTAGCAACACAAACACCACTAACAACAGCAAATAATGACATACATTACATTACACAGGAATCTATAGATCTAGCAACACAAACACCACTAACAACAAACAAACAATGACATACATTATATTACACATGAATCTATAGATCTAGCAACACAAACACCACTAACAACAACAAACAATGACATACATTACATTACACAGGAATCTATAGATCTAGCAACACAAACACCACTAACAACAACAAACAATGACATACATTACATTACACAGGAATCTATAGATCTAGCAACACAAACACCACTAACAACAACAAACAATGACATACATTACACAGGAATCTATAGATCTAGCAACACAAACACCACTAACAACAACAAACAATGACATACATTACATTACACAGGAATCTATAGATCTAGCAACACAAACACCACTAACAACAACAAACAATGACATACATTACATTGCACAGGAATCTATAGATCTAGCAACACAAACACCATTAACAACAACAAACAATGACATACATTACACAGTAATCTATAGATCTAGCAACACAAACACCACTAACAACAACAAACAATGACATACATTACATTACACAGGAATCTATAGATCTAGCCACACAAACACCATTAACAACAACAAACAATGACATACATTACATTACACAGGAATCAATAGATCTAGCCACACAAACACCACTAACAACAAACAATGACATACATTACATTACACAGGAATCTATAGATCTAGCAACACAAACACCACTAACAACAACAAACAATGACATACATTACATTACACAGGAATCTATAGATCTATCAACACAAACACCACTAACAACAACAAACAATGACATACATTACACAGGAATCTATAGATCTAGCAACACAAACACCACTACCAACAACAAACAATGCCATACATTACATTACACAGGAATCTATAGATCTAGCCACACAAATACCATTAACAACAACAAACAATGACATACATTATATTACACAGGAATCTATAGATCTAGCAACACAAACACCATTAACAACAACAAACAATGACATACATTACATTACACAGGAATCTATAGATCTAGCAACACAAACACCATTAACAACAACAAACAATGAAATACATTACATTACACAGGAATCTATAGATCTAGCAACACAAACACCGCTAACAACAACAAACAATGACATACAATACATTACACACAAATCTATAGATCTAGCAACACAAACACCACTAACAACAAGAAACAATGACATACATTATATTACACAGGAATCTATAAATCTAGCAACACAAACACCGCTAAAAACAACAAAATATGGCATACATTACATTACACAGGAATCTATAGATCTAGCAACAGAAACACCACTAACAACAACAAACACTGACATACATTACATTACACAGGAATCTATAGATCTAGCAACACAAACACCACTAACAACAACAAATAATGACATACATTACATTACACAGGAATCTATAGATCTAGCAACACAAACACCACTAACAACAAACAAACAATGACATACATTATATTACACATGAATCTATAGATCTAGCAACACAAACACCACTAACAACAACAAACAATGACATACATTACATTACACAGGAATCTATAGATCTAGCAACACAAACACCACTAACAACAACAAACAATGACATACATTACATTACACAGGAATCTATAGATCTAGCAACACAAACACCACTAACAACAACAAACAATGACATACATTACACAGGAATCTATAGATCTAGCAACACAAACACCACTAACAACAACAAACAATGACATACATTACATTACACAGGAATCTATAGATCTAGCAACACAAACACCACTAACAACAACAAACAATGACATACATTACATTGCACAGGAATCTATAGATCTAGCAACACAAACACCATTAACAACAACAAACAATGACATACATTACACAGTAATCTATAGATCTAGCAACACAAACACCACTAACAACAACAAACAATGACATACATTACATTACACAGGAATCTATAGATCTAGCCACACAAACACCATTAACAACAACAAACAATGACATACATTACATTACACAGGAATCAATAGATCTAGCCACACAAACACCACTAACAACAAACAATGACATACATTACATTACACAGGAATCTATAGATCTAGCAACACAAACACCACTAACAACAACAAACAATGACATACATTACATTACACAGGAATCTATAGATCTATCAACACAAACACCACTAACAACAACAAACAATGACATACATTACACAGGAATCTATAGATCTAGCAACACAAACACCACTACCAACAACAAACAATGCCATACATTACATTACACAGGAATCTATAGATCTAGCCACACAAATACCATTAACAACAACAAACAATGACATACATTACATTACACAGGAATCTATAGATCTAGCCACACAAACACCACTAACAACAACAAACAATGCCAACCATTACATTACACAGGAATCTATAGATCTAGCAACACAAACACCGCTAACAACAACAAACAATGACATACAATACATTACACACAAATCTATAGATCTAGCAACACAAACACCACTAACAACAACAAACAATGACATACATTACATTACACAGGAATCTATAGATCTAGCAACACAAACACCACTAACAACAACAAACAATGACATACATTATATTACACAGGAATCTATAAATCTAGCAACACAAACACCGCTAACAACAACAAAATATGACATACATTACATTACACAGGAATCTATAGATCTAGCAACAAACACACCACTAACAACAACAAACAATGACATACATTACATTACACAGGAATCTATAGATCTAGCAACACAAACACCACTAACAACAACAAACAATGACATACATTACATTACACATGAATCTATAGATCTAGCAACACAAACACCACTAACAACAACAAACAATGACATACATTATATTACACAGGAATCTATAGATCTAGCAACACAAACACCACTAACAACAACAAACAATGACATACATTACATTACACAGGAATCTATAGATCTAGCAACACAAACACCACTAACAACAACAAACAATGACATACATTACATTACACAGGAATCTATAGATCTAGCAACACAAACACCACTAACAACAACAAACAATCACATACATTACACGGGAATCTATAGATCTAGCAACACAAACACCACTAACAACAACAAACAATGACATACATTACATTACACAGGAATCTATAGATCTAGCAACACAAACACCACTAACAACAACAAACAATGACATACATTATATTACACAGGAATCTATAGATCTAGCAACAGAAACACCACTAACAACAACAAACAATGACATACATTACATTACACAGGAATCTATAGATCTAGCAACACAAACACCACTAACAACAACAAACAATGACATACATTACATTACACAGGAATCTATAGATCTAGCAACACAAACACCACTAACAACAACAAACAAAGACATACATTACACAGGAATCTATAGATCTAGCAACACAAACACCACTAACAACAACAAACAATGACATACATTACATTACACAGGAATCTATAAATCTAGCAACACAAACACCGCTAACAACAACAAACAATGACATACAATACATTACACACAAATCTATAGATCTAGCAACACAAACACCACTAACAACAAGAAACAATGACATACATTATATTACACAGGAATCTATAAATCTAGCAACACAAACACCGCTAACAACAACAAACAATGACATACAATACATTACACACAAATCTATAGATCTAGCAACACAAACACCACTAACAACAAGAAACAATGACATACATTATATTACACAGGAATCTATAAATCTAGCAACACAAACACCGCTAAAAACAACAAAATATGGCATACATTACATTACACAGGAATCTATAGATCTAGCAACAGAAACACCACTAACAACAACAAACACTGACATACATTACATTACACAGGAATCTATAGATCTAGCAACACAAACACCACTAACAACAACAAATAATGACATACATTACATTACACAGGAATCTATAGATCTAGCAACACAAACACCACTAACAACAAACAAACAATGACATACATTATATTACACATGAATCTATAGATCTAGCAACACAAACACCACTAACAACAACAAACAATGACATACATTACATTACACAGGAATCTATAGATCTAGCAACACAAACACCACTAACAACAACAAACAATGACATACATTACATTACACAGGAATCTATAGATCTAGCAACACAAACACCACTAACAACAACAAACAAAGACATACATTACACAGGAATCTATAGATCTAGCAACACAAACACCACTAACAACAACAAACAATGACATACATTACATTACACAGGAATCTATAGATCTAGCAACACAAACACCACTAACAACAACAAACAATGACATACATTACATTGCACAGGAATCTATAGATCTAGCAACACAAACACCATTAACAACAACAAACAATGACATACATTACACAGTAATCTATAGATCTAGCAACACAAACACCACTAACAACAACAAACAATGACATACATTACATTACACAGGAATCTATAGATCTAGCCACACAAACACCATTAACAACAACAAACAATGACATACATTACATTACACAGGAATCAATAGATCTAGCCACACAAACACCACTAACAACAAACAATGACATACATTACATTACACAGGAATCTATAGATCTAGCAACACAAACACCACTAACAACAACAAACAATGACATACATTACATTACACAGGAATCTATAGATCTATCAACACAAACACCACTAACAACAACAAACAATGACATACATTACACAGGAATCTATAGATCTAGCAACACAAACACCACTACCAACAACAAACAATGCCATACATTACATTACACAGGAATCTATAGATCTAGCCACACAAATACCATTAACAACAACAAACAATGACATACATTACATTACACAGGAATCTATAGATCTAGCCACACAAACACCACTAACAACAACAAACAATGCCAACCATTACATTACACAGGAATCTATAGATCTAGCAACACAAACACCATTAACAACAACAAACAATGACATACATTACACAGTAATCTATAGATCTAGCAACACAAACACCACTAACAACAACAAACAATGACATAAAATACATTACACACAAATCTATAGATCTAGCAACACAAACACCACTAACAACAACAAACAATGACATACATTACATTACACAGGAATCTATAGATCTAGCAACACAAACACCACTAACAACAACACACAATGACATACATTATATTACACAGGAATCTATAAATCTAGCAACACAAACACCGCTAACAACAACAAAATATGACATACATTACATTACACAGGAATCTATAGATCTAGCAACACAAACACCACTAACAACAACAAACAATGACATACATTACATTACACAGGAATCTATAGATCTAGCAACACAAACACCACTAACAACAACAAACAATGACATACATTACATTACACATGAATCTATAGATCTAGCAACACAAACACCACTAACAACAACAAACAATGACATACATTATATTACACAGGAATCTATAGATCTAGCAACACAAACACCACTAACAACAACAAACAATGACATACATTACATTACACAGGAATCTATAGATCTAGCAACACAAACACCACTAACAACAACAAACAATGACATACATTACATTACACAGGAATCTATAGATCTAGCAACACAAACACCACTAACAACAACAAACAATCACATACATTACACGGGAATCTATAAATCTAGCAACAGAAACACAACTAACAACAACAAACAATGACATACATTACATTACACAGGAATCTATAGATCTAGCAACACAAACACCACTAACAACAACAAACAATGTCATACATTATATTACACAGGAATCTATAGATCTAGCAACACAAACACCACTAACAACAACAAACAATGACATACATTATATTACACAGGAATCTATAGATCTAGCAACACAAACACCATTAACAACAACAAACAATGACATACATTACATTACACAGGAATCTATAGATCTAGCAACACAAACACCATTAACAACAACAAACAATGACATACATTACATTACACAGGAATCTATAGATCTAGCAACACAAACACCGCTAACAACAACAAACAATGACATACAATACATTACACACAAATCTATAGATCTAGCAACACAAACACCACTAACAACAAGAAACAATGACATACATTATATTACACAGGAATCTATAAATCTAGCAACACAAACACCGCTAAAAACAACAAAATATGGCATACATTACATTACACAGGAATCTATAGATCTAGCAACACAAACACCACTAACAACAACAAACACTGACATACATTACATTACACAGGAATCTATAGATCTAGCAACACAAACACCACTAACAACAACAAATAATGGCATACATTACATTACACAGGAATCTATAGATCTAGCAACACAAACACCACTAACAACAAACAAACAATGACATACATTATATTACACATGAATCTATAGATCTAGCAACACAAACACCACTAACAACAACAAACAATGACATACATTACATTACACATGAATCTATAGATCTAGCAACACAAACACCACTAACAACAACAAACAATGACATACATTACATTACACAGGAATCTATAGATCTAGCAACACAAACACCACTAACAACAACAAACAATGACATACATTACACAGGAATCTATAGATCTAGCAACACAAACACCACTAACAACAACAAACAATGACATACATTACATTACACAGGAATCTATAGATCTAGCAACACAAACACCACTAACAACAACAAACAATGACATACATTACATTGCACAGGAATCTATAGATCTAGCAACACAAACACCATTAACAACAACAAACAATGACATACATTACATTACACAGGAATCAATAGATCTAGCCACACAAACACCACTAACAACAAACAATGACATACATTACATTACACAGGAATCTATAGATCTAGCAACACAAACACCACTAACAACAACAAACAATGACATACATTACATTACACAGGAATCTATAGATCTATCAACACAAACCCACTAACAACAACAAACAATGACATACATTACACAGGAATCTATAGATCTAGCAACACAAATACCACTACCAACAACAAACAATGCCATACATTACATTACACAGGAATCTATAGATCTAGCCACACAAATACCATTAACAACAACAAACAATGACATACATTACATTACACAGGAATCTATAGATCTAGCCACACAAACACCACTAACAACAACAAACAATGCCAAACATTACATTACACAGGAATCTATAGATCTAGCAACACAAACACCATTAACAACAACAAACAATGACATACATTACACAGTAATCTATAGATCTAGCAACACAAACACCACTAACAACAACAAACAATGATATACATTACATTACACAGGAATCTATAGATCTAGCAACACAAACACCACTAACAACAACAAACAATGACATACATTACATTGCACAGGAATCTATAGATCTAGCAACACAAACACCATTAACAACAACAAACAATGACATACATTACACAGTAATCTATAGATCTAGCAACACAAACACCACTAACAACAACAAACAATGACATACATTACATTACACAGGAATCTATAGATCTAGCCACACAAACACCATTAACAACAACAAACAATGACATACATTACATTACACAGGAATCAATAGATCTATCCACACAAACACCACTAACAACAAACAATGACATACATTACATTACACACAAATCTATAGATCTAGCAACACAAACACCACTAACAACAACAAACAATGACATACATTACATTACACAGGAATCTATAGATCTAGCAACACAAACACCACTAACAACAACAAATAATGACATACATTACATTACACAGGAATCTATAGATCTAGCAACACAAACACCACTAACAACAAACAAACAATGACATACATTATATTACACATGAATCTATAGATCTAGCAACACAAACACCACTAACAACAACAAACAATGACATACATTACATTACACAGGAATCTATAGATCTAGCAACACAAACACCACTAACAACAACACACAATGACATACATTATATTACACAGGAATCTATAAATCTAGCAACACAAACACCGCTAACAACAACAAACAATGACATACATTACATTACACAGGAATCTATAGATCTAGCAACACAAACACCACTAACAACAACAAACAATGACATACATTACATTGCACAGGAATCTATAGATCTAGCAACACAAACACCATTAACAACAACAAACAATGACATACATTACACAGTAATCTATAGATCTAGCAACATAAACACCACTAACAACAACAAACAATGACATACATTACATTACACAGGAATCTATAGATCTAGCCACACAAACACCATTAACAACAACAAACAATGACATACATTACATTACACAGGAATCAATAGATCTAGCCACACAAACACCACTAACAACAAACAATGACATACATTACATTACACAGGAATCTATAGATCTAGCAACACAAACACCACTAACAACAACAAACAATGACATACATTACATTACACAGGAATCTATAGATCTATCAACACAAACACCACTACCAACAACAAACAATGCCATACATTACATTACACAGGAATCTATAGATCTAGCCACACAAATACAATTAACAACAACAAACAATGACATACATTACATTACACAGGAATCTATAGATCTAGCCACACAAACACCACTAACAACAACAAACAATGCCAAACATTACATTACACAGGAATCTATAGATCTAGCAACACAAACACCATTAACAACAACAAACAATGACATACATTACACAGTAATCTATAGATCTAGCAACACAAACACCACTAACAACAACAAACAATGATATACATTACATTACACAGGAATCTATAGATCTAGCAACACAAACACCACTAACAACAACAAACAATGACATACATTACATTGCACAGGAATCTATAGATCTAGCAACACAAACACCATTAACAACAACAAACAATGACATACATTACACAGTAATCTATAGATCTAGCAACACAAACACCACTAACAACAACAAACAATGACATACATTACATTACACAGGAATCTATAGATCTAGCCACACAAACACCATTAACAACAACAAACAATGACATACATTACATTACACAGGAATCAATAGATCTAGCCACACAAACACCTCTAACAACAAACAATGACATACATTACATTACACACAAATCTATAGATCTAGCAACACAAACACCACTAACAACAACAAACAATGACATACATTACATTACACAGGAATCTATAGATCTAGCAACACAAACACCACTAACAACAACACACAATGACATACATTATATTACACAGGAATCTATAAATCTAGCAACACAAACACCGCTAACAACAACAAAATATGACATACATTACATTACACAGGAATCTATAGATCTAGCAACACAAACACCACTAACAACAACAAACAATGACATACATTACATTACATAGGAATCTATAGATCTAGCAACACAAACACCACTAACAACAACAAACAATGACATACATTACATTACACATGAATCTATAGATCTAGCAACACAAACGCCACTAACAACAACAAACAATGACATACATTATATTACACAGGAATCTATAGATCTAGCAACACAAACACCACTAACAACAACAAACAATGACATACATTACATTACACAGGAATCTATAGATCTAGCAACACAAACACCACTAACAACAACAAACAATGACATACATTACATTACACAGGAATCTATAGATCTAGCCACACAAACACCACTAACAACAACAAACAATCACATACATTATACGGGAATCTATAGATCTAGCAACAGAAACACAACTAACAACAACAAACAATAACATACATTACATTACACAGGAATCTATAGATCTAGCAACACAAACACCACTAACAACAACAAACAATGACATACATTATATTACACAGGAATCTATAGATCTAGCAACACAAACACCACTAACAACAACAAACAATGACATACATTACATTACACAGGAATCTATAGATCTAGCAACACAAACACCACTAACAACAACCAACAATGACATACATTACATTACACAGGAATCTATAGATCTAGCAACACAAACACCACTAACAACAACAAACAATGACATACATTACATTACACAGGAATCTATAGATCTAGCAACACAAACACCACTAACAACAACAAACAATGACATACATTATATTACACAGGAATCTATAAATCTAGCAACACAAACACCGCTAACAACAACAAAATATGACATACATTACATTACACAGGAATTTATAGATCTACCAACACAAACACCACTAACAACAACAAACAATGACATACATTACATTACACAGGAATCAATAGATCTAGCAACACAAACACCACTAACAACAACAAACAGTGACATACATTACATTACACAGGAATCTATAGATCTAGCAACACAAACACCACCTACAACAACAAATAATGACATACATTACATTACAGAGGAATCTATAGATCTAGCACCACAAACACCACTAACAACAACAAACAATGACATACATTACATTACACAGGAATGTATAGATCTAGCAACACAAAGACCACTAACAACAACAAACAATGACATACATTACACAGGAATCTATAGATCTAGTAACACAAAGACCACTAACAACAACAAACAATGACATACATTACATTACACAGGAATCTATAGATCTAGCAACACAAACACCACTAACAACAACAAACAATGACATACATTACATTACACAGGAATCTATAGATGGAGCAACACATACACCACTAACAACAACAAATAATGACATACATTACATTACACAGGAATCTATAGATCTAGCAACACAAACACCACTAACAACAACAAACAATGACATACATTACATTACACAGGAATCTATAGATCTAGCAACACAAACACCACTAACAGCAACAAACAATGACATACATTATATTACACAGGAATCTATAAATCTAGCAACACAAACACCGCTAACAACAACAAAATATGACATGCATTACATTACACAGGAATCTATAGATCTAGCAACACAAACACCACTAACAACAACAAACAATGACATACATTACATTACACAGGAATCTATAGATCTAGCAACACAAACACCACTAACAACAACAAACAATGACATACATTATATTACACAGGAATCTATAGATCTAGCAACACAAACACCATTAACAACAACAAACAATGACATACATTACATTACACAGGAATCTATAGATCTAGCAACACAAACACCACTAACAACAACAAACAATGATATACATTACATCACACAGGAATCTATAGATCTAGCAACACAAACACCACTAACAACAAAAAACAATGACATACATTACACAGGAATCTATAGATCTAGTAACACAAACACCACTAACAACAACAAACAATGACATACATTACATTACACAGGAATCTATAGATCTAGCAACACAAACACCACTAACAACAACAAACAATGACATACATTACATTACACAGGAATCTATAGATTGAGCTACACATACACCACTAACAACATCAAACAATGACATACATTACATTACACAGGAATCTATAGATCTAGCAACACAAACACCGCTAACAACAACAAACAATGACATACAATACATTACACACAAATCTATAGATCTAGCAACACAAACACCACTAACAACAACAAACAGTGACATACATTACATTACACAGGAATCTATAGATCTAGCAACACAAACACCGCTAAAAACAACAAAATATGACATACATTACATTACACAGGAATCTATAGATCTAGCAACACAAACACCACTAACAACAACAAATAATTACATACATTACATTACACAGGAATCTATAGATCTAGCAACACAAACACCACTAACAACAACAAACAATGACATACATTATATTACACATGAATCTATAGATCTAGCAACACAAACACCACTAACAACAACAAACAATGACATACATTACATTACACAGGAATCTATAGATCTAGCAACACAAACACCACTAACAACAACAAACAATGACATACATTACATTACACAGGAATCTATAGGTCTAGCAACACAAACACCACTAACAACAACAAACAATGACATACATTACACAGGAATCTATAGATCTAGCAACACAAACACTACTAACAACAACAAACAATGACATACATTACATTACACAGGAATCTATAGATCTAGCAACACAAACACCACTAACAACAACAAACAATGACATACATTACATTACACAGGAATCTATAGATCTAGCAACACAAACACCATTAACAACAACAAACAATGACATACATTACACAGTAATCTATAGATCTAGCAACACAAACACCACTAACAACAACAAACAATGACATACATTACATTACACAGGAATCTATAGATCTAGCCACACAAACACCATTAACAACAACAAACAATGACATACATTACATTACACAGGAATCTATAGATCTAGCCACACAAACACCACTAACAACAAACAATGACATACATTACATTACAAAGGAATCTATAGATCTAGCAACACAAACACCACTAACAACAACAAACAATGACATACATTACATTACACAGGAATCTATAGATCTAGCAACACAAACACCACTAACAACAACAAACAATGACATACATTACACAGGAATCTATAGATCTACCAACACAAACACCACTACCAACAACAAACAATGCCATACATTACATTACACAGGAATCTATAGATCTAGCCACACAAACACCATTAACAACAACAAACAATGACATACATTACATTACACAGGAATCTATAGATCTAGCCACACAAACACCACTAACAACAACAAACAATGCCAAACATTACATTACACAGGAATCTATAGATCTAGCAACACAAACACCATTAACAACAACAAACAATGACATACATTACACAGTAATCTATAGATCTAGCAACACAAACACCACTAACAACAACAAGCAATGACATACATTACATTACACAGGAATCTATAGATCTAGCAACACAAACACCATTAACAACAACAAACAATGACATACATTACACAGTAATCTATAGATCTAGCAACACAAACACCACTAACAACATCAAACAATGACATACATTACATTACACAGGAATCTATAGATCTAGCAACACAAACACCTCTAACAACATCAAACAATGACATACATTACATTACACAGGAATCTATAGATCTAGCCACACAAACACCACTAACAACAACAAAAAATGACATATATTACATTACACAGGAATCTATAGATCTAGCAACACAAACACCATTAACAACAACAAACAATGACATACATTACACAGTAATCTATAGATCTAGCAACACAAACACCACTAACAACAACAAACAATGACATACATTACATTACACAGGAATCTATAGATCTAGCAACACAAACACCATTAACAACAACAAACAATGACATACATTACACAGTAATCTATAGATCTAGCAACACAAACACCACTAACAACAACAAACAATGACATATATTACATTACACAGGAATCTATAGATATAGCAACACAAACACCATTAACAACAACAAACAATGACATACATTACACAGTAATCTATAAATCTAGCAACACAAACACCACTAACAACAACAAGCAATGACATACATTACATTACACAAGAATCTATAGATCTAGCCACACAAACACCATTAACAACAACAAACAATGACATACATTACATTACACAGGAATCAATAGATCTAGCCACACAAACACCACTAACAACAACAAACAATGACATACATTACACAGTAATATACAGATCTAGCAACACAAACACCACTAACAACAACAAACAATGACATATATTACATTACACAGGAATCTATAGATATAGCAACACAAACACCATTAACAACAACAAACAATGACATACATTACATTACACAGGAATCTATAGATCTAGCAACACAAACACCACTAACAACAACAAGCAATGACATACATTACATTACACAGGAATCTATAGATCTAGCCACACAAACACCATTAACAACAGCAAACAATGACATACATTACATTACACAGGAATCTATAGATCTAGCCACACAAACACCATTAACAACAACAAACAATGACATACATTACATTACACAGGAATCTATAGATCTAGCAACACAAACACCACTAACAACAACAAACAATGACATACATTACATTACACAGGAATCTATAGATCTAGCCACACAAACACCATTAACAACAACAAACAATGACATACATTACATTACACAGGAATCTATAGATCTAGTCACACAAACACCATTAACAACAACAAACAATGACATACATTACATTACACAGGAATCTATAGATCTAGCCACACAAACACCATTAACAACAACAAACAATGACATACATTACATTACACAGGAATCTATAGATCTAGCCACACAAACACCATTAACAACAACAAACAATGACATACATTACATTACACAGGAATCTATAGATCTAGCCACACAAACACCACTAACAACAAACAATGACATACATTACATTACACAGGAATCTATAGATCTAGCAACACAAACACCACTAACAACAACAAACAATGACATACATTACATTACACAGGAATCTATAGATCTAGCAACACAACCACCACTAACAACAACAAACAATGACATACATTACACAGGAATCTATAGATCTAGCAACACAAACACCACTAACAACAAACAATGACATACATTACATTAAACAGGAATCTATAGATCTAGCAACACAAACACCACTACCAACAACAAACAATGCCATACATTACATTACACTGGAATCTATAAATCTAGCCACACAAACACAATTAACAACAACAAACAATGACATACTTTACATTACACAGGAATCTATAGATCTAGCCATACAAACACCACTAACAACAACAAACAATGACATACATTACACAGGAATCTATAGATCTAGCAACACAAACACCACTAACAACAAGAAACAATGACATACATTACATTACACAGGAATCTATAGATCTTGCAACACAAACATCATTAACAACAACAAACAATGACATACATTACATTACACAGGAATCTATAGATCTCGCCACACAAACACCACTAACAACAACAAACAATGACATACATTACATTACACAGGAATCTATAGATCTAGCAACACAAACACCACTAAAAACAACAAACAATGACATACATTACACAGGAATCTATAGATCTAGCAACACAAACACCACTAACAACAACAAACAATGACATACATTATATTACACAGGAATCTATAGATCTAGCAACACAAACACCATTAACAACAACAAACAATGACATACATTACATTACACAAGAATATATAGATCTAGCCACACAAACACCTCTAACAACAACAAACAATGACATACATTATATTACACAAGACTCTATAAATCTAGCAACACAAACACCACTAACAACAACAAACAATGCCATACATTACATTACACAGGAATCTATAGATCTAGCCACACAAACACCATTAACAACAACAAACAATGACATACATTACATTACACAGGAATCTATAGATCTAGCCACACAAACACCACTAACAACAACAAACAATGATATACATTACACAGGAATCTACAGATCTAGCAACACAAACACCACTAACAACAACAAACAATGACATACATTACATTACACAGGAATCTATAGATCTAGACACACAAACACCACTAACAACAACAAACAATGACATACATTACATTACACAGGAATCTATAGATCTAGCCACACAAACACCATTAACAACAACAAACAATGACATATATTACATTACACAGGAATCTATAGATCTAGCAACACAAACACCACTAACAACAACAAACAATGACATACATTACATTACACAGGAATCTATAGATCTAGACACACAAACACCACTAACAACAACAAACAATGACATACATTACATTACACAGGAATCTATAGATATAGCCACACAAACACCATTAACAACAACAAACAATGACATACATTACATTACACAGGAATCTATAGATCTAGCAACACAAACACCATTAACAACAACAAACAATGACATACATTACATTACACAGGAATCTATAGATCTAGCAACACAAACACCATTAACAACAACAAACAATGACATACATTACACAGTAATCTATAGATCTAGCAACACAAACACCACTAACAACAACACACAATGACATATATTACATTACACAGGAATCTATAGATTTAGCCACACAAACACCATTAACAACAACAAACAATGACATACATTACATTACACAGGAATCTATAGATCTAGCAACACAAACACCATTAACAACAAAAAACAATGACATACATTACATTACACAGGAATCAATAGATCTAGCCACACAAACACCACTAACAACAACAAACAATGACATACATTACACAGTAATCTATAGATCTAGCAACACAAACACCACTAACAACAACAAACAATGAAATATATTACATTACACAGGAATCTATAGATCTTGCCACACAAACACCATTAACAACAACAAACAATGACATACATTACATTACACAGGAATCTATAGATCTAGCCACACAAACACCATTAACAACAACAAACAATGACATACATTACATTACACAGGAATCTATAGATCTAGCCACACAAACACCACTAACAACAACAAACAATGACATACATTATATTACACAGGAATCTATAGATCTAACCACACAAACACCATTAACAACAACAAACAATGACATACATTACATTACACAGGAATCTATAGATCTAGCCACACAAACACCATTAACAACAACAAACAATGACATACATTACATTACACAGGAATCTATAGATCTAGCCACACAAACACCATTAACAACAACAAACAATGACATACATTACATTACACAGGAATCTATAGATCTAGCCACACAAACACCACTAACAACAAACAATGACATACATTACATTACACAGGAATCTATAGATCTAGCAACACAAACACCACTAACAACAACAAACAATGACATACATTACATTACACAGGAATCTATAGATCTAGCAACACAAACACCACTAACAACAACAAACAATGACATACATTACACAGGAATCTATAGATCTAGCAACACAAACACCACTAACAACAAACAATGCCATACATTACATTAAACAGGAATCTATAGATCTAGCAACACAAACACCACTACCAACAACAAACAATGCCATACATTACATTACACTGGAATCTATAGATCTAGCCACACAAACACCATTAACAACAACAAACAATGACATACATTACATTACACAGGAATCTATAGATCTAGCCACACAAACACCACTAACAACAACAAACAATGACATACATTACACAGGAATCTATAGATCTAGCAACACAAACACCACTAACAACAAGAAACAATGACATACATTACATTACACAGGAATCTATAGATCTTGCAACACAAACATCATTAACAACAACAAACAATGACATACATTACATTACACAGGAATCTATAGATCTAGCCACACAAACACCACTAACAACAACAAACAATGACATACATTACATTACACAGGAATCTATAGATCTAGCAACACAAACACCACTAACAACAACAAACAATGACATACATTACACAGGAATCTATAAATCTAGCAACACAAACACCACTAACAACAACAAACAATGACATACATTATATTACACAGGAATCTATAGATCTAGCAACACAAACACCATTAACAACAACAAACAATGACATACATTACATTACACAAGAATATATAGATCTAGCCACACAAACACCACTAACAACAACAAACAATGACATACATTATATTACACAAGAATCTATAAATCTAGCAACACAAACACCACTAACAACAACAAACAATGCCATACATTACATTACGCAGGAATCTATAGATCTAGCAACACAAACACCATTAACAACAACAAACAATGACATACATTACATTACACAGGAATCTATAGATCTAGCCACACAAACACCACTAACAACAACAAACAATGATATACATTACACAGGAGTCTATAGATCTAGCCACACAAACACCATTAACAACAACAAACAATGACATACATTACATTACACAGGAATCTATAGATCTAGCAACACAAACACCATTAACAACAAACAATGACATACATTACATTACACAGGAATCAATAGATCTAGCCACACAAACACCACTAACAACAACAAACAATGACATACATTATATTACACAAGAATCTATAAATCTAGCAACACAAACACCACTAACAACAACAAACAATGACATATATTACATTACACAGGAATCTATAGATATAGCAACACAAACACCATTAACAACAACAAACAATGACATACATTACATTACACAGGAATCTATAGATCTAGCAACACAAACACCATTAACAACAGCAAACAATGACATACATTACATTACACAGGAATCTATAGATCTAGCCACACAAACACCATTAACAACAACAAACAATGACATACATTACATTACACAGGAATCTATAGATCTAGCAACACAAACACCACTAACAACAACAAACAATGACATACATTACATTACACAGGAATCTATAGATCTAGCCACACAAACACCATTAACAACAACAAACAATGACATACATTACATTACACAGGAATCTATAGATCTAGCCACACAAACACCATTAACAACAACAAACAATGACATACATTACATTACACAGGAATCTATGGATCTAGCCACACAAACACCATTAACAACAACAAACAATGACATACATTACATTACACAGGAATCTATAGATCTAGCAACACAAACACCACTAACAACAACAAGCAATGACATACATTACATTACACAGGAATCTATAGATCTAGCCACACAAACACCATTAACAACAACAAACAATGACATACATTACATTACACAGGAATCTATAGATCTAGCCACACAAACACCATTAACAACAACAAACAATGACATACATTACATTACACAGGAATCTATAGATCTAGCCACACAAACACCACTAACAACAACAAACAATGACATACATTACATTACACAGGAATCTATAGATCTAGCCACACAAACACAATTAACAACAACAAACAATGACATACATTACATTACACAGGAATCTATAGATCTAACCACACAAACACCATTAACAACAACAAACAATGACATACATTACATTACACAGGAATCTATAGATCTAGCAACACAAACACCATTAACAACAACAAACAATGACATACATTACATTACACAGGAATCTATAGATCTAGCCACACAAACACCATTAACAACAACAAACAATGACATACATTACATTACACAGGAATCTATAGATCTAGCCACACAAACACCACTAACAACAAACAATGACATACATTACATTACACAGGAATCTATAGATCTAGCAACACAAACACCACTAACAACAACAAACAATGACATACATTACATTACACAGGAATCTATAGATCTAGCAACACAAACACCACTAACAACAACAAACAATGACATACATTACACAGGAATCTATAGATCTAGCAACACAAACACCACTAACAACAAGAAACAATGACATACATTACATTACACAGGAATCTATAGATCTAGCCACACAAACACCACTAACAACAAACAATGACATACATTACATTACACAGGAATCTATAGATCTAGCAACACAAACACCACTAACAACAACAAACAATGACATACATTACATTACACAGGAATCTATAGATCTAGCAACACAAACACCACTAACAACAACAAACAATGACATACATTACACAGGAATCTATAGATCTAGCAACACAAACACCACTAACAACAAACAATGACATACATTACATTAAACAGGAATCTATAGATTTAGCAACACAAACACCACTACCAACAACAAACAATGCCACACATTACATTACACTGGAATCTATAGATCTAGCCACACAAACACCATTAACAACAACAAACAATGACATACATTACATTACACAGGAATCTATAGATCTAGCCACACAAACACCACTAACAACAACAAACAATGACATACATTACACAGGAATCTATAGATCTAGCAACACAAACACCACTAACAACAAGAAACAATGACATACATTACATTACACAGGAATCTATAGATCTTGCAACACAAACATCATTAACAACAACAAACAATGACATACATTACATTACACAGGAATCTATAGATCTAGCCACACAAACACCTCTAACAACAACAAACAATGACATACATTACATTACACAGGAATCTATAGATCTAGCAACACAAACACCACTAACAACAACAAACAATGACATACATTACACAGGAATCTATAGATCTAGCAACACAAACACCACTAACAACAACAAACAATGACATACATTATATTACACAGGAATCTATAGATCTAGCAACACAAACACCATTAACAACAACAAACAATGACATACATTACATTACACAAGAATATATAGATCTAGCCACACAAACACCACTAACAACAACAAACAATGACATACATTATATTACACAAGAATCTATAAATCTAGCAACACAAACACCACTAACAACAACAAACAAAGCCATACATTACATTACACAGGAATCTATAGATCTAGCCACACAAACACCACTAACAACAACAAACAATGACATACATTACATTACACAGGAATCTATTGATCTAGCAACACAAACACCACTAACAACAACAAGCAATGACATACATTACATTACACAGGAATCTATAGATCTAGCCACACAAACACCATTAACAACAACAAACAATGACATACATTACATTACACAGGAATCTATAGATCTAGCCACACAAACACCATTAACAACAACAAACAATGACATACATTACATTACACAGGAATCTATAGATCTAGCCACACAAACACCATTAACAACAACAAACAATGACATACATTACATTACACAGGAATCTATAGATCTAGCCACACAAACACCACTAACAACAACAAACAATGACATACATTACATTACACAGGAATCTATAGATCTAGCCACACAAACACAATTAACAACAACAAACAATGACATACATTACATTACACAGGAATCTATAGATCTAACCACACAAACACCACTAACAACAACAAACAATGATATACATTACACAGGAATCTATAGATCTAGCAACAAAAACACCACTAACAACAACAAACAATGACATACATTACATTACACAGGAATCTATTGATCTAGCAACACAAACACCACTAACAACAACAAGCAATGACATACATTACATTACACAGGAATCTATAGATCTAGCCACACAAACACCATTAACAACAACAAACAATGACATACATTACATTACACAGGAATCTATAGATCTAGCCACACAAACACCATTAACAACAACAAACAATGACATACATTACATTACACAGGAATCTATAGATCTAGCCACACAAACACCACTAACAACAACAAACAATGACATACATTACATTACACAGGAATCTATAGATCTAGCCACACAAACACAATTAACAACAACAAACAATGACATACATTACATTACACAGGAATCTATAGATCTAACCACACAAACACCATTAACAACAACAAACAATGACATACATTACATTACACAGGAATCTATAGATCTAGCCACACAAACACCATTAACAACAACAAACAATGACATACATTACATTACACAGGAATCTATAGATCTAGGCACACAAACACCACTAACAACAAACAATGACATACATTACATTACACAGGAATCTATAGATCTAGCAACACAAACACCACTAACAACAACAAACAATGACATACATTACATTACACAGGAATCTATAGATCTAGCAACACAAACACCACTAACAATAACAAACAATGACATACATTACACAGGAATCTATAGATCTAGCAACACAAACACCACTAACAACAAACAATGACATACATTACATTAAACAGGAATCTATAGATCTAGCAACACAAACACCACTACCAACAACAAACAATGCCACACATTACATTACACTGGAATCTATAGATCTAGCAAAACAAACACCATTAACAACAACAAACAATGCCATACATTACATTATACAGGAATCTATAGATCTAGCCACACAAACACCACTAACAACAACAAACAATGACATACATTACACAGGAATCTATAGATCTAGCAACACAAACACCACTAACAACAACAAACAATGACATACATTACATTACACAGGAATCTATAGATCTTGCAACACAAACATCATTAACAACAACAAACAATGACATACATTACATTACACAGGAATCTATAGATCTAGCCACACAAACACCACTAACAACAACAAACAATGACATACATTACATTACAATGGAATCTATAGATCTAGCCACACAAACACCACTAACAACAACAAACAATGACATACATTACACAGGAATCTATAAATCTAGCAACACAAACACCACTAACAACAACAAACAATGACATACATTATATTACACAGGAATCTATAGATCTAGCAACACAAACACCATTAACAACAACAAACAATGACATACATTACATTACACAAGAATATATAGATCTAGCCACACAAACACCACTAACAACAACAAACATTGACATACATTATATTACACAAGAATCTATAAATCTAGCAACACAAACACCACTAACAACAACAAACAATGCCATACATTACATTACACAGGAATCTATAGATCTAGTAACACAAACACCATTAACAACAACAAACGATGACATACATTACATTACACAGGAATCTATAGATCTAGCCACACAAACACCACTAACAACAACAAACAATGATATACATTAAACAGGAATCTATAGATCTAGCAACACAAACACCACTAACAACAACAAACAATGACATACATTACATTACACAGGAATCTATAGATCTAGACACACAAACACCACTAACAACAACAAACAATGACATACATTACATTAAACAGGAATCTATAGATCTAGCCACACAAACACCATTAACAACAACAAACAATGACATACATTACATTACACAGGAATCTATAGATCTAGCAACACAAACACCACTAACAACAACAAACAATGACATACATTACATTACACAGGAATCTATAGATCTAGACACACAAACACCACTAACAACAACAAACAATGACATACATTATATTACACAGGAATCTATAGATCTAGCAACACAAACACCATTAACAACAACAAACAATGACATACATTACATTACACAGGAATCTATAGATCTAGCAACACAAACACCACTAACAACAACAAACAATGACATACATTACATTACACAGGAATCAATAGATCTAGCCACACAAACACCACTAACAACAACAAACAATGACATACATTACACAGGAATCAATAGATCTAGCAACACAAACACCACTAACAACAACAAACAATTACATACATTACACTACACAAGAATATATAGATCTAGCCACACAAACACCACTAACAACAACAAACAATGACATACATTATATTACACAAGAATCTATAAATCTAGCAACACAAACACCACTAACAACAACAAACAATGCCATACATTACATTACACAGGAATCTATAGATCTAGCCACACAAACACCATTAACAACAACAAACAATGACATACATTACATTACACAGGAATCAATAGATCTAGCCACACAAACACCACTAACAACAACAAACAATGACATACAATACACAGGAATCTATAGATCTAGCAACACAAACACCACTAACAACAAGAAACAATGACATACATTACATTACACAGGAATCTATAGATCTAGCAACACAAACACCATTAACAACAACAAACAATGACATACATTACATTACACAGGAATCTATAGATCTAGCAACACAAACACCACTAACAACAACAAACAATGACATACATTACATTACACAGGAATCTATAGATCTAGCAACACAAACACCACTAACAACAGCAAACAATGACATACATTACCTTACACAGGAATCTATAGATCTAGCAACACAAACACCATTAACAACAACAAACAATGACATACATTACATTACACAGGAATCTATAGATCTAGCAACACAAACACCACTAACAACAGCAAACAATGACATACATTACCTTACACAGGAATCTATAGATCTAGCAACACAAACACCACTAACAACAGCAAACAATGACATACATTACATTACACAGGAATCTATAGATCTAGCAACACAAACACCATTAACAACAACAAACAATGACATACATTACATTACACAGGAATCTATAGATCTAGCCACAGAAACACCACTAACAACAACAAACAATGACATACATTACATTACACAGGAATCAATAGATCTTGCAACACAAACACCATTAACAACAACAAACAATGACATACATTACATTACACAGGAATCTATAGATCTAGCAACACAAACACCACTAACAACAACAAACAATGACATACATTACATTACACAGGAATCTATAGATCTAGCCACACAAACACCATTAACAACAACAAAACAATGACATACATTACATTACACAGGAATCTATAGATCTAGCCACACAAACACCATTAACAACAACAAACAATGACATACATTACATTACACAGGAATCTATAGATCTAGCCACACAAACACCACTAACAACAAACAATGACATACATTACATTACACAGGAATCTATAGATCTAGCAACGGAAACACCACTAACAACAACAAACAATGACATACATTACATTACACAGGAATCTATAGATCTAGCAACACAAACACCACTAACAACAACAAACAATGACATACATTACACAGGAATCTATAGATCTAGCAAAGCAAACACCACTAACAACAAACAATGACATACATTACATTAAACAGGAATCTATAGATCTAGCAACACAAACACCACTACCAACAACAAACAATGCCATACATTACATTACACAGGAATCTATAGATGTAGCCACACAAACACCACTAACAACAACAAACAATGACATACATTATATTACACAGGAATCTATAGATCTAGCCACACAAACACCACTAACAACAACAAACAATGACATACATTACACAGGAATCTATAGATCTAGCAACACAAACATCATTAACAACAACAAACAATGACATACATTATATTACACAGGAATCTATAGATCTAGCCACACAAACACCACTAACAACAACAAACAATGACATACATTACATTACACAGGTATCTATAGATCTAGCAACACAAACACCACTAACAACAACAAACAATGACATACATTACACAGGAATCTATAGATCTAGCAACACAAACACCACTAACAACAACAAACAATGCCATACATTACATTACACAGGAATCTATAGATCTTGCAACACAAACACCATTAACAACAACAAACAATGACATGCATTACATTACACAGGAATCTATAGATCTAGCAACACAAACACCACTAACAACAACAAACAATGACATACATTACACAGGAATCTATAGATCTAGCAACACAAACACCATTAAAAACAACAAACAATGACATACATTACATTACACAGGAATATATAGATCTAGCCACACAAACACCACTAACAACAACAAACAATGACATACATTACACAGGAATCTATAGATCTAGCAACACAAACACCACTAACAACAAGAAACAATGACATACATTACATTACACAGGAATCTATAGATCTAGCAACACAAACACCATTAACAACAACAAACAATGACATACATTACATTACACAGGAATCTATAGATCTAGCCACACAAACACCACTAACAACAACAAACAATGACATACATTACACAGGAATCTATAGATCTAGCAACAAAAACACCACTAACAACAAACAATGACATACATTACATTACACAGGAATCTATAGATCTAGCAACACAAACACCACTAACAACAAACAATGACATACATTACATTACACAGGAATCTATAGATCTAGCCACACAAACACCACTAACAACAACAAACAATGTCATACATTACACAGGAATCTATAGATCTAGCAACACAAACACCATTAACAACAACAAAAAATGACATACATTACATGTCACAGGAATCTATAGATCTAGCAACACAAACACCACTAACAACAAACAATGACATAAATTACATTACACAGGAATCTATAGATCTAGCAACACAAACACCATTAACAACAACAAACAATGAGATACATTACATTGCACAGGAATCTATAGATCTAGTAACACAAACACCATTAACAACAACAAACAATGACATACATTACACAGGAATCTATAGATCTAGCAACACAATCACCACTAACAACAACAAACAATGACATACATTACACAGGAATCTATAGATCTAGCAACACAAACACCACTAACAACAAACAATGACATACATTACATTACACAGGAATCTATAGATCTAGCAACACAAACACCATTAACAACAACAAACAATGACATACATTACATTACACAGGAATCTATAGATCTAGCAACACAAACACCATTAACAACAACAAACAATGGCATACATTACACAGGAATCTATAGATCTAGCAACACAAACACCATTAACAACAACAAACAATGGCATACATTACACAGGAATCTATAGATCTAGCAACACAAACACCATTAACAACAACAAACAATGGCATACATTACACAGGAATCTGTAGATCTAGCAACACAAACACCACTAACAACAACAAACAATGACATACATTACATTACACAGGAATCTATAGATCTAGCAACACAAACACCATTTACAACAACAAACATTGGCATACATTACATTACACAGGAATCTGTAGATCTTGCAACACAAACACCACTAACAACAACAAACAATGACATACATTACATTACACAGGAATCTATAGATCTAGCAACACAAACATCATTAACAACAACAAACAATGACATACATTACACAGGAATCTATAGATCTAGCAACACAAACAACACTAACAACAACAAACAATGACATACATTACATTACACAGGAATCTATAGATCTAGCAACACAAACACCACTAACAACAACAAACAATGACATACATTACATTACACAGTAATCTATAGATCTAGCAACACAAACACCACTAACAACAAACAATGACATACATTACATTACACAGGAATCTATAGATCTAGACACACAAACACCACTAACAACAACAAACAATGACATACATTACATTACACAGGAATCTATAGATCTAGCAACACAAACACCATTAACAACAACAAACAATGACATACATTACATTACACATGAATCTATAGATCTAGCAACACAAACACCATTAACAACAACAAACAATGACATACATTACATTACACAGGAATCTATAGATCTAGCAACACAAACACCATTAACAACAACAAACAATGACATACATTACATTACACAGGAATCTATAGATCTAGCCACACAAACACCATTAACAACAACAAACAATGACATACATTACATTACACAGGAATCTATAGATCTAACCACACAAACACCATTAACAACAACAAACAATGACATACATTACATTACACAGGAATCTATAGATCAAGCAACACAAACACCATTAACAACAACAAACAATGACATACATTACATTACACAGGAATCTATAGATCTAGCCACACAAACACCATTAACAACAACAAACAATGACATACATTACATTACACAGGAATCTATAGATCTAGCCACACAAACACCACTAACAACAAACAATGACATACATTACATTACACAGGAATCTATAGATCTAGCAACACAAACACCACTAACAACAACAAACAATGACATACATTACATTACACAGGAATCTATAGATCTAGCAACACAAACACCTCTAACAACAACAAACAATGACATACATTACACAGGAATCTATAGATCTAACAACACAAACACCACTAACAACAAACAATGACATACATTACATTAAACAGGAATCTATAGATCTAGCAACACAAACACCACTACCAACAACAAACAATGCCATACATTACATTACACTGGAATGTATAGATCTAGCCATACAAACACCATTAACAACAACAAACAATGACATACATTACATTACACAGGAATATATAGATCTAGCCACACAAACACCACTAACAACAACAAACAATGACATACATTACACAGGAATCTATAGATCTAGCAACACAAACACCACTAACAACAACAAACAATGACATACATTACATTACACAGGAATCTATAGATCTTGCAACACAAACATCATTAACAACAACAAACAATGACATACATTACATTACACAGGAATCTATAGATCTAGCCACACAAACACCACTAACAACAACAAACAATGACATACATTACATTACACAGGAATCTATAGATCTAGCCACACAAACACCACTAACAACAACAAACAATGACATACATTACACAGGAATCTATAAATCTAGCAACACAAACACCACTAACAACAACAAACAATGACATACATTATATTACACAGGAATCTATAGATCTAGACACACAAACACCACTAACAACAACAAACAATGACATACATTACATTACACAGGAATCTATAGATCTAGCCACACAAACACCATTAACAACAACAAACAATGACATACATTACATTACACAGGAATCTATAGATCTAGCAACACAAACACCACTAACAACAACAAACAATGACATACATTACATTACACAGGAATCTATAGATCTAGACACACAAACACCACTAACAACAACAAACAATGACATACATTACATTACACAGGAATCTATAGATCTAGCCACACAAACACCATTAACAACAACAAACAATGACATACATTACATTACACGGGAATCTATAGATCTAGCCACACAAACACCACTAACAACAACAAACAATGATATACATTACACAGGAATCTATAGATCTAGCAACAAAAACACCACTAACAACAACAAACAATGACATACATTACATTACACAGGAATCTATTGATCTAGCAACACAAACACCACTAACAACAACAAGCAATGACATACATTACATTACACAGGAATCTATAGATCTAGCCACACAAACACCATTAACAACAACAAACAATGACATACATTACATTACACAGGAATCTATAGATCTAGCCACACAAACACCATTAACAACAACAAACAATGACATACATTACATTACACAGGAATCTATAGATCTAGCCACACAAACACCACTAACAACAACAAACAATGACATACATTACATTACACAGGAATCTATAGATCTAGCCACACAAACACAATTAACAACAACAAACAATGACATACATTACATTACACAGGAATCTATAGATCTAACCACACAAACACCATTAACAACAACAAACAATGACATACATTACATTACACAGGAATCTATAGATCTAGCCACACAAACACCATTAACAACAACAAACAATGACATACATTACATTACACAGGAATCTATAGATCTAGCCACACAAACACCACTAACAACAAACAATGACATACATTACATTACACAGGAATCTATAGATCTAGCAACACAAACACCACTAACAACAACAAACAATGACATACATTACATTACACAGGAATCTATAGATCTAGCAACACAAACACCACTAACAACAACAAACAATGACATACATTACACAGGAATCTATAGATCTAGCAACACAAACACCACTAACAACAACAAACAATGACATACATTACATTACACAGGAATCTATAGATCTTGCAACACAAACATCATTAACAACAACAAACAATGACATACATTACATTACACAGGAATCTATAGATCTAGCCACACAAACACCACTAACAACAACAAACAATGACATACATTACATTACAATGGAATCTATAGATCTAGCCACACAAACACCACTAACAACAACAAACAATGACATACATTACACAGGAATCTATAAATCTAGCAACACAAACACCACTAACAACAACAAACAATGACATACATTATATTACACAGGAATCTATAGATCTAGCAACACAAACACCATTAACAACAACAAACAATGACATACATTACATTACACAAGAATATATAGATCTAGCCACACAAACACCACTAACAACAACAAACATTGACATACATTATATTACACAAGAATCTATAAATCTAGCAACACAAACACCACTAACAACAACAAACAATGCCATACATTACATTACACAGGAATCTATAGATCTAGTAACACAAACACCATTAACAACAACAAACGATGACATACATTACATTACACAGGAATCTATAGATCTAGCCACACAAACACCACTAACAACAACAAACAATGATATACATTAAACAGGAATCTATAGATCTAGCAACACAAACACCACTAACAACAACAAACAATGACATACATTACATTACACAGGAATCTATAGATCTAGACACACAAACACCACTAACAACAACAAACAATGACATACATTACATTAAACAGGAATCTATAGATCTAGCCACACAAACACCATTAACAACAACAAACAATGACATACATTACATTACACAGGAATCTATAGATCTAGCAACACAAACACCACTAACAACAACAAACAATGACATACATTACATTACACAGGAATCTATAGATCTAGACACACAAACACCACTAACAACAACAAACAATGACATACATTATATTACACAGGAATCTATAGATCTAGCAACACAAACACCATTAACAACAACAAACAATGACATACATTACATTACACAGGAATCTATAGATCTAGCAACACAAACACCACTAACAACAACAAACAATGACATACATTACATTACACAGGAATCAATAGATCTAGCCACACAAACACCACTAACAACAACAAACAATGACATACATTACACAGGAATCAATAGATCTAGCAACACAAACACCACTAACAACAACAAACAATTACATACATTACACTACACAAGAATATATAGATCTAGCCACACAAACACCACTAACAACAACAAACAATGACATACATTATATTACACAAGAATCTATAAATCTAGCAACACAAACACCACTAACAACAACAAACAATGCCATACATTACATTACACAGGAATCTATAGATCTAGCCACACAAACACCATTAACAACAACAAACAATGACATACATTACATTACACAGGAATCAATAGATCTAGCCACACAAACACCACTAACAACAACAAACAATGACATACAATACACAGGAATCTATAGATCTAGCAACACAAACACCACTAACAACAAGAAACAATGACATACATTACATTACACAGGAATCTATAGATCTAGCAACACAAACACCATTAACAACAACAAACAATGACATACATTACATTACACAGGAATCTATAGATCTAGCAACACAAACACCACTAACAACAACAAACAATGACATACATTACATTACACAGGAATCTATAGATCTAGCAACACAAACACCACTAACAACAGCAAACAATGACATACATTACCTTACACAGGAATCTATAGATCTAGCAACACAAACACCATTAACAACAACAAACAATGACATACATTACATTACACAGGAATCTATAGATCTAGCAACACAAACACCACTAACAACAGCAAACAATGACATACATTACCTTACACAGGAATCTATAGATCTAGCAACACAAACACCACTAACAACAGCAAACAATGACATACATTACATTACACAGGAATCTATAGATCTAGCAACACAAACACCACTAACAACAACAAACAATGACATACATTACATTACACAGGAATCTATAGATCTAGCCACACAAACACCATTAACAACAACAAACAATGACATACATTGCATTACACAGGAATCTATAGATCTAGCCACACAAACACCATTAACAACAACAAACAATGACATACATTACATTACACAGGAATCTATAGATCTAGCCACACAAACACCACTAACAACAAACAATGACATACATTACATTACACAGGAATCTATAGATCTAGCAACGGAAACACCACTAACAACAACAAACAATGACATACATTACATTACACAGGAATCTATAGATCTAGCAACACAAACACCACTAACAACAACAAACAATGACATACATTACACAGGAATCTATAGATCTAGCAAAGCAAACACCACTAACAACAAACAATGACATACATTACATTAAACAGGAATCTATAGATCTAGCAACACAAACACCACTACCAACAACAAACAATGCCATACATTACATTACACAGGAATCTATAGATGTAGCCACACAAACACCACTAACAACAACAAACAATGACATACATTATATTACACAGGAATCTATAGATCTAGCCACACAAACACCACTAACAACAACAAACAATGACATACATTACACAGGAATCTATAGATCTAGCAACACAAACATCATTAACAACAACAAACAATGACATACATTATATTACACAGGAATCTATAGATCTAGCCACACAAACACCACTAACAACAACAAACAATGACATACATTACATTACACAGGTATCTATAGATCTAGCAACACAAACACCACTAACAACAACAAACAATGACATACATTACACAGGAATTTATAGATCTAGCAACACAAACACCACTAACAACAACAAACAATGCCATACATTACATTACACAGGAATCTATAGATCTTGCAACACAAACACCATTAACAACAACAAACAATGACATGCATTACATTACACAGGAATCTATAGATCTAGCAACACAAACACCACTAACAACAACAAACAATGACATACATTACACAGGAATCTATAGATCTAGCAACACAAACACCATTAAAAACAACAAACAATGACATACATTACATTACACAGGAATATATAGATCTAGCCACACAAACACCACTAACAACAACAAACAATGACATACATTACACAGGAATCTATAGATCTAGCAACACAAACACCACTAACAACAAGAAACAATGACATACATTACATTACACAGGAATCTATAGATCTAGCAACACAAACACCATTAACAACAACAAACAATGACATACATTACATTACACAGGAATCTATAGATCTAGCCACACAAACACCACTAACAACAACAAACAATGACATACATTACACAGGAATCTATAGATCTAGCAACAAAAACACCACTAACAACAAACAATGACATACATTACATTACACAGGAATCTATAGATCTAGCAACACAAACACCACTAACAACAAACAATGACATACATTACATTACACAGGAATCTATAGATCTAGCCACACAAACACCACTAACAACAACAAACAATGTCATACATTACACAGGAATCTATAGATCTAGCAACACAAACACCATTAACAACAACAAAAAATGACATACATTACATGTCACAGGAATCTATAGATCTAGCAACACAAACACCACTAACAACAAACAATGACATACATTACATTACACAGGAATCTATAGATCTAGCAACACAAACACCATTAACAACAACAAACAATGAGATACATTACATTGCACAGGAATCTATAGATCTAGTAACACAAACACCATTAACAACAACAAACAATGACATACATTACACAGGAATCTATAGATCTAGCAACACAAACACCACTAACAACAACAAACAATGACATACATTACACAGGAATCTATAGATCTAGCAACACAAACACCACTAACAACAAACAATGACATACATTACATTACACAGGAATCTATAGATCTAGCAACACAAACACCATTAACAACAACAAACAATGACATACATTACATTACACAGGAATCTATAGATCTAGCAACACAAACACCATTAACAACAACAAACAATGGCATACATTACACAGGAATCTATAGATCTAGCAACACAAACACCATTAACAACAACAAACAATGGCATACATTACACAGGAATCTATAGATCTAGCAACACAAACACCATTAACAACAACAAACAATGGCATACATTACACAGGAATCTGTAGATCTAGCAACACAAACACCACTAACAACAACAAACAATGACATACATTACATTACACAGGAATCTATAGATCTAGCAACACAAACACCATTTACAACAACAAACATTGGCATACATTACATTACACAGGAATCTGTAGATCTTGCAACACAAACACCACTAACAACAACAAACAATGACATACATTACATTACACAGGAATCTATAGATCTAGCAACACAAACATCATTAACAACAACAAACAATGACATACATTACACAGGAATCTATAGATCTAGCAACACAAACAACACTAACAACAACAAACAATGACATACATTACATTACACAGGAATCTATAGATCTAGCAACACAAACACCACTAACAACAACAAACAATGACATACATTACATTACACAGTAATCTATAGATCTAGCAACACAAACACCACTAACAACAAACAATGACATACATTACATTACACAGGAATCTATAGATCTAGACACACAAACACCACTAACAACAACAAACAATGACATACATTACATTACACAGGAATCTATAGATCTAGCAACACAAACACCATTAACAACAACAAACAATGACATACATTACATTACACATGAATCTATAGATCTAGCAACACAAACACCATTAACAACAACAAACAATGACATACATTACATTACACAGGAATCTATAGATCTAGCAACACAAACACCATTAACAACAACAAACAATGACATACATTACATTACACAGGAATCTATAGATCTAGCCACACAAACACCATTAACAACAACAAACAATGACATACATTACATTACACAGGAATCTATAGATCTAGCCACACAAACACCACTAACAACAACAAACAATGACATACATGACATTACACAGGAATCTATAGATCTAGCCACACAAACACAATTAACAACAACAAAGACATACATTACATTACACAGGAATCTATAGATCTAACCACACAAACACCATTAACAACAACAAACAATGACATACATTACATTACACAGGAATCTATAGATCAAGCAACACAAACACCATTAACAACAACAAACAATGACATACATTACATTACACAGGAATCTATAGATCTAGCCACACAAACACCATTAACAACAACAAACAATGACATACATTACATTACACAGGAATCTATAGATCTAGCCACACAAACACCACTAACAACAAACAATGACATACATTACATTACACAGGAATCTATAGATCTAGCAACACAAACACCACTAACAACAACAAACAATGACATACATTACATTACACAGGAATCTATAGATCTAGCAACACAAACACCTCTAACAACAACAAACAATGACATACATTACACAGGAATCTATAGATCTAGCAACACAAACACCACTACCAACAACAAACAATGCCATACATTACATTACACTGGAATGTATAGATCTAGCCATACAAACACCATTAACAACAACAAACAATGACATACATTACATTACACAGGAATATATAGATCTAGCCACACAAACACCACTAACAACAACAAACAATGACATACATTACACAGGAATCTATAGATCTAGCAACACAAACACCACTAACAACAACAAACAATGACATACATTACATTACACAGGAATCTATAGATCTTGCAACACAAACATCATTAACAACAACAAACAATGACATACATTACATTACACAGGAATCTATAGATCTAGCCACACAAACACCACTAACAACAACAAACAATGACATACATTACATTACACAGGAATCTATAGATCTAGCCACACAAACACCACTAACAACAACAAACAATGACATACATTACACAGGAATCTATAAATCTAGCAACACAAACACCACTAACAACAACAAACAATGACATACATTATATTACACAGGAATCTATAGATCTAGACACACAAACACCACTAACAACAACAAACAATGACATACATTACATTACACAGGAATCTATAAATCTAGCCACACAAACACCATTAACAACAACAAACAATGACATACATAACATTACACAGGAATCTATAGATCTAGCAACACAAACACCACTAACAACAACAAACAATGACATACATTACATTACACAGGAATCTATAGATCTAGACACACAAACACCACTAACAACAACAAACAATGACATACATTACATTACACAGGAATCTATAGATCTAGCCACACAAACACCATTAACAACAACAAACAATGACATACATTACATTACACAGGAATCTATAAATCTAGCAACACAAACACCACTAACAACAACAAACAATGACATGCATTACATTACACAGGAATCTATAGATCTAGCCACACAAACACCATTAACAACAACAAACAATGACATACATTACATTACACAGGAATCTATAGATCTAGACACACAAACACCACTAACAACAACAAACAATGACAAACATTATATTACACAGGAATCTATAGATCTAGCAACACAAACACCATTAACAACAACAAACAATGACATACATTACATTACACAAGAATATATAGATCTAGCCACACAAACACCACTAACAACAACAAACAATGACATACATTATATTACACAAGAATCTATAAATCTAGCAACACAAACACCACTAACAACAACAAACAATGCCATACATTACATTACACAGGAATCTATAGATCTAGCCACACAAACACCATTAACAACAACAAACAATGACATACATTACATTACACAGGAATCAATAGATCTAGCCACACAAACACCACTAACAACAACAAACAATGACATACAATACACAGGAATCTATAGATCTAGCAACACAAACACCACTAACAACAAGAAACAATGACATACATTACATTACACAGGAATCTATAGATCTAGCAACACAAACACCACTAACAACAACAAACAATGACATACATTACATTACACAGGATTCTATAGATCTAGCCACACAAACACCATTAACAACAACAAACAATGACATACATTATATTACACAGGAATCTATAGATCTAGCAACACAAACACCACTAACAACAACAAACAATGACATACATTACATTACACAGGAATCTATAGATCTAGACACACAAACACCACTAACAACAACAAACAATGACATACATTACATTACACAGGAATCTATAGATCTAGCCACACAAACACCATTAACAACAACAAACAATGACATACATTACATTACACAGGAATCTATAAATCTAGCAACACAAACACCACTAACAACAAAAAACAATGACATACATTACATTACACAGGAATCTATAGATCTAGCCACAAAAACACCATTAACAACAACAAACAATGACATACATTACATTACACAGGAATCTATAGATCTAGGCACACAAACACCACTAACAACAACAAACAATGACATACATTATATTACACAGGTATCTATAGATCTAGCAACACAAACACCATTAACAACAACAAACAATGACATACATTACATTACACAAGAATATATAGATCTAGCCATACAAACACCACTAACAACAATAAACAATGACATACATTATATTACACAAGAATCTATAAATCTAGCAACACAAACACAATTAACAACAACAAACAAAGACATACATTACATTACACAGGAATCTATAGATCTAACCACACAAACACCATTAACAACAACAAACAATGACATACATTACATTACACAGGAATCTATAGATCAAGCAACACAAACACCATTAACAACAACAAACAATGACATACATTACATTACACAGGAATCTATAGATCTAGCCACACAAACACCATTAACAACAACAAACAATGACATACATTACATTACACAGGAATATATAGATCTAGCCACACAAACACCACTAACAACAAACAATGACATACATTACATTACACAGGAATCTATAGATCTAGCAACACAAACACCACTAACAACAACAAACAATGACATACATTACATTACACAGGAATCTATAGATCTAGCAACACAAACACCTCTAACAACAACAAACAATGACATACATTACACAGGAATCTATAGATCTAACAACACAAACACCACTAACAACAAACAATGACATACATTACATTAAACAGGAATCTATAGATCTAGCAACACAAACACCACTACCAACAACAAACAATGCCATACATTACATTACACTGGAATGTATAGATCTAGCCATACAAACACCATTAACAACAACAAACAATGACATACATTACATTACACAGGAATCTATAGATCTAGCCACACAAACACCACTAACAACAACAAACAATGACATACATTACACAGGAATCTATAGATCTAGCAACACAAACACCACTAACAACAACAAACAATGACATACATTACATTACACAGGAATCTATAGATCTTGCAACACAAACATCATTAACAACAACAAACAATAACATACATTACATTACACAGGAATCTATAGATCTAGCCACACAAACACCACTAACAACAACAAACAATGACATACATTACATTACACAGGAATCTATAGATCTAGCCACACAAACACCACTAACAACAACAAACAATGACATACATTACACAGGAATCTATAAATCTAGCAACACAAACACCACTAACAACAACAAACAATGACATACATTATATTACACAGGAATCTATAGATCTAGACACACAAACACCACTAACAACAACAAACAATGACATACATTACATTACACAGGAATCTATAGATCTAGCCACACAAACACCATTAACAACAACAAACAATGACATACATTACATTACACAGGAATCTATAGATCTAGCAACACAAACACCACTAACAACAACAAACAATGACATACATTACATTACACAGGAATCTATAGATCTAGACACACAAACACCACTAACAACAACAAACAATGACATACATTACATTACACAGGAATCTATAGATCTAGCCACACAAACACCATTAACAACAACAAACAATGACATACATTACATTACACAGGAATCTATAAATCTAGCAACACAAACACCACTAACAACAACAAACAATGACATACATTACATTACACAGGAATCTATAGATCTAGCCACACAAACACCATTAACAACAACAAACAATGACATACATTACATTACACAGGAATCTATAGATCTAGACACACAAACACCACTAACAACAACAAACAATGACAAACATTATATTACACAGGAATCTATAGATCTAGCAACACAAACACCATTAACAACAACAAACAATGACATACATTACATTACACAAGAATATATAGATCTAGCCACACAAACACCACTAACAACAACAAACAATGACATACATTATATTACACAAGAATCTATAAATCTAGCAACACAAACACCACTAACAACAACAAACAATGCCATACATTACATTACACAGGAATCTATAGATCTAGCCACACAAACACCATTAACAACAACAAACAATGACATACATTACATTACACAGGAATCAATAGATCTAGCCACACAAACACCACTAACAACAACAAACAATGACATACAATACACAGGAATCTATAGATCTAGCAACACAAACACCACTAACAACAAGAAACAATGACATACATTACATTACACAGGAATCTATAGATCTAGCAACACAAACACCACTAACAACAACAAACAATGACATACATTACATTACACAGGAATCTATAGATCTAGCCACACAAACACCATTAACAACAACAAACAATGACATACATTACATTACACAAGAATCTATAGATCTAGCAACACAAACACCACTAACAACAACAAACAATGACATACATTACATTACACAGGAATCTATAGATCTAGACACACAAACACCACTAACAACAACAAACAATGACATACATTACATTACACAGGAATCTATAGATCTAGCCACACAAACACCATTAACAACAACAAACAATGACATACATTACATTACACAGGAATCTATAAATCTAGCAACACAAACACCACAAACAACAACAAACAATGACATACATTACATTACACAGGAATCTATAGATCTAGCCACAAAAACACCATTAACAACAACAAACA
The DNA here is from genome assembly GCA_963383655.1 of Bathymodiolus septemdierum. Classification (NCBI taxonomy): domain Eukaryota; kingdom Metazoa; phylum Mollusca; class Bivalvia; order Mytilida; family Modiolidae; genus Bathymodiolus; species Bathymodiolus septemdierum. The sequence goes on along the minus strand of OY726525.1, from coordinate 1,838,823 downwards.
ATGACATACATTACATTACACAGGAATCTATAGATCTAGGCACACAAACACCACTAACAACAACAAACAATGACATACATTATATTACACAGGAATCTATAGATCTAGCAACACAAACACCATTAACAACAACAAACAATGACATACATTACATTACACAAGAATATATAGATCTAGCCACACAAACACTACTAACAACAACAAACAAAGACATACATTATATTACACAAGAATCTATAAATCTAGCAACACAAACACCACTAACAACAACAAACAATGCCATACATTACATTACACAGGAATCTATAGATCTAGCCACACAAACACCATTAACAACAACAAACAATGACATACATTACATTACACAGGAATCAATAGATCTAGCCACACAAACACCACTAACAACAACAAACAATGACATACAATACACAGGAATCTATAGATCTAGCAACACAAACACCACTAACAACAAGAAACAATGACATACATTACATTACACAGGAATCTATAGATCTAGCAACACAAACACCACTAACAACAACAAACAATGACATACATTACATTACACAGGAATCTATAGATCTAGCCACACAAACACCATTAACAACAACAAACAATGACATACATTATATTACACCGGAATCTATAGATCTAGCAACACAAACACCACTAACAACAACAAACAATGACATACATTACATTACACAGGAATCTATAGATCTAGACACACAAACACCACTAACAACAACAAACAATGACATACATTACATTACACAGGAATATATAGATCTAGCCACACAAACACCATTAACAACAACAAACAATGACATACATTACATTACACAGGAATCTATAAATCTAGCAACACAAACACCACTAACAACAACAAACAATGACATACATTACATTACACAGGAATCTATAGATCTAGCCACACAAACACCATTAACAACAACAAACAATGACATACATTACATTACACAGGAATCTATAGATCTAGACACACAAACACCACTAACAACAACAAACAATGACATACATTATATTACACAGGAATCTATAGATCTAGCAACACAAACACCATTAACAACAACAAACAATGACATACATTACATTACACAAGAATATATAGATCTAGCCACACAAACACCACTAACAACAACAAACAATGACATACATTATATTACACAAGAATCTATAAATCTAGCAACACAAACACCACTAACAACAACAAACAATGCCATACATTACATTACACAGGAATCTATAGATCTAGCCACACAAACACCATTAACAACAACAAACAATGACATACATTACATTACACAGGAATCAATAGATCTAGCCACACAAACACCACTAACAACAACAAACAATGACATACAATACACAGGAATCTATAGATCTAGCAACACAAACACCACTAACAACAAGAAACAATGACATACATTACATTACACAGGAATCTATAGATCTAGCAACACAAACACCATTAACAACAACAAACAATGACATACATTACATTACACAGGAATCTATAGTTCTAGACACACAAACACCACTAACAACAACAAACAATGACATACATTACATTACACAGGAATCTATAGATCTAGCCACACAAACACCATTAACAACAACAAACAATGACATACATTACATTACACAGGAATCTGTAAATCTAGCAACACAAACACCACAAACAACAACAAACAATGACATACATTACATTACACAGGAATATATAGATCTAGCCACACAAACACCATTAACAACAACAAACAATGACATACATTACATTACACAGGAATCTATAGATCTAGACACACAAACACCACTAACAACAACAAACAATGACATACATTATATTACACAGGAATCTATAGATCTAGCAACACAAACACCATTAACAACAACAAACAATGACATACATTACATTACACAAGAATATATAGATCTAGCCACACAAACACCACTAACAACAACAAACAATGACATACATTATATTACACAAGAATCTATAAATCTAGCAACACAAACACCACTAACAACAACAAACAATGCCATACATTACATTACACAGGAATCTATAGATCTAGCCACACAAACACCATTAACAACAACAAACAATGACATACATTACATTACACAGGAATCAATAGATCTAGCCACACAAACACCACTAACAACAACAAACAATGACATACAATACACAGGAATCTATAGATATAGCAACACAAACACCACTAACAACAAGAAACAATGACATACATTACATTACACAGGAATCTATAGATCTAGCAACACAAACACCATTAACAACAACAAACAATGACATACATTACATTACAGAGGAATCTATAGATCTAGCAACACAAACACCACTAACAACAACAAACAATGACATACATTACCTTACACAGGAATCTATAGATCTAGCAACACAAACACCACTAACAACAGCAAACAATGACATACATTACCTTACACAGGAATCTATAGATCTAGCAACACAAACACCATTAACAACAACAAACAATGACATACATTACATTACACAGGAATCTATAGATCTAGCAACACAAACACCATTAACAACAACAAACAATGACATACATTACATTACACAGGAATCTATAGATCTAGCAACACAAACACCACTAACAACAGCAAACAATGACATACATTACCTTACACAGGAATCTATAGATCTAGCAACACAAACACCACTAACAACAGCAAACAATGACATACATTACATTACACAGGAATCTATAGATCTAGGAACACAAACACCATTAACAACAACAAACAATGACATACATTACATTACACAGGAATCTATAGATCTAGCAACACAAACACCACTAACAACAACAAACAATGACATACATTACATTACACAGGATCAATAGATCTTGCAACACAAACACCATTAACAACAACAAACAATGACATACATTACATTACACAGGAATCTATAGATCTAGCAACACAAACACCACTAACAACAACAAACAATGACATACATTACATTACACAGGAATCTATAGATCTAGCCACACAGACACCATTAACAACAACAAACAATGACATACATTACATTACACAGGAATCTATAGATCTAGCCACACAAACACCATTAACAACAACAAACAATGACATACATTACATTACACAGGAATCTATAGATCTAGCCACACAAACACCACTAACAACAAACAATGACATACATTACATTACACAGGAATCTATAGATCTAGCAACGGAAACACCACTAACAACAACAAACAATGACATACATTACATTACACAGGAATCTATAGATCTAGCAACACAAACACCACTAACAACAACAAACAATGACATACATTACACAGGAATCTATAGATCTAGCAAAACAGACACCACTAACAACAAACAATGACATACATTACATTAAACAGGAATCTATAGATCTAGCAACACAAACACCACTACCAACAACAAACAATGCCATACATTACATTACACAGGAATCTATAGATCTAGCCACACAAACACCACTAACAACAACAAACAATGACATACATTACACAGGAATCTATAGATCTAGCAACACAAACACCACTAACAACAACAAACAATGACATACATTACACAGGAATCTATAGATCTAGCAACACAAACACCACTAACAACAACAAACAATGCCATACATTACATTACACAGGAATCTATAGATCTTGCAACACAAACACCATTAACAACAACAAACAATGACATACATTACATTACACAGGAATCTATAGATCTAGCAACACAAACACCACTAACAACAACAAACAATGACATACATTACACAGGAATCTATAGATCTAGCAACACAAACACCATTAACAACAACAAACAATGACATACATTACATTACACAGGAATATATAGATCTAGCCACACAAACACCACTAACAACAACAAACAATGACATACATTACACAGGAATCTATAGATCTAGCAACACAAACACCACTAACAACAAGAAACAATGACATACATTACATTACACAGGAATCTATAGATCTAGCAACACAAACACCATTAACAACAACAAACAATGACATACATTACATTACACAGGAATCTATAGATCTAGCCACACAAACACCACTAACAACAACAAACAATGACATACATTACACAGGAATCTATAGATCTGGCAACACAAACACCACTAACAACAAACAATGACATACATTACATTACACAGGAATCTATAGATCTAGCAACACAAACACCACTAACAACAAACAATGACATACATTACATTACACAGGAATCTATAGATCTAGCAACACAAACACCATTAACAACAACAAACAATGACATACATTACATTACACAGGAATCTATAGATCTAGCAACACAAACACCACTAACAACAACAAACAATGACATACATTACACAGGAATCTATAGATCTAGCAACACAAACACCATTAACAACAACAAACAATGACATACATTACTTGTCACAGGAATCTATAGATCTAGCAACACAAACACCACTAACAACAAACAATGACATACATTACATTACACAGGAATCTATAGATCTAGCAACACAAACACCATTAACAACAACAAACAATGAGATACATTACATTGCACAGGAATCTATAGATCTAGCAACACAAACACCATTAACAACAACAAACAATGACATACATTACACAGGAATCTATAGATCTAGCAACACAAACACCACTAACAACAACAAACAATGACATACATTACACAGGAATCTATAGATCTAGCAACACAAACACCACTAACAACAAACAATGACATACATTACATTACACAGGAATCTATAGATCTAGCAACACAAACACCACTAACAACAAACAATGACATACATTACATTACACAGGAATCTATAGATCTAGCAACACAAACACCATTAACAACAACAAACAATGACATACATTACATTACACAGGAATCTATAGATCTAGCAACAAAAACACCATTAACAACAACAAACAATGGCATACATTACACAGGAATCTATAGATCTAGCAACACAAACACCATTAACAACAACAAACAATGGCATACATTACACAGGAATCTATAGATCTAGCAACACAAACACCACTAACAACAACAAACAATGACATACATTATATTACACAGGAATCTATAGATCTAGCCACACAAACACCACTAACAACAACAAACAATGACATATATTACACAGGAATCTATAGATCTAGCAACACAAACATCATTAACAACAACAAACAATGACATACATTATATTACACAGGAATCTAAAGATCTAGCCACACAAACACCACTAACAACAACAAACAATGACATACATTACATTACACAGGTATCTATAGATCTAGCAACACAAACACCACTAACAACAACAAACAATGACATACATTATATTTCACAGGAATCTATAGATCTAGCAACACAAACACCATTAACAACAACAAACAATGACATACATTACATTACACAGGAATCTATAGATCTAGCAACACAAACACCACTAACAACAACAAACAATGACATACATTACACAGGAATCTATAGATCTAGCAACACAAACACCACTAACAACAACAAACAATGCCATACATTACATTACACAGGAATCTATAGATCTTGCAACACAAACACCATTAACAACAACAAACAATGACATACATTACATTACACAGGAATCTATAGATCTAGCAACACAAACACCACTAACAACAACAAACAATGACATACATTACACAGGAATCTATAGATCTAGCAACACAAACACCATTAACAACAACAAACAATGACATACATTACATTACACAGGAATATATAGATCTAGCCACACAAACACCACTAACAACAACAAACAATGACATACATTACACAGGAATCTATAGATCTAGCAACACAAACACCACTAACAACAAACAATGACATACATTACATTACACAGGAATCTATAGATCTAGCAACACAAACACCAATAACAACAAACAATGACATACATTACATTACACAGGAATCTATAGATCTAGCAACACAAACACCATTAACAACAACCAACAATGACATACATTACATTACACAGGAATCTATAGATCTAGCAACACAAACACCACTAACAACAACAAACAATGACATACATTACACAGGAATCTATAGATCTAGCAACACAAACACCATTAACAACAACAAACAATGACATACATTACATGTCACAGGAATCTATAGATCTAGCAACACAAACACCACTAACAACAAACAATGACATACATTACATTACACAGGAATCTATAGATCTAGCAACACAAACACCATTAACAACAACAAACAATGAGATACATTACATTGCACAGGAATCTATAGATCTAGCAACACAAACACCATTAACAACAACAAACAATGACATACATTACACAGGAATCTATCGATCTAGCAACACAAACACCACTAACAACAACAAACAATGACATACATTACACAGGAATCTATAGATCTAGCAACACAAACACCACTAACAACAAACAATGACATACATTACATTACACAGGAATCTATAGATCTAGCAACACAAACACCACTAACAACAAACAATGACATACTTTACATTACACAGGAATCTATAGATCTAGCAACACAAACACCACTAACAACAACAAACAATGACATACATTACATTACACAGGAATCTATAGATCTAGCAACACAAACACCACTAACAACAACAAACAATGACATACATTACATTACACAGGAATCTATAGATCTAGCAACACAAACACCACTAACAACAACAAACAATGACATACATTACATTACACAGGAATCAATAGATCTTGCAACACAAACACCATTAACAACAACAAACAATGACATACATTACATTACACAGGAATCTATAGATCTAGCAACACAAACACCACTAACAACAACAAACAATGACATACATTACATTACACAGGAATCTATAGATCTAGCCACACAGACACCATTAACAACAACAAACAATGACATACATTACATTACACAGGAATCTATAGATCTAGCCACACAAACACCATTAACAACAACAAACAATGACATACATTACATTACACAGGAATCTATAGATCTAGCCACACAAACACCACTAACAACAAACAATGACATACATTACATTACACAGGAATCTATAGATCTAGCAACGGAAACACCACTAACAACAACAAACAATGACATACATTACATTACACAGGAATCAATAGATCTAGCAACACAAACACCACTAACAACAACAAACAATGACATACATTACACAGGAATCTATAGATCTAGCAAAACAGACACCACTAACAACAAACAATGACATACATTACATTAAACAGGAATCTATAGATCTAGCAACACAAACACCACTACCAACAACAAACAATGCCATACATTACATTACACAGGAATCTATAGATCTAGCCACACAAACACCACTAACAACAACAAACAATGACATACATTACACAGGAATCTATAGATCTAGCAACACAAACACCACTAACAACAACAAACAATGACATACATTACACAGGAATCTATAGATCTAGCAACACAAACACCACTAACAACAACAAACAATGCCATACATTACATTACACAGGAATCTATAGATCTTGCAACACAAACACCATTAACAACAACAAACAATGACATACATTACATTACACAGGAATCTATAGATCTAGCAACACAAACACCACTAACAACAACAAACAATGACATACATTACACAGGAATCTATAGATCTAGCAACACAAACACCATTAACAACAACAAACAATGACATACATTACATTACACAGGAATATATAGATCTAGCCACACAAACACCACTAACAACAACAAACAATGACATACATTACACAGGAATCTATAGATCTAGCAACACAAACACCACTAACAACAAGAAACAATGACATACATTACATTACACAGGAATCTATAGATCTAGCAACACAAACACCATTAACAACAACAAACAATGACATACATTACATTACACAGGAATCTATAGATCTAGCCACACAAACACCACTAACAACAACAAACAATGACATACATTACACAGGAATCTATAGATCTAGCAACACAAAAACCACTAACAACAAACAATGACATACATTACATTACACAGGAATCTATAGATCTAGCAACACAAACACCACTAACAACAAACAATGACATACATTACATTACACAGGAATCTATAGATCTAGCAACACAAACACCATTAACAACAACAAACAATGACATACATTACATTACACAGGAATCTATAGATCTAGCAACACAAACACCACTAACAACAACAAACAATGACATACATTACACAGGAATCTATAGATCTAGCAACACAAACACCATTAACAACAACAAACAATGACATACATTACTTGTCACAGGAATCTATAGATCTAGCAACACAAACACCACTAACAACAAACAATGACATACATTACATTACACAGGAATCTATAGATCTAGCAACACAAACACCATTAACAACAACAAACAATGAGATACATTACATTGCACAGGAATCTATAGATCTAGCAACACAAACACCATTAACAACAACAAACAATGACATACATTACACAGGAATCTATAGATCTAGCAACACAAACACCACTAACAACAACAAACAATGACATACATTACATAGGAATCTATAGATCTAGCAACACAAACACCACTAACAACAAACAATGACATACATTACATTACACAGGAATCTATAGATCTAGCAACACAAACACCACTAACAACAAACAATGACATACATTACATTACACAGGAATCTATAGATCTAGCAACACAAACACCATTAACAACAACAAACAATGACATACATTACATTACACAGGAATCTATAGATCTAGCAACACAAACACCATTAACAACAACAAACAATGGCATACATTACACAGGAATCTATAGATCTAGCAACACAAACACCATTAACAACAACAAACAATGGCATACATTACACAGGAATCTATAGATCTAGCAACACAAACACCACTAACAACAACAAACAATGACATACATTACTTGTCACAGGAATCTATAGATCTAGCAACACAAACACCACTAACAACAAACAATGACATACATTACATTACACAGGAATCTATAGATCTAGCAACACAAACACCATTAACAACAACAAACAATGACATACATTACTTGTCACAGGAATCTATAGATCTAGCAACACAAACACCACTAACAACAAACAATGACATACATTACATTACACAGGAATCTATAGATCTAGCAACACAAACACCATTAACAACAACAAACAATGAGATACATTACATTGCACAGGAATCTATAGATCTAGCAACACAAACACCATTAACAACAACAAACAATGACATACATTACACAGGAATCTATAGATCTAGCAACACAAACACCACTAACAACAACAAACAATGACATACATTACATAGGAATCTATAGATCTAGCAACACAAACACCACTAACAACAAACAATGACATACATTACATTACACAGGAATCTATAGATCTAGCAACACAAACACCACTAACAACAAACAATGACATACATTACATTACACAGGAATCTATAGATCTAGCAACACAAACACCATTAACAACAACAAACAATGACATACATTACATTACACAGGAATCTATAGATCTAGCAACACAAACACCATTAACAACAACAAACAATGGCATACATTACACAGGAATCTATAGATCTAGCAACACAAACACCATTAACAACAACAAACAATGGCATACATTACACAGGAATCTATAGATCTAGCAACACAAACACCACTAACAACAACAAACAATGACATACATTATATTACACAGGAATCTATAGATCTAGCCACACAAACACCACTAACAACAACAAACAATGACATATATTACACAGGAATCTATAGATCTAGCAACACAAACATCATTAACAACAACAAACAATGACATACATTATATTACACAGGAATCTAAAGATCTAGCCACACAAACACCACTAACAACAACAAACAATGACATACATTACATTACACAGGTATCTATAGATCTAGCAACACAAACACCACTAACAACAACAAACAATGACATACATTATATTACACAGGAATCTATAGATCTAGCAACACAAACACCATTAACAACAACAAACAATGACATACATTACATTACACAGGAATCTATAGATCTAGCAACACAAACACCACTAACAACAACAAACAATGACATACATTACACAGGAATCTATAGATCTAGCAACACAAACACCACTAACAACAACAAACAATGCCATACATTACATTACACAGGAATCTATAGATCTTGCAACACAAACACCATTAACAACAACAAACAATGACATACATTACATTACACAGGAATCTATAGATCTAGCAACACAAACACCACTAACAACAACAAACAATGACATACATTACACAGGAATCTATAGATCTAGCAACACAAACACCATTAACAACAACAAACAATGACATACATTACATTACACAGGAATATATAGATCTAGCCACACAAACACCACTAACAACAACAAACAATGACATACATTACACAGGAATCTATAGATCTAGCAACACAAACACCACTAACAACAAACAATGACATACATTACATTACACAGGAATCTATAGATCTAGCAACACAAACACCAATAACAACAAACAATGACATACATTACATTACACAGGAATCTATAGATCTAGCAACACAAACACCATTAACAACAACCAACAATGACATACATTACATTACACAGGAATCTATAGATCTAGCAACACAAACACCACTAACAACAACAAACAATGACATACATTACACAGGAATCTATAGATCTAGCAACACAAACACCATTAACAACAACAAACAATGACATACATTACATGTCACAGGAATCTATAGATCTAGCAACACAAACACCACTAACAACAAACAATGACATACATTACATTACACAGGAATCTATAGATCTAGCAACACAAACACCATTAACAACAACAAACAATGAGATACATTACATTGCACAGGAATCTATAGATCTAGCAACACAAACACCATTAACAACAACAAACAATGACATACATTACACAGGAATCTATAGATCTAGCAACACAAACACCACTAACAACAACAAACAATGACATACATTACACAGGAATCTATAGATCTAGCAACACAAACACCACTAACAACAAACAATGACATACATTACATTACACAGGAATCTATAGATCTAGCAACACAAACACCACTAACAACAAACAATGACATACTTTACATTACACAGGAATCTATAGATCTAGCAACACAAACACCACTAACAACAACAAACAATGACATACATTACATTACACAGGAATCTATAGATCTAGCAACACAAACACCACTAACAACAACAAACAATGACATACATTACATTACACAGGAATCTATAGATCTAGCAACACAAACACCATTAACAACAACAAACAATGACATACATTACATTACACAGGAATCTATAGATCTAGCAACACAAACACCACTAACAACAACAAACAATGACATACATTACATTACACAGGAATCTATAGATCTAGCAACACAAACACCACTAACAACAACAAACAATGACATACATTACACAGGAATCTATAGATCTAGCAACACAAACACCACTAACAACAACAAACAATGCCATACATTACATTACACAGGAATCTATAGATCTTGCAACACAAACACCATTAACAACAACAAACAATGACATACATTACATTACACAGGAATCTATAGATCTAGCAACACAAACACCACTAACAACAACAAACAATGACATACATTACACAGGAATCTATAGATCTAGCAACACAAACACCATTAACAACAACAAACAATGACATACATTACATTACACAGGAATATATAGATCTAGCCACACAAACACCACTAACAACAACAAACAATGACATACATTACACAGGAATCTATAGATCTAGCAACACAAACACCACTAACAACAAGAAACAATGACATACATTACATTACACAGGAATCTATAGATCTAGCAACACAAACACCATTAACAACAACAAACAATGACATACATTACATTACACAGGAATCTATAGATCTAGCCACACAAAAACCACTAACAACAACAAACAATGACATACATTACACAGGAATCTATAGATCTAGCAACACAAACACCACTAACAACAAACAATGACATACATTACATTACACAGGAATCTATAGATCTAGCAACACAAACACCACTAACAACAAACAATGACATACATTACATTACACAGGAATCTATAGATCTAGCAACACAAACACCATTAACAAAAACAAACAATGACATACATTACATTACACAGGAATCTATAGATCTAGCAACACAAACACCACTAACAACAACAAACAATGACATACATTACACAGGAATCTATAGATCTAGCAACACAAACACCAATAACAACAACAAACAATGACATACATTACATGTCACAGGAATCTATAGATCTAGCAACACAAACACCACTAACAACAAACAATGACATACATTACATTACACAGGAATCTATAGATCTAGCAACACAAACACCATTAACAACAACAAACAATGAGATACATTACATTGCACAGGAATCTATAGATCTAGCAACACAAACACCATTAACAACAACAAACAATGACATACATTACACAGGAATCTATATATCTAGCAACACAAACACCACTAACAACAACAAACAATGACATACATTACACAGGAATCTATAGATCTAGCAACACAAACACCACTAACAACAAACAATGACATACATTACATTACACAGGTATCTATAGATCTAGCAACACAAACACCACTAACAACAAACAATGACATACATTACATTACACAGGAATCTATAGATCTAGCAACACAAACACCATTAACAACAACAAACAATGACATACATTACATTACACAGGAATCTATAGATCTAGCAACACAAACACCATTAACAACAACAAACAATGGCATACATTACACATGAATCTATAGATCTAGCAACACAAACACCATTAACAACAACAAACAATGGCATACATTACACAGGAATCTATAGATCTAGCAACACAAACACCACTAACAACAACAAACAATGACATACATTATATTACACAGGAATCTATAGATCTAGCCACACAAACACCACTAACAACAACAAACAATGACATTTATTACACAGGAATCTATAGATCTAGCAACACAAACATCATTAACAACAACAAACAATGACATACATTATATTACACAGGAATCTAAAGATCTAGCCACACAAACACCACTAACAACAACAAACAATGACATACATTACATTACACGGGTATCTATAGATCTAGCAACACAAACACCACGAACAACAACAAACAATGACATACATTATATTACACAGGAATCTATAGATCTAGCAACACAAACACCATTAACAACAACAAACAATGACATACATTACATTACACAGGAATCTATAGATCTAGCAACACAAACACCACTAACAACAACAAACAATGTCATACATTACACAGGAATCTATAGATCTAGCAACACAAACACCACTAACAACAACAAACAATGCCATACATTACATTACACAGGAATCTATAGATCTTGCAACACAAACACCATTAACAACAACAAACAATGACATACATTACATTACACAGGAATCTATAGATCTAGCAACACAAACACCACTAACAACAACAAACAATGACATACATTACACAGGAATCTATAGATCTAGCAACACAAACACCATTAACAACAACAAACAATGACATACATTACATTACACAGGAATATATAGATCTAGCCACACAAACACCACTAACAACAACAAACAATGACATACATTACACAGGAATCTATAGATATAGCAACACAAACACCATTAACAACAACAAACAATGACATACATTACATTACACAGGAATCTATAGATCTAGCCACACAAACCCCACTAACAACAACAAACAATGACATACATTACACAGGAATCTATAGATCTAGCAACACAAACACCACTAACAACAAACAATGACATACATTACATTACACAGGAATCTATAGATCTAGCAACACAAACACCAATAACAACAAACAATGACATACATTACATTACACAGGAATCTATAGATCTAGCAACACAAACACCATTAACAACAACAAACAATGACATACATTACATTACACAGGAATCTATAGATCTAGCAACACAAACACCACTAACAACAACAAACAATGACATACATTACACAGGAATCTATAGATCTAGCAACACAAACACCACTAACAACAACAAACAATGACATACATTACATTACACAGGAATCTATAGATATAGCAACACAAACACCATTAACAACAACAAACAATGACATACATTACATTACACAGGAATCTATAGATCTAGCCACACAAACCCCACTAACAACAGCAAACAATGACATACATTACACAGGAATCTATAGATCTAGCAACACAAACACCACTAACAACAAACAATGACATACATTACATTACACAGGAATCTATAGATCTAGCAACACAAACACCAATAACAACAAACAATGACATACATTACATTACACAGGAATCTATAGATCTAGCAAAACAAACACCATTAACAACAACAAACAATGACATACATTACATTACACAGGAATCTATAGATCTAGCAACACAAACACCACTAACAACAACAAACAATGACATACATTACACAGGAATCTATAGATCTAGCAACACAAACACCACTAACAACAAACAATGACATACATTACATTACACAGGAATCTATAGATCTAGCAACACAAACACCATTAACAACAACAAACAATGAGATACATTACATTGCACAGGAATCTATAGATCTAGCAACACAAACACCATTAACAACAACAAACAATGACATACATTACACAGGAATCTATAGATCTAGCAACACAAACACCACTAACAACAACAAACAATGACATACATTACACAGGAATCTATAGATCTAGCAACACAAACACCACTAACAACAAACAATGACATACATTACATTACACAGGAATCTATAGATCTAGCAACACAAACACCACTAACAACAAACAATGACATACTTTACATTACACAGGAATCTATAGATCTAGCAACACAAACACCACTAACAACAACAAACAATGACATACATTACATTACACAGGAATCTATAGATCTAGCAACACAAACACCACTAACAACAACAAACAATGACATACATTACATTACACAGGAATCTATAGATCTAGCAACACAAACAACATTAACAACAACAAACAATGACATACATTACATTACACAGGAATCTATAGATCTAGCAACACAAACACCACTAACAACAACAAACAATGACATACATTACATTACACAGGAATCTATAGATCTAGCAACACAAACACCATTAACAACAACAAACAATGACATACATTACATTACACAGGAATCTATAGATCTAGCAACACAAACACCACTAACAACAACAAACAATGACATACATTACATTACACATGAATATATATATCTAGCAACACAAACACCACTAACAACAACAAACAATGACATACATTACATTACACAGGAATCTATAGATCTAGCAACACAAACACCATTAACAACAACAAACAATGACATACATTACATTACACAGGAATCTATAGATCTAGACACACAAACACCACTAACAACAACAAACAATGACATACATTACATTACACAGGAATCTATAGATCTAGCAACACAAACACCATTAACAACAACAAACAATGACATACATTACATTACACAGGAATCTATAGATCTAGCAACACAAACACCACTAACAACAACAAACAATGACATACATTACATTACACAGGAATCTATAGATCTAGCAACACAAACACCATTAACAACAACAAACAATGACATACATTACATTACACAGGAATCTATAGATCTAGCAACACAAACACCATTAACAACAACAAACAATGGCATACATTACACAGGAATCTATAGATCTAGCAACACAAACACCATTAACAACAACAAACAATGGCATACATTACACAGGAATCTATAGATCTAGCAACACAAACACCATTAACAACAACAAACAATGGCATACATTACACAGGAATCTGTAGATCTAGCAACACAAACACCACTAACAACAACAAACAATGACATACATTACATTACACAGGAATCTATAGATCTAGCAACACAAACACCATTAACAACAACAAACATTGGCATACATTACATTACACAGGAATCTGTAGATCTAGCAACACAAACACAACTAACAACAACAAACAATGACATACATTACATTACACAGGAATCTATAGATCTAGCAACACAAACATCATTTACAACAACAAACAATGACATACATTACACAGGAATCTATAGATCTAGCAACACAAACAACACTAACAACAACAAACAATGACATACATTACATTACACAGGAATCTATAGATCTAGCAACACAAACACCACTAACAACAACAAACAATGTCATACATTACATTACACAGTAATCTATAGATCTAGCAACACAAACACCACTAACAACAAACAATGACATACATTACATTACACAGGAATCTATAGATCAAGACACACAAACACCACTAACAACAACAAACAATGACATACATTACATTACACAGGAATCTATAGATCTAGCAACACAAACACCATTAACAACAACAAACAATGACATACATTACATTACACAGGAATCTATAGATCTAACAACACAAACACCACTAACAACAACAAACAATGACATACATTACATTACACAGGAATCTATAGATCTAGCAACACAAACAACACTAACAACAACAAACAATGACATACATTACATTACACAGGAATCTATAGATCTAGCAACACAAACACCACTAACAACAACAAAAAATGACATACATTACATTACACAGGAATCTATAGATCTAGCAACACAAACACCATTAACAACAACAAACAATGACATACATTACATTACACAGGAATCTATAGATCTAGCAACACAAACACCACTAACAACAACAAACAATGACATACATTACACAGGAATCTATAGATCTAGCAACATAAACACCACTAACAACAACAAACAATGACATACATTACATTACACAGCAATCTATAGATCTAGCAACACAAACACCATTAACAACAACAAACAATTACATACATTACATTACACAGGAATCTATAGATCTAGCAACACAAACACCACTAACAACAACAAACAATGACATACATTACACAGGAATCTATAGATCTAGCAACATAAACACCACTAACAACAACAAACAATGACATACATTATATTACACAGGAATCTATAGATCTAGCAACACAAACACCATTAACAACAACAAACAATGACATACATTACATTACACAGGAATATATAGATCTAGCCACACAAACACCACTAACAACAACAAACAATGACATACATTATATTACACAGGAATCTATAAATCTAGCAACACAAACACCACTAACAACAACAAACAATGCCATACATTACATTACACAGGAATCTATAGATCTAGCCACACAAACACCATTAACAACAACAAACAATGACATACATTACATTACACAGGAATATATAGATCTAGCCACACAAACACCACTAACAGCAACAAACAATGACATACATTACACAGGAAGCAATAGATCTAGCAACACAAACACCACTAACAACAAACAATGACATACATTACATTACACAGGAATCTATAGATCTAAAAACACAAACACCATTAACAACAACAAACAATGACATACATTGCATTACACAGGAATCTATAGATCTAGCAACACAAACACCATTAACAACAACAAACAATGACATACATTACATTACACAGGAATCTATAGATCTAGCAACACAAACACCATTAACAACAACAAACAATGACATACATTACACAGGAATCTATAGATCTAGCAACACAAACACCACTAACAACAACAAACAATGACATACATTACACAGGAATCTATAGATCTAGCAACATAAACACCACTAACAACAACAAACAATGACATACATTACATTACACAGGAATCTATAGATCTAGCAACACAAACACCATTAACAACAACAAACAATGACATACATTACAATACACAGGAATCTATAGATCTAGCAACACAAACACCACTAACAACAACAAACAATGTCATACATTACATTACACAGTAATCTATAGATCTAGCAACACAAACACCACTAACAACAAACAATGACATACATTACATTACACAGGAATCTATAGATCAAGACACACAAACACCACTAACAACAACAAACAATGACATACATTACATTACACAGGAATCTATAGATCTAACAACACAAACACCACTAAGAACAACAAACAATGACATACATTACATTACACAGGAATCTATAGATCTAGCAACACAAACAACACTAACAACAACAAACAATGACATACATTACATTACACAGGAATCTATAGATCTAGCAACACAAACACCACTAACAACAACAAAAAATGACATACATTACATTACACAGGAATCTATAGATCTAGCAACACAAACACCATTAACAACAACAAACAATGACATACATTACATTACACAGGAATCTATAGATCTAGCAACACAAACACCACTAACAACAACAAACAATGACATACATTACACAGGAATCTATAGATCTAGCAACACAAACACCACTAACAACAACAAACAATGACATACATTACATTACACAGCAATCTATAGATCTAGCAACACAAACACCATTAACAACAACAAACAATTACATACATTACATTACACAGGAATCTATAGATCTAGCAACACAAACACCACTAACAACAACAAACAATGACATACATTACACAGGAATCTATAGATCTAGCAACATAAACACCACTAACAACAACAAAAAATGACATACATTATATTACACAGGAATCTATAGATCTAGCAACACAAACACCATTAACAACAACAAACAATGACATACATTACATTACACAGGAATATATAGATCTAGCCACACAAACACCACTAACAACAACAAACAATGACATACATTATATTACACAGGAATCTATAAATCTAGCAACACAAACACCACTAACAACAACAAACAATGCCATACATTACATTACACAGGAATCTATAGATCTAGCCACACAAACACCATTAACAACAACAAACAATGACATACATTACATTACACAGGAATATATATATCTAGCCACACAAACACCACTAACAGCAACAAACAATGACATACATTACACAGGAAGCAATAGATCTAGCAACACAAACACCACTAACAACAAACAATGACATACATTACATTACACAGGAATCTATAGATCTAAAAACACAAACACCATTAACAACAACAAACAATGACATACATTGCATTACACAGGAATCTATAGATCTAGCAACACAAACACCATTAACAACAACAAACAATGACATACATTACATTACACAGGAATCTATAGATCTAGCAACACAGACACCATTAACAACAACAAACAATGACATACATTACACAGGAATCTATAGATCTAGCAACACAAACACCACTAACAACAACAAACAATGACATACATTACACAGGAATCTATAGATCTAGCAACATAAACACCACTAACAACAACAAACAATGACATACATTACATTACACAGGAATCTATAGATCTAGCAACACAAACACCATTAACAACAACAAACAATGACATACATTACATTACACAGGAATCTATAGATCTAGCAACACAAACACCACTAACAACAACAAACAATGACATACATTACACAGGAATCTATAGATCTAGCCACACAAACACCATTAACAACAACAAACAATGACATACATTACATTACATAGGAATATATAGATCTAGCCACACAAACACCACTAACAACAACAAACAATGACATACATTATATTACACAGGAATCTATAAATCTAGCAACACAAACACCACTAACAACAACAAACAATGCCATACATTACATTACACAGGAATCTATAGATCTAGCCACACAAACACCATTAACAACAACAAACAATGACATACATTACATTACACAGGAATCTATAGATCTAGCCACACAAACCCCACTAACAACAACAAACAATGACATACATTACACAGGAATCTATAGATCTAGCAACACAAACACCACTAACAACAAACAATGACATACATTACATTACACAGGAATCTATAGATCTAGCAACACAAACACCAATAACAACAAACAATGACATACATTACATTACACAGGAATCTATAGATCTAGCAACACAAACACCATTAACAACAACAAACAATGACATACATTACATTACACAGGAATCTATAGATCTAGCAACACAAACACCACTAACAACAACAAACAATGACATACATTACATTACACAGGAATCTATAGATCTAGCAACACAAACACCATTAACAACAACAAACAATGACATACATTACATTACACAGGAATCTATAGATCTAGCAACACAAACACCATTAACAACAACAAACAATGGCATACATTACACAGGAATCTATAGATCTAGCAACACAAACACCATTAACAACAACAAACAATGGCATACATTACACAGGAATCTATAGATCTAGCAACACAAACACCATTAACAACAACAAACAATGACATACATTACACAGGAATCTATAGATCTAGCAACACAAACACCACTAACAGCAACAAACAATGACATACATTACACAGGAATCTATAGATCTAGCAACACAAACACCACTAACAACAAACAATGACATACATTACACTACACAGGAATCTATAGATCTAGCAACACAAACACCACTAACAACAAACAATGACATACTTTACATTACACAGGAATCTATAGATCTAGCAACACAAACACCACTAACAACAACAAACAATGACATACATTACATTACACAGGAATCTATAGATCTAGCAACACAAACACCACTAACAACAACAAACAATGACATACATTACATTACACAGGAATCTATAGATCTAGCAACACAAACACCATTAACAACAACAAACAATGACATACATTACATTACACAGGAATCTATAGATCTAGCAACACAAACACCACTAACAACAACAAACAATGACATACATTACATTACACAGGAATCTATAGATCTAGCAACACAAACACCATTAACAACAACAAACAATGACATACATTACATTACACAGGAATCTATAGATCTAGCAACACAAACACCACTAACAACAACAAACAATGACATACATTACATTACACATGAATCTATAGATCTAGCAACACAAACACCACTAACAACAACAAACAATGACATACATTACATTACACAGGAATCTATAGATCTAGCAACACAAACACCACTAACAACAACAAACAATGACATACATTACATTACACAGGAATATATAGATCTAGCAACACAAACACCACTAACAACAACAAACAATGACATACATTACATTACACAGGAATCTATAGATCTAGCAACACAAACACCATTAACAACAACAAACAATGACATACATTACATTACACAGGAATCTATAGATCTAGCAACACAAACACCATTAACAACAACAAACAATGGCATACATTACACAGGAATCTATAGATCTAGCAACACAAACACCATTAACAACAACAAACAATGGCATACATTACACAGGAATCTATAGATCTAGCAACACAAACACCATTAACAACAACAAACAATGGCATACATTACACAGGAATCTGTAGATCTAGCAACACAAACACCACTAACAACAACAAACAATGACATACATTACATTACACAGGAATCTATAGATCTAGCAACACAAACACCATTAACAACAACAAACATTGGCATACATTACATTACACAGGAATCTGTAGATCTAGCAACACAAACACAACTAACAACAACAAACAATGACATACATTACATTACACAGGAATCTATAGATCTAGCAACACAAACATCATTAACAACAACAAACAATGACATACATTACACAGGAATCTATAGATCTAGCAACACAAACAACACTAACAACAACAAACAATGACATACATTACATTACACAGGAATCTATAGATCTAGCAACACAAACACCACTAACAACAACAAACAATGTCATACATTACATTACACAGTAATCTATAGATCTAGCAACACAAACACCACTAACAACAAACAATGACATACATTACATTACACCGGAATCTATAGATCTAGACACACAAACACAACTAACAACAACAAACAATGACATACATTACATTACACAGGAATCTATAGATCTAGCAACACAAACACCATTAACAACAACAAACAATGACATACATTACATTACACAGGAATCTATAGATCTAACAACACAAACACCACTAACAACAACAAACAATGACATACATTACATTACACAGGAATCTATAGATCTAGCAACACAAACAACACTAACAACAACAACCAATGACATACATTACATTACACAGCAATCTATAGATCTAGCAACACAAACACCACTAACAACAACAAATAATGACATACATTACATTACACAGGAATCTATAGATCTAGCAACACAAACACCATTAACAACAACAAACAATGACATACATTACATTACACAGGAATCTATAGATCTAGCAACACAAACACCACTAACAACAACAAACAATGACATACATTACACAGGAATCTATAGATCTAGCAACATAAACACCACTAACAACAACAAACAATGACATACATTACATTACACAGCAATCTATAGATCTAGCAACACAAACACCATTAACAACAACAAACAATTACATACATTACATTACACAGGAATCTAGATCTAGCAACACAAATACCACTAACAACAACAAACAATGACATACATTACACAGGAATCTATAGATCTAGCAACATAAACACCACTAACAACAACAAACAATGACATACATTATATTACACAGGAATCTATAGATCTAGCAACACAAACACCATTAACAACAACAAACAATGACATACATTACATTACACAGGAATATATAGATCTAGCCACACAAACACCACTAACAACAACAAACAATGACATACATTATATTACACAGGAATCTATAAATCTAGCAACACAAACACCACTAACAACAACAAACAATGACATACATTACACAGGAATCTATAGATCTAGCAACACAAACACCACTAACAACAAACAATGACATACATTACATTACACAGGAATCTATAGATCTAGCAACACAAACACCAATAACAACAAACAATGACATACATTACATTACACAGGAATCTATAGATCTAGCAACACAAACACCATTAACAACAACAAACAATGACATACATTACATTACACAGGAATCTATAGATCTAGCAACACAAACACCACTAACAACAACAAACAATGACATACATTACATTACACAGGAATCTATAGATCTAGCAACACAAACACCATTAACAACAACAAACAATGACATACATTACATTACACAGGAATCTATAGATCTAGCAACACAAACACCATTAACAACAACAAACAATGGCATACATTACACAGGAATCTATAGATCTAGCAACACAAACACCATTAACAACAACAAACAATGGCATACATTACACAGGAATCTATAGATCTAGCAACACAAACACCATTAACAACAACAAACAATGACATACATTACACAGGAATCTATAGATCTAGCAACACAAACACCACTAACAGCAACAAACAATGACATACATTACACAGGAATCTATAGATCTAGCAACACAAACACCACTAACAACAAACAATGACATACATTACACTACACAGGAATCTATAGATCTAGCAACACAAACACCACTAACAACAAACAATGACATACTTTACATTACACAGGAATCTATAGATCTAGCAACACAAACACCACTAACAACAACAAACAATGACATACATTACATTACACAGGAATCTATAGATCTAGCAACACAAACACCACTAACAACAACAAACAATGACATACATTACATTACACAGGAATCTATAGATCTAGCAACACAAACACCATTAACAACAACAAACAATGACATACATTACATTACACAGGAATCTATAGATCTAGCAACACAAACACCACTAACAACAACAAACAATGACATACATTACATTACACAGGAATCTATAGATCTAGCAACACAAACACCATTAACAACAACAAACAATGACATACATTACATTACACAGGAATCTATAGATCTAGCAACACAAACACCACTAACAACAACAAACAATGACATACATTACATTACACATGAATCTATAGATCTAGCAACACAAACACCACTAACAACAACAAACAATGACATACATTACATTACACAGGAATCTATAGATCTAGCAACACAAACACCACTAACAACAACAAACAATGACATACATTACATTACACAGGAATCTATAGATCTAGCAACACAAACACCACTAACAACAACAAACAATGACATACATTACATTACACAGGAATCTATAGATCTAGCAACACAAACACCATTAACAACAACAAACAATGACATACATTACATTACACAGGAATCTATAGATCTAGCAACACAAACACCATTAACAACAACAAACAATGGCATACATTACACAGGAATCTATAGATCTAGCAACACAAACACCATTAACAACAACAAACAATGGCATACATTACACAGGAATCTATAGATCTAGCAACACAAACACCATTAACAACAACAAACAATGGCATACATTACACAGGAATCTGTAGATCTAGCAACACAAACACCACTAACAACAACAAACAATGACATACATTACATTACACAGGAATCTATAGATCTAGCAACACAAACACCATTAACAACAACAAACATTGGCATACATTACATTACACAGGAATCTGTAGATCTAGCAACACAAACACAACTAACAACAACAAACAATGACATACATTACATAACACAGGAATCTATAGATCTAGCAACACAAACATCATTAACAACAACAAACAATGACATACATTACACAGGAATCTATAGATCTAGCAACACAAACAACACTAACAACAACAAACAATGACATACATTACATTACACAGGAATCTATAGATCTAGCAACACAAACACCACTAACAACAACAAACAATGTCATACATTACATTACACAGTAATCTATAGATCTAGCAACACAAACACCACTAACAACAAACAATGACATACATTACATTACACCGGAATCTATAGATCTAGACACACAAACACAACTAACAACAACAAACAATGACATACATTACATTACACAGGAATCTATAGATCTAGCAACACAAACACCATTAACAACAACAAACAATGACATACATTACATTACACAGGAATCTATAGATCTAACAACACAAACACCACTAACAACAACAAACAATGACATACATTACATTACACAGGAATCTATAGATCTAGCAACACAAACAACACTAACAACAACAACCAATGACATACATTACATTACACAGCAATCTATAGATCTAGCAACACAAACACCACTAACAACAACAAATAATGACATACATTACATTACACAGGAATCTATAGATCTAGCAACACAAACACCATTAACAACAACAAACAATGACATACATTACATTACACAGGAATCTATAGATCTAGCAACACAAACACCACTAACAACAACAAACAATGACATACATTACACAGGAATCTATAGATCTAGCAACATAAACACCACTAACAACAACAAACAATGACATACATTACATTACACAGCAATCTATAGATCTAGCAACACAAACACCATTAACAACAACAAACAATTACATACATTACATTACACAGGAATCTAGATCTAGCAACACAAATACCACTAACAACAACAAACAATGACATACATTACACAGGAATCTATAGATCTAGCAACATAAACACCACTAACAACAACAAACAATGACATACATTATATTACACAGGAATCTATAGATCTAGCAACACAAACACCATTAACAACAACAAACAATGACATACATTACATTACACAGGAATATATAGATCTAGCCACACAAACACCACTAACAACAACAAACAATGACATACATTATATTACACAGGAATCTATAAATCTAGCAACACAAACACCACTAACAACAACAAACAATGCCATACATTACATTACACAGGAATCTATAGATCTAGCCACACAAACACCATTAACAACAACAAACAATGACATACATTACATTACACAGGAATATATAGATCTAGCCACACAAACACCACTAACAACAACAAACAATGACATACATTACACAGGAAGCAATAGATCTAGCAACACAAACACCACTAACAACAAACAATGACATACATTACATTACACAGGAATCTATAGATCTAACAACACAAACACCATTAACAACAACAAACAATGACATACATTACATTACACAGGAATCTATAGATCTAGCAACACAGACACCATTAACAACAACAAACAATGACATACATTACACAGGAATCTATAGATCTAGCAACACAAACACCACTAACAACAACAAACAATGACATACATTACACAGGAATCTATAGATCTAGCAACATAAACACCACTAACAACAACAAACAATGACATACATTACATTACACAGGAATCTATAGATCTAGCAACACAAACACCATTAACAACAACAAACAATGACATACATTACATTACACAGGAATCTATAGATCTAGCAACACAAACACCACTAACAACAACAAACAATGACATACATTACACAGGAATCTATAGATCTAGCCACACAAACACCATTAACAACAACAAACAATGACATACATTACATTACATACGAATATATAGATCTAGCCACACAAACACCACTAACAACAACAAACAATGACATACATAAT
The DNA here is from genome assembly GCA_963383655.1 of Bathymodiolus septemdierum. Lineage (NCBI taxonomy): Eukaryota > Metazoa > Mollusca > Bivalvia > Mytilida > Modiolidae > Bathymodiolus > Bathymodiolus septemdierum. The sequence continues at coordinate 1,811,687 of OY726525.1, read as the reverse complement.
ATTACACAGGAATCTATAAATCTAGCAACACAAACACCACTAACAACAACAAACAATGCCATACATTACATTACACAGGAATCTATAGATCTAGCCACACAAACACCATTAACAACAACAAACAATGACATACATTACATTACACAGGAATATATAGATCTAGCCACACAAACACCACTAACAACAACAAACAATGACATAGATTACACAGGAATCAATAGATCTAGCAACACAAACACCACTAACAACAAACAATGATATACATTACATTACACAGGAATCTATAGATCTAACAACACAAACACCATTAACAACAACAAACAATGACATACATTACATTACACAGGAATCTATAGATCTAGCAACACAAACACCACTAACAACAAACAATGACATACATTACATTACACAGGAATCTATAGATCTAGCAACACAAACACCATTAACAACAACAAACAATGACATACATTACACAGGAATCTATAGATCTAGCAACACAAACACCACTAACAACAACAAACAATGACATACATTACACAGGAATCTATAGATCTAGCAACACAAACACCACTAACAACAAACAATGACATACATTACATTACACAGGAATCTATAGATCTAGCAACACAAACACCATTAACAACAACAAACAATGACATACATTACATTACACAGGAATCTATAGATCTAGCAACACAAACACCATTAACAACAACAAACAATGGCATACATTACACCGGAATCTATAGATCAAGCAACACAAACACCATTAACAACAACAAACAATGGCATACATTACACAGGAATCTATAGATCTAGCAACACAAACACCACTAACAACAACAAACAATGACTTACATTACATTACACAGGAATCTATAGATCTAGCAACACAAACACCATTAACAACAACAAACAATGACATACATTACACAGGAATCTATAGATCTAGCAACACAAACAACACTAACAACAACAAACAATGACATAGATTACATTACACAGGAATCTATAGATCTAGCAACACAAACACCATTAACAACAACAAACAATGACATACATTACATTACACAGGAATCTATAGATCTAGCAACACAAACACCACTAACAACAACAAACAATGATATACATTACACAGGAATCAATAGATCTAGCCACACAAACACCACTAACAACAACAAACAATGACATACATTATATTACACAGGAATCTATAAATCTAGCAACACAAACACCACTAACAACAACAAACAATGCCATACATTACATTACACAGGAATCTATAGATCTAGCCACACAAACACCATTAACAACAACAAACAATGACATACATTACATTACACAGGAATATATAGATCTAGCCACACAAACACCACTAAAAACAACAAACAATGACATACATTACACAGGAATCTATAGATCTAGCAACACAAACACCACTAACAACAACAAACAATGACATACATTACACAGGAATCTATAGATCTAGCAACAAAAACACCACTAACAACAACAAACAATGACATACATTACATTACACAGGAATCAATAGATCTAGCAACACAAACACCACTAACAACAACAAACAATGACTTACATTACATTACACAGGAATCTATAGATCTAGCAACACAAACACCATTAACAACAACAAACAATGACATACATTACACAGGAATCTATAGATCTAGCAACACAAACACCACTAACAACAACAAACAATGACATACATTACACAGGAATCTATAGATCTAGCAACACAAACACCACTAACAACAACAAACAATGACATACATTACATTACACAGGAATCTATAGATCTAGCAACACAAACACCACTAACAACAACAAACAATGACATACATTACACAGGAATCTATAGATCTAGCAACACAAACAACACTAACAACAACAAACAATGACATACATTACATTACACAGGAATCTATAGATCTAGCAACACAAACACCACTAACAACAACAAACAATGATATACATTACACAGGAATCAATAGATCTAGCAACACAAACACCACTAACAACAACAAACAATGACATTCATTACATTACACAGGAATATATAAATCTAGCCACACAAACACCACTAACAACAACAAACAATGACATACATTATATTACACAGGAATCTATAAATCTAGCAACACAAACACCATTAACAATAACAAACAATGCCATACATTACATTACACAGGAATCTATAGATCTAGCCACACAAACACCATTAACAACAACAAACAATGACATACATTACATTACACAGGAATATATAGATCTAGCCACACAAACACCACTAAAAACAACAAACAATGACATACATTACACAGGAATCTATAGATCTAGCAACACAAACACCACTAACAACAATAAACAATGACATAGATTACATTACACAGGAATCTATAGATCTAGCAACACAAACACCATTAACAACAAGAAACAATGACATACATTACATTACACAGGAATATATAGATCTAGCCACACAAACACCACTAACAACAACAAACAATGACATACATTACACAGGAATCTATAGATCTAGCAACACAAACACCACTAACAACAAGAAACAATGACATACATTACATTACACAGGAATCTATAGATCTAGCAACACAAACACCATTAACAACAACAAACAATGACATACATTACATTACACAGGAATATATAGATCTAGCCACACAAACACCACTAACAACAACAAACAATGACATACATTACACAGGAATCTATAGATCTAGCAACACTAACACCATTAACAACAACAAACAATGACGTACATTACATTACACAGGAATCTATAGGTCTAGCCACACAAACACCACTAACAACAACAAACAATGACATACATTACATTACACAGGAATCTATAGATCTAGCAACACAAACACCACTAACAACAACAAACAATGACATACATTACACAGGAATCTATAGATCTAGCAACACAAACACCACTAACAACAAACAATGACATACATTACATTACACAGGAATCTATAGATCTAGCAACACAAACACCACTAACAACAAACAATGACATACTTTACATTACACAGGAATCTATAGATCTAGCCACACAAACACCATTAACAACAACAAACAATGACATACATTACATTACACAGGAATCTATAGATCTAGCAACACAAACACCACTAACAACAATCAATGACATACATTACATTACACAGGAATCTATAGATCTAGCAACACAAACACCATTAACAACAACGAACAATGAGATACATTACATTGCACAGGAATCTATAGATCTAGCAAAACAAACACCATTAACAACAACAAACAATGACATACATTACACAGGAATCTATAGATCTAGCAACACAAACACCACTAACAACAACAAACACTGACATACATTACCAAGGAATCTATAGATGTAGCAACACAAACACCATTAACAACAACAAACAATGACATACATTACATTACACAGGAATCTATAGATTTAGCAACACAAACACCACTAACAACAAACAATGACATTCATTACATTACACAGGCATCTATAGATCTAACAACACAAACACCATTAACAACAACAAACAATGACATATATTACATTACACAGGAATCTATAGATCTAGCAACACAAACACCACTAACAACAACAAACAATGACATACATTACATTACACAGGAATCTATAGATCTAGCAACACAAACACCATTAACAACAACAAACAATGACATACATTACACAGGAATCTATAGATCTAGCAACACAAACCCCACTAACAACAAACAATGACATACATTATATTACACAGGAATCTATAGATCTAGCAACACAAACACCATTAACAACAACAAACAATGACATACATTACACAGGAATCTATAGATCTAGCAACACAAACACCACTAACAACAAGAAACAATGACATACATTACATTACACAGGAATCTATAGATCTAGACACACAAACACCACTAACAACAACAAACAATGACATACATTACATTACACAGGAATCTATAGATCTAGCAACACAAACACCATTAACAACAACAAACAATGGCATACATTACACAGGAATCTATAGATCTAGCAACACAAACACCACTAACAACAACAAACAATGACATACATTACATTACACAGGAATCTATAGATCTAGCAACACAAACACCATTAACAACAACAAACAATAACATACATTACATTACACTGGAATCTATAGATCTAGCAACACAAACAATGACATACATTATATTACACAGGAATCTATAAATCTAGCAACACAAACACCACTAACAACAACAAACAATGCCATACATTACATTACACAGGAATCTATAGATCTAGCCACACAAACACCATTAACAACAACAAACAATGACATACATTACATTACACAGGAATATATAGATCTAGCCACACAAACACCACTAAAAACAACAAACAATGACATACATTACACAGGAATCTATAGATCTAGCAACACAAACACCACTAACAACAACAAACAATGACATACATTACACAGGAATCTATAGATCTAGCAACAAAAACACCACTAACAACAACAAACAATGACATACATTACATTACACAGGAATCAATAGATCTAGCAACACAAACACCACTAACAACAACAAACAATGACTTGCATTACATTACACAGGAATCTATAGATCTAGCAACACAAACACCATTAACAACAACAAACAATGACATACATTACACAGGAATCTATAGATCTAGCAACACAAACACCACTAACAACAACAAACAATGACATACATTACACAGGAATCTATAGATCTAGCAACACAAACACCACTAACAACAACAAACAATGACATACATTACATTACACAGGAATCTATAGATCTAGCAACACAAACACCACTAACAACAACAAACAATGACATACATTACACAGGAATCTATAGATCTAGCAACACAAACAACACTAACAACAACAAACAATGACATACATTACATTACACAGGAATCTATAGATCTAGCAACACAAACACCATTAACAACAACAAAAAATGACATACATTACATTACACAGGAATCTATAGATCTAGCAACACAAACACCACTAACAACAACAAACAATGATATACATTACACAGGAATCAATAGATCTAGCAACACAAACACCACTAACAACAACAAACAATGACATACATTACATTACACAGGAATATATAAATCTAGCCACACAAACACCACTAACAACAACAAGCAATGACATACATTATATTACACAGGAATCTATAAATCTAGCAACACAAACACCATTAACAATAACAAACAATGCCATACATTACATTACACAGGAATCTATAGATCTAGCCACACAAACACCATTAACAACAACAAACAATGACATACATTACATTACACAGGAATATATAGATCTAGCCACACAAACACCACTAAAAACAACAAACAATGACATACATTACACAGGAATCTATAGATCTAGCAACACAAACACCACTAACAACAATAAACAATGACATAGATTACATTACACAGGAATCTATAGATCTAGCAACACAAACACCATTAACATCAAGAAACAATGACATACATTACATTACACAGGAATATATAGATCTAGCCACACAAACACCACTAACAACAACAAACAATGACATACATTACACAGGAATCTATAGATCTAGCAACACAAACACCACTAACAACAAGAAACAATGACATACATTACATTACACAGGAATCTATAGATCTAGCAACACAAACACCATTAACAACAACAAACAATGACATACATTACATTACACAGGAATATATAGATCTAGCCACACAAACACCACTAACAACAACAAACAATGACATACATTACACAGGAATCTATAGATCTAGCAACACTAACACCATTAACAACAACAAACAATGACGTACATTACATTACAGAGGAATCTATAGGTCTAGCCACACAAACACCACTAACAACAACAAACAATGACATACATTACATTACACAGGAATCTATAGATCTAGCAACACAAACACCACTAACAACAACAAACAATGACATACATTACACAGGAATCTATAGATCTAGCAACACAAACACCACTAACAACAAACAATGACATACATTACATTACACAGGAATCTATAGATCTAGCAACACAAACACCACTAACAACAAACAATGACATACTTTACATTACACAGGAATCTATAGATCTAGCCACACAAACACCATTAACAACAACAAACAATGACATACATTACATTACACAGGAATCTATAGATCTAGCAACACAAACACCACTAACAACAATCAATGACATACATTACATTACACAGGAATCTATAGATCTAGCAACACAAACACCATTAACAACAACGAACAATGAGATACATTACATTGCACAGGAATCTATAGATCTAGCAAAACAAACACCATTAACAACAACAAACAATGACATACATTACACAGGAATCTATAGATCTAGCAACACAAACACCACTAACAACAACAAACACTGACATACATTACAAAGGAATCTATAGATGTAGCAACACAAACACCATTAACAACAACAAACAATGACATACATTACATTACACAGGAATCTATAGATTTAGCAACACAAACACCACTAACAACAAACAATGACATTCATTACATTACACAGGCATCTATAGATCTAACAACACAAACACCATTAACAACAACAAACAATGACATACATTACATTACACAGGAATCTATAGATCTAGCAACACAAACACCACTAACAACAACAAACAATGACATACATTACATTACACAGGAATCTATAGATCTAGCAACACAAACACCATTAACAACAACAAACAATGACATACATTACACAGGAATCTATAGATCTAGCAACACAAACCCCACTAACAACAAACAATGACATACATTATATTACACAGGAATCTATAGATCTAGCAACACAAACACCATTAACAACAACAAACAATGACATACATTACACAGGAATCTATAGATCTAGCAACACAAACACCACTAACAACAAGAAACAATGACATACATTACATTACACAGGAATCTATAGATCTAGACACACAAACACCACTAACAACAACAAACAATGACATACATTACATTACACAGGAATCTATAGATCTAGCAACACAAACACCATTAACAACAACAAACAATGGCATACATTACACAGGAATCTATAGATCTAGCAACACAAACACCACTAACAACAACAAACAATGACATACATTACATTACACAGGAATCTATAGATCTAGCAACACAAACACCATTAACAACAACAAACAATAACATACATTACATTACACTGGAATCTATAGATCTAGCAACACAAACACCACTAACAACAACAAACAATGACATACATTACACAGGAATCTATAGATCTAGCAACACAAACCCCATTAACAACAACAAACAATGATATACATTACATTACACAGGAATCTATAGATCTAGCAAAACAAACACCACTAACAACAACAAACAATGACATACATTACATTACACAGGAATCTATAGATCTAGCAACACAAACACCATTAACAACAACAAACAATAACATACATTACATTACACAGGAATCTATAGATCTAGCAACACAAACACCTCTAACAACAACAAACAATGACATACATTACACAGGAATCTATAGATCTAGCAACACAAACACCACTAACAACAACAAACAATGACATACATTACATTACACAGGAATCTATAGATCTAGCAACACAAACACCACTAACAACAATCAATGACATACATTACATTACACAGGAATCTATAGATCTAGCAACACAAACACCATTAACAACAACGAACAATGAGATACATTACATTGCACAGGAATCTATAGATCTAGCAAAACAAACACCATTAACAACAACAAACAATGACATACATTACACAGGAATCTATAGATCTAGCAACACAAACACCACTAACAACAACAAACACTGACATACATTACAAAGGAATCTATAGATGTAGCAACACAAACACCATTAACAACAACAAACAATGACATACATTACATTACACAGGAATCTATAGATTTAGCAACACAAACACCACTAACAACAAACAATGACATTCATTACATTACACAGGCATCTATAGATCTAACAACACAAACACCATTAACAACAACAAACAATGACATACATTACATTACACAGGAATCTATAGATCTAGCAACACAAACACCACTAACAACAACAAACAATGACATACATTACATTACACAGGAATCTATAGATCTAGCAACAGAAACACCATTAACAACAACAAACAATGACATACATTACACAGGAATCTATAGATCTAGCAACACAAACCCCACTAACAACAAACAATGACATACATTATATTACACAGGAATCTATAGATCTAGCAACACAAACACCATTAACAACAACAAACAATGACATACATTACACAGGAATCTATAGATCTAGCAACACAAACACCACTAACAACAAGAAACAATGACATACATTACATTACACAGGAATCTATAGATCTAGACACACAAACACCACTAACAACAACAAACAATGACATACATTACATTACACAGGAATCTATAGATCTAGCAACACAAACACCATTAACAACAACAAACAATGGCATACATTACACAGGAATCTATAGATCTAGCAACACAAACACCACTAACAACAACAAACAATGACATACATTACATTACACAGGAATCTATAGATCTAGCAACACAAACACCATTAACAACAACAAACAATAACATACATTACATTACACTGGAATCTATAGATCTAGCAACACAAACAATGACATACATTATATTACACAGGAATCTATAAATCTAGCAACACAAACACCACTAACAACAACAAACAATGCCATACATTACATTACACAGGAATCTATAGATCTAGCCACACAAACACCATTAACAACAACAAACAATGACATACATTACATTACACAGGAATATATAGATCTAGCCACACAAACACCACTAAAAACAACAAACAATGACATACATTACACAGGAATCTATAGATCTAGCAACACAAACACCACTAACAACAACAAACAATGACATACATTACACAGGAATCTATAGATCTAGCAACAAAAACACCACTAACAACAACAAACAATGACATACATTACATTACACAGGAATCAATAGATCTAGCAACACAAACACCACTAACAACAACAAACAATGACTTACATTACATTACACAGGAATCTATAGATCTAGCAACACAAACACCATTAACAACAACAAACAATGACATACATTACACAGGAATCTATAGATCTAGCAACACAAACACCACTAACAACAACAAACAATGACATACATTACACAGGAATCTATAGATCTAGCAACACAAACACCACTAACAACAACAAACAATGACATACATTACATTACACAGGAATCTATAGATCTAGCAACACAAACACCACTAACAACAACAAACAATGACATACATTACACAGGAATCTATAGATCTAGCAACACAAACAACACTAACAACAACAAACAATGACATACATTACATTACACAGGAATCTATAGATCTAGCAACACAAACACCATTAACAACAACAAAAAATGATATACATTACATTACACAGGAATCTATAGATCTAGCAACACAAACACCACTAACAACAACAAACAATGATATACATTACACAGGAATCAATAGATCTAGCAACACAAACACCACTAACAACAACAAACAATGACATACATTACATTACACAGGAATATATAAATCTAGCCACACAAACACCACTAACAACAACAAACAATGACATACATTATATTACACAGGAATCTATAAATCTAGCAACACAAACACCATTAACAATAACAAACAATGCCATACATTACATTACACAGGAATCTATAGATCTAGCCACACAAACACCATTAACAACAACAAACAATGACATACATTACATTACACAGGAATATATAGATCTAGCCACACAAACACCACTAAAAACAACAAACAATGACATACATTACACAGGAATCTATAGATCTAGCAACACAAACACCACTAACAACAATAAACAATGACATAGATTACATTACACAGGAATCTATAGATCTAGCAACACAAACACCATTAACAACAAGAAACAATGACATACATTACATTACACAGGAATATATAGATCTAGCCACACAAACACCACTAACAACAACAAACAATGACATACATTACACAGGAATCTATAGATCTAGCAACACAAACACCACTAACAACAAGAAACAATGACATACATTACATTACACAGGAATCTATAGATCTAGCAACACAAACACCATTAACAACAACAAACAATGACATACATTACATTACACAGGAATATATAGATCTAGCCACACAAACACCACTAACAACAACAAACAATGACATACATTACACAGGAATCTATAGATCTAGCAACACTAACACCATTAACAACAACAAACAATGACGTACATTACATTACACAGGAATCTATAGGTCTAGCCACACAAACACCACTAACAACAACAAACAATGACATACATTACATTACACAGGAATCTATAGATCTAGCAACACAAACACCACTAACAACAACAAACAATGACATACATTACACAGGAATCTATAGATCTAGCAACACAAACACCACTAACAACAAACAATGACATACATTACATTACACAGGAATCTATAGATCTAGCAACACAAACACCACTAACAACAAACAATGACATACTTTACATTACACAGGAATCTATAGATCTAGCCACACAAACACCATTAACAACAACAAACAATGACATACATTACATTACACAGGAATCTATAGATCTAGCAACACAAACACCACTAACAACAATCAATGACATACATTACATTACACAGGAATCTATAGATCTAGCAACACAAACACCATTAACAACAACGAACAATGAGATACATTACATTGCACAGGAATCTATAGATCTAGCAAAACAAACACCATTAACAACAACAAACAATGACATACATTACACAGGAATCTATAGATCTAGCAACACAAACACCACTAACAACAACAAACACTGACATACATTACAAAGGAATCTATAGATGTAGCAACACAAACACCATTAACAACAACAAACAATGACATACATTACATTACACAGGAATCTATAGATTTAGCAACACAAACACCACTAACAACAAACAATGACATTCATTACATTACACAGGCATCTATAGATCTAACAACACAAACACCATTAACAACAACAAACAATGACATACATTACATTACACAGGAATCTATAGATCTAGCAACACAAACACCACTAACAACAACAAACAATGACATACATTACATTACACAGGAATCTATAGATCTAGCAACACAAACACCATTAACAACAACAAACAATGACATACATTACACAGGAATCTATAGATCTAGCAACACAAACACCACTAACAACAAACAATGACATACATTATATTACACAGGAATCTATAGATCTAGCAACACAAACACCATTAACAACAACAAACAATGACATACATTACACAGGAATCTATAGATCTAGCAACACAAACACCACTAACAACAAGAAACAATGACATACATTACATTACACAGGAATCTATAGATCTAGACACACAAACACCACTAACAACAACAAACAATGACATACATTACATTACACAGGAATCTATAGATCTAGCAACACAAACACCATTAACAACAACAAACAATGGCATACATTACACAGGAATCTATAGATCTAGCAACACAAGCACCACTAACAACAACAAACAATGACATACATTACATTACACAGGAATCTATAGATCTAGCAACACAAACACCATTAACAACAACAAACAATAACATACATTACATTACACTGGAATCTATAGATCTAGCAACACAAACACCACTAACAACAACAAACAATGACATACATTACACAGGAATCTATAGATCTAGCAACACAAACCCCATTAACAACAACAAACAATGATATACATTACATTACACAGGAATCTATTGATCTAGCCACACAAACACCATTAACAACACCAAACAATGACATACATTACATTACACAGGAATTTATAGATCTAGCAACACAAACACTACTAACAACAACAAACAATGACATACATTACATTACACAGGAATCTATAGATCTAGACACACAAACACCACTAACAACAACAAACAATAACATACATTACATTACACAGGAATCAATAGATCTAGCCACACAAACACCACTAACAACAACAAACAATGACATACATTACATTACACAGGAATCTATAGATCTAGCAACACAAACACCATTAACAACAACAAACAATGACATACATTACATTACACAGGAATCAATAGATCTAGCCACACAAACACCATTAACAACAACAAACAATGACATACATTACATTACACAGGAATCTATAGATCTAGCAAGACAAACACCACTAACAACAACAAACAATGACATACATTACATTACACAGGAATCTATAGATCTAGACACAAAAACACCACTAACAACAACAAACAATGACATACATTACATTACACAGGAATCTATAGATCTAGCAACACAAACCACTAACAACAACACACAATGACATACATTACATTGCACAGGAATCTATAGATCTAGCAACACAAACACCATTAACAACAACAAACAATGACATACATTACACAGGAATCTGTAGATCTAGCAACACAAACAACTCTAACAACAACAAACAATGACATACATTACACAGGAATCTATAGATCTAGCCAAACAAACACCATTAACAACAACACACAATGACAAACATTACATTACACAGGAATCTATTGATCTAGCCACACAAACACCACTAATAACAACACACAATGACATACATTACATTACACAGGAATCTATAGATCTAGCAACACAAACACCACTAACAACAACAAACAATGACATACATTACACAGGAATCTATAGATCTAGCAACACAAACATCATTAACAACAACAAACAATGACATACATTACATTACACAGGAATCTATAGATCTAGCAACACAAACACCACTAACAACAACAAACAATGCCATACATTACATTACACAGGAATCAATAGATCTAGCCACACAAACACCATTAACAACAACAAACAATGACATACATTACATTACACAGGAATCTATAGATCTAGACACACAAACACAACTAACAACAACAAACAATGACATACATTACATTACACAGGAATCTATAGATCTAGCAACAAAAACACCACTAACAACAACACACAATGACATACATTACATTACACAGGAATCTATAGATCTAGCAACACAAACACCATTAACAACAACAAACAATGACATACATTACACAGGAATCTATAGATCTAGCAACACAAACAACCCTAACAACAACAAACAATGACATACATTACACAGGAATCTATAGATCTAGCCACACAAACACCATTAACAACAACACACAATGACATACATTACATTACACAGGAATCTATAGATCTAGCCACACAAACACCACTAATAACAACACACAATGACATACATTACATTACACAGGAATCTATAGATCTAGCAACACAAACACCACTAACAACAACAAACAATGACATACATTACACAGGAATCTATAGATCTAGCAACACAAACATCATTAACAACAACAAACAATGACATACATTACATTACACAGGAATCTATAGATCTAGCAACACAAACACCACTAACAACAATAAACAATGCCATACATTACATTACACAGGAATCAATAGATCTAGCCACACAAACACCATTAACAACAACAAACAATGACATACATTACATTACACAGGAATCTATAGATCTAGCAACACAAACACCACTAACAACAACAAACAATGACATACATTACATTACACAGGAATCTATAGATCTAGACACACAAACACCACTAACAACAACAAACAATGACATACATTACATTACACAGGAATCTATAGATCTAGCAACACAAACACCACTAACAGCAACACACAATGACATACATTACATTACACAGGAATCAATAGATCTAGCAACACAAACACCATTAACAACAACAAACAATGACATACATTACACAGGAATCTATAGATCTAGCAACACAAACAACCCTAACAACAACAAACAATGACATACATTACACAGGAATCTATAGATCTAGCCACACAAACACCATTAACAACAACAAACAATGACACACATTACATTACACAGCAATCAATAGATCTAGCCACACAAACACCACTAACAACAACAAGCAATGACATACATTACATTACCCAGGAATCTATAGATCTAGCAACACAAACACCATTAACAACAACAAACAATGACATACATTACATTACACAGGAATCTATAGATCTAGCAACACAAACACCATTAACAACAACAAACAATGACATTCATTACATTACACAGGAATCTATAGATCTAGCAACACAAACACCACTAACAACAACAAACAATGACATACATTACATTACACAGGAATCTATAGATCTAGCAACACAAACACCATTAACAACAACAAACAATGACATGGATTACATTACACAGGAATCTAGAGATCTAGCAACACAAACACCACTAACAACAACAAACAATGACATACATTACACAGGCATCTATAGATCTAGCAACACAAACACCATTAACAACAACAAACAATAACATACATTACATTACACAGGAATCAATAGATCTAGCCACACAATCACCACTAACAACAACAAACAATGACATACATTACATTACACAGGAATCTATAGATCTAGCAACACAAACCACTAACAACAACACACAATGACATACATTACATTGCACAGGAATCTATAGATCTAGCAACACAAACACCATTAACAACAACAAACAATGACATACATTACACAGGAATCTGTAGATCTAGCAACACAAACAACTCTAACAACAACAAACAATGACATACATTACACAGGAATCTATAGATCTAGCCAAACAAACACCATTAACAACAACACACAATGACAAACATTACATTACACAGGAATCTATTGATCTAGCCACACAAACACCACTAATAACAACACACAATGACATACATTACATTACACAGGAATCTATAGATCTAGCAACACAAACACCACTAACAACAACAAACAATGACATACATTACACAGGAATCTATAGATCTAGCAACACAAACATCATTAACAACAACAAACAATGACATACATTACATTACACAGGAATCTATAGATCTAGCAACACAAACACCACTAACAACAACAAACAATGCCATACATTACATTACACAGGAATCAATAGATCTAGCCACACAAACACCATTAACAACAACAAACAATGACATACATTACATTACACAGGAATCTATAGATCTAGACACACAAACACCACTAACAACAACAAACAATGACATACATTACATTACACAGGAATCTATAGATCTAGCAACAAAAACACCACTAACAACAACACACAATGACATACATTACATTACACAGGAATCTATAGATCTAGCAACACAAACACCATTAACAACAACAAACAATGACATACATTACACAGGAATCTATAGATCTAGCAACACAAACAACCCTAACAACAACAAACAATGACATACATTACACAGGAATCTATAGATCTAGCCACACAAACACCATTAACAACAACACACAATGACATACATTACATTACACAGGAATCTATAGATCTAGCCACACAAACACCACTAATAACAACACACAATGACATACATTACATTACACAGGAATCTATAGATCTAGCAACACAAACACCACTAACAACAACAAACAATGACATACATTACACAGGAATCTATAGATCTAGCAACACAAACATCATTAACAACAACAAACAATGACATACATTACATTACACAGGAATCTATAGATCTAGCAACACAAACACCACTAACAACAATAAACAATGCCATACATTACATTACACAGGAATCAATAGATCTAGCCACACAAACACCATTAACAACAACAAACAATGACATACATTACATTACACAGGAATCTATAGATCTAGCAACACAAACACCACTAACAACAACAAACAATGACATACATTACATTACACAGGAATCTATAGATCTAGACACACAAACACCACTAACAACAACAAACAATGACATACATTACATTACACAGGAATCTATAGATCTAGCAACACAAACACCACTAACAGCAACACACAATGACATACATTACATTACACAGGAATCAATAGATCTAGCAACACAAACACCATTAACAACAACAAACAATGACATACATTACACAGGAATCTATAGATCTAGCAACACAAACAACCCTAACAACAACAAACAATGACATACATTACACAGGAATCTATAGATCTAGCCACACAAACACCATTAACAACAACAAACAATGACACACATTACATTACACAGCAATCAATAGATCTAGCCACACAAACACCACTAACAACAACAAGCAATGACATACATTACATTACCCAGGAATCTATAGATCTAGCAACACAAACACCATTAACAACAACAAACAATGACATACATTACATTACACAGGAATCTATAGATCTAGCAACACAAACACCATTAACAACAACAAACAATGACATTCATTACATTACACAGGAATCTATAGATCTAGCAACACAAACACCACTAACAACAACAAACAATGACATACATTACATTACACAGGAATCTATAGATCTAGCAACACAAACACCATTAACAACAACAAACAATGACATGGATTACATTACACAGGAATCTAGAGATCTAGCAACACAAACACCACTAACAACAACAAACAATGACATACATTACACAGGCATCTATAGATCTAGCAACACAAACACCATTAACAACAACAAACAATAACATACATTACATTACACAGGAATCAATAGATCTAGCCACACAATCACCACTAACAACAACAAACAATGACATACATTACATTACACAGGAATCAATAGATCTAGCCACACAAACACCACTAACAACAAACAATGACATACATTACATTTCACAGGAATCTATAGATCTAGCAACACAAACACCACTAACAACAACAAACAATGACATACTTTACATTACACAGGAATCTATAGATCTAGCAACACAAACACCATTAACAACAACAAACAATGACATACATTACATTACACAGGAATCTATAGATCTAGCAACACAAACAACCCTAACAACAACAAACAATGACATACATTACACAGGAATCTATAGATCTAGTCACACAAACACCATTAACAACAACACACAATGACATACATTACATTACACAGGAATCTATAGATCTAGCCACACAAACACCACTAATAACAACACACAATGACATACATTACATTACACAGGAATCTATAGATCTAGCAACACAAACACCACTAACAACAACAAACAATGACATACATTACACAGGAATCTATAGATCTAACAACACAAACATCATTAACAACAACAAACAATGACATACATTACATTACACAGGAATCTATAGATCTAGCAACACAAACACCACTAACAACAACAAACAATGCCATACATTACATTACACAGGAATCAATAAATCTAACCACACAAACACCATTAACAACAACAAACAATGACATACATTACATTACACAGAAAAAATATAGATTTAGACACACAAACACCACTAACAACAACAAACAATGACATACATTACATTACACAGGAATCTATAGATCTAGCAACACAAACACCACTAACAACAACACACAATGACATACATTACATTACACAGGAATCTATAGATCTAGCAACACAAACACCATTAACAACAACAAACAATGACATACATTACACAGGAATCTGTAGATCTAGCAACACAAACAACCCTAACAACAACAAACAATGACATACATTACACAGGAATCTATAGATCTAGCCACACAAACACCATTAACAACAACACACAATGACAAACATTACATTACACAGGAATCTATAGATCTAGCCACACAAACACCACTAATAACAACACACAATGACATACATTACATTACACAGGAATCTATAGATCTAGCAACACAAACACCACTAACAACAACAAACAATGACATACATTACACAGGAATCTATAGATATAGCAACACAAACATCATTAACAACAACAAACAATGACATACATTACATTACACAGGAATCTATAGATCTAGCAACAAAAACACCACTAACAACAACACACAATGACATACATTACATTACACAGGAATCTATAGATCTAGCAACACAAACACCATTAACAACAACAAACAATGACATACATTACACAGGAATCTATAGATCTAGCAACACAAACAACCCTAACAACAACAAACAATGACATACATTACACAGGAATCTATAGATCTAGCCACACAAACACCATTAACAACAACACACAATGACATACATTACATTACACAGGAATCTATAGATCTAGCCACACAAACACCACTAATAACAACACACAATGACATACATTACATTACACAGGAATCTATAGATCTAGCAACACAAACACCACTAACAACAACAAACAATGACATACATTACACAGGAATCTATAGATCTAGCAACACAAACATCATTAACAACAACAAACAATGACATACATTACATTACACAGGAATCTATAGATCTAGCAACACAAACACCACTAACAACAATAAACAATGCCATACATTACATTACACAGGAATCAATAGATCTAGCCACACAAACACCATTAACAACAACAAACAATGACATACATTACATTACACAGGAATCTATAGATCTAGCAACACAAACACCACTAACAACAACAAACAATGACATACATTACATTACACAGGAATCTATAGATCTAGACACACAAACACCACTAACAACAACAAACAATGACATACATTACATTACACAGGAATCTATAGATCTAGCAACACAAACACCACTAACAACAACAAACAATGACATACATTACATTACACAGGAATCTATAGATCTAGACACACAAACACCACTAACAACAACAAACAATGACATACATTACATTACACAGGAATCTATAGATCTAGCAACACAAACACCACTAACAACAACACACAATGACATACATTACATTACACAGGAATCTATAGATCTAGCAACACAAACACTATTAACAACAACAAACAATGACATACATTACACAGGAATCTAGAGATCTAGCAACACAAACACCCCTAACAACAACAAACAATGACATACATTACACAGGAATCTATAGATCTAGCAACACAAACACCATTAACAAAAACAAACAATAACATACATTACATTACACAGGAATCTATAGATCTAGCAACACAAACACCATTAACAACAACAAACAATGACATACATTACATTACACAGGAATCAATAGATCTAGCCACACAAACACCATTAACAACAACAAACAATGACATACATTACATTACACAGGAATCTATAGATCTAGCAACACAAACACCACTAACAACAACAAACAATGACATACATTACATTACACAGGAATCTATAGATCTAGCAACACAAACAACCCTAACAACAACAAACAATGACATACATTACACAGGAATCTATAGATCTAGTCACACAAACACCATTAACAACAACACACAATGACATACATTACATTACACAGGAATCTATAGATCTAGCCACACAAACACCACTAATAACAACACACAATGACATACATTACATTACACAGGAATCTATAGATCTAGTCACACAAACACCATTAACAACAACACACAATGACATACATTACATTACACAGGAATCTATAGATCTAGCCACACAAACACCACTAATAACAACACACAATGACATACATTACATTACACAGGAATCTATAGATCTAGCCACACAAACACCATTAACAACAACAAACAATGACATACATTACATTACACAGGAATCTATAGATCTAGCAACACAAACACCATTAACAACAACAAACAATGACATTCATTACATTACACAGGAATCTATAGATCTAGCAACACAAACACCACTAACAACAACAAACAATGACATACATTACATTACACAGGAATCTATAGATCTAGCAACACAAACACCATTAACAACAACAAACAATGACATGCATTACATTACACAGGAATCTAGAGATCTAGCAACACAAACACCTCTAACAACAACAAACAATGACATACATTATATTACACAGGAATCTATAGATCTAGCAACACAAACACCACTAACAACAACACACAATGACATACATTACATTACACAGGAATCTATATATCTAGTCACACAAACACCACTAACAACAACAAACAATGACATACATTATATTACACAGGAATCTATAGATCTAGCCACACAAACACCATTAACAACAACAAACAATGACATACATTACATTACACAGGAATCTATAGATCTAGCAAAACAAACACCACTAACAACAACAAACAATGACATACATTACATTACACAGGAATCTATAGATCTAAACACACAAACACCACTAACAACAACAAACAATGACATACATTACATTACACAGGAATCTATAGATCTAGCAACACACACACCACTAACAACAACACACAATGACATACATTACATTACACAGGAATCAATAGATCTAGCAACACAAACACCACTAACAACAACAAACAATGACATACATTACACAGGAATCTATAGATCTAGCAACACAAACACCATTAACAACAACAAACAATGACATACATTACATTACACAGGAATCTATAGATCTAGCAACACAAACACCACTAACAACAACAAACAATGACATGCATTACATTACACAGGAATCTATAAATCTAGCAACACAAACACCATTAACAACAACAAACAATGACATACATTACATTACACAGGAATCTATAGATCTAGCAACACAAACACCACTAACAACAACAAACAATGACATACATTACATTACACAGGAATCTATAGATCTAGCAACCCGCAACTCCATTAACAACAACAAACAATGACATACATTATATTACACAGGAATCTATAGATCTAGCAACACAAACACCATTAGCAACAACAAACAATGACATACATTACATTACACAGGAATCTATAGATATAGACACACAAACACCACTAACAACAACAAACAATGACATACATTACATTACACAGGAATCTATATATCTAGCCACACAAACACCACTAACAACAACAAACAATGACATACATTACATTACACGGGAATCTATAGATCTAGCCACACAAACACCATTAACAACAACAAACAATGACATACATTACATTACACAGGAATCTATAGATCTAGCCACACAAACACCATTAACAACAACAAACAATGACATACATTACATTACACAGGAATCTATAGATCTAGCAACACAAACACCACTAACAACAACACACAATGACATACATTACATTACACAGGAATCTATAGATCTACCTACACAAACACCATTAACAACAACAAACAATGACATACATTACATTACACAGGAATCAATAGATCTATCCACACAAACACCATTAACAACAACAAACAATGACATACATTACATTACACAGGAATCTATAGATCTAGCAACACAAACAACACTAACAACAACAAACAATGACATACATTACACAGGAATCTATAGATCTAGCAACACAAACACCATTAACAACAACAAACAATGACATACATTACATTACACAGGAATCTATAGATCTAGCAACACAAACACCACTAACAACAACAAACAATGACATACATTACATTACATTACACAGGAATCTATAGATCTAGCAACATAAACACCACTAACAACAACAAACAATGACATACATTACATTACACAGGAATCTATAGATCTAGCAACCCGCAACTCCATTAACAACAACAAACAATGACATACATTATATTACACAGGAATCTATAGATCTAGCAACACAAACACCATTAACAACAACAAACAATGACATACATTACATTACACAGGAATCTATAGATCTAGCAACACAAACGCCACTAACAACAACAAACAATGACATACATTACATTACACAGGAATCTATAGATATAGACACACAAACACCACTAACAACAACAAACAATGACATACATTACATTACACAGGAATCTATAGATCTAGACACACAAACACCACTAACAACAACAAACAATGACATACATTACATTACACAGGAATCTATAGATCTAGCAACACACACACCACTAACAACAACACACAATGACATACATTACATTACACAGGAATCTATAGATCTAGCAACACAAACACCATTAACAACAACAAACAATGACATACATTACATTACACAGGAATCTATAGATCTAGCAACACAAACACCATTAACAACAACAAACAATGACATACATTACATTACACAGGAATCAATAGATCTAGCCACACAAACACCACTAAAAACAACAAACAATGACATACATTATATTACACAGGAATCTATAGATCTAGCAACACAAACACCACTAACAACAAGAAACAATGACATACATTACATTACACAGGAATCTATAGATCTAGCAACACAAACACCACTAACAACAACAAACAATGACATACATTACACAGGAATCTATAGATCTAGCAACACAAACACCACTAACAACAACAAACAATGACATACATTACACAGGAATCTATAGATCTAGCAACACAAACACCACTAACAACAACAAACAATGACATACATTACATTACACAGGAATCTATAGATCTAGAAACAGAAACACCACTAACAACAACAAACAATGACATACATTACATTACACAGTAATCTATAGATCTAGCAACACAAACACCATTAACAACAACAAACAATGACATACATTACACAGGAATCTATAGATCTAGCAACACAAACAACCCTAACAAAAACAAACAATGACATACATTACACAGGAATCTATAGATCTAGCAACACAAACACCATTAACAACAACAAACAATGACATACATTACATTACACAGGAATCTATAGATCTAGCAACACAAACACCACTAACAACAACAAACAATGACATACATTACATTACACAGGAATCTATATATCTAGCAACAAAAACACCATTAACAACAACAAACAATGACATACATTACATTACACAGGAATCTATAGATCTAGCAACACAAACACCACTAACAACAACAAACAATGACATACATTACACAGGAATCTATAGATCTAGCAACACAAACACCTCTAACAACAACAAACAATGACATACATTACATTACACAGGAATCTATAGATCTAGCAACACAAACACCATTAACAACAACAAACAATGACATACATTACATTACACAGGAATCTATAGATCTAGCAACACAAACACAATTAACAACAACAAACAAGGACATACATTACATTACACAGGAATCTATAGATCTAGCAACACAAACACCATTAACAACAACAAACAATGACATACATTACATTACACAGTAATCTATAGATATAGCAACACAAACACCATTAACAACAACAAACAATGACATACATTACATTACACAGGAATCAATAGATCTAGCCACACAAACACCATTAACAACAACAAACAATGACATACATTACATTACACAGGAATCTATAGATCTAGCAACACAAACACCACTAACAACAACAAACAATGACATACATTACATTACACAGGAATCTATAGATCTAAACACACAAACACCACTAACAACAACAAACAATGACATACATTACATTACACAGGAATCTATAGATCTAGCAACACACACACCACTAACAACAACACACAATGACATACATTACATTACACAGGAATCAATAGATCTAGCAACACAAACACCACTAACAACAACAAACAATGACATACATTACACAGGAATCTATAGATCTAGCAATACAAACAACCCTAACAACAACAAACAATGACATACATTACATTACACAGGAATCTATAGATCTAGCAACACAAACAACCCTAACAACAACAAACAATGACATACATTACACAGGAATCTATAGATCTAGTCACACAAACACCATTAACAAAAACACACAATGACATACATTACATTACACAGGAATCTATAGATCTAGCCACACAAACACCACTAATAACAACACACAATGACATACATTACATTACACAGGAATCTATAGATCTAGCAACACAAACACCACTAACAACAACAAACAATGACATACATTACACAGGAATCTATAGATCTAACAACACAAACATCAATAACAACAACAAACAATGACATACATTACATTACACAGGAATCTATAGATCTAGCAAAACAAACACCACTAACAACAACAAACAATGCCATACATTACATTACACAGGAATCAATAAATCTAGCCACACAAACACCATTAACAACAACAAACAATGACATACATTACATTACACAGAAAAAATATAGATCTAGACACACAAACACCACTAACAACAACAAACAATGACATACATTACACAGGAATCTATAGATCTAGCAACACAAACAATGACATACATTACATTACACAGGAATCTATAGATCTAGCAACACAAACACCACTAACAACAACAAACAATGCAATACATTACATTACACAGGAATCAATAGATCTAGCCACACAAACACCATTAACAACAACAAACAATGACATACATTACATTACACAGGAATCTATAGATCTAGCAACACAAACACCACTAACAACAACAAACAATGACATACATTACATTACACAGGAATCTATAGATCTAGACACACAAACACCACTAACAACAACAAACAATGACATACATTACATTACACAGGAATCTATAGATCTAGCAACACAAACACCACTAACAACAACACACAATGACATACATTACATTACACAGGAATCTATAGATCTAGCAACACAAACACTATTAACAACAACAAACAATGACATACATTACACAGGAATCTAGAGATCTAGCAACACAAACACCCCTAACAACAACAAACAATGACATACATTACACAGGAATCTATAGATCTAGCAACACAAACACCATTAACAAAAACAAACAATAACATACATTACATTACACAGGAATCTATAGATCTAGCAACACAAACACCATTAACAACAACAAACAATGACATACATTACATTACACAGGAATCAATAGATCTAGCCACACAAACACCATTAACAACAACAAACAATGACATACATTACATTACACAGGAATCTATAGATCTAGCAACACAAACACCACTAACAACAACAAACAATGACATACATTACATTACACAGGAATCTATAGATCTAGCAACACAAACAACCCTAACAACAACAAACAATGACATACATTACACAGGAATCTATAGATCTAGTCACACAAACACCATTAACAACAACACACAATGACATACATTACATTACACAGGAATCTATAGATCTAGCCACACAAACACCACTAATAACAACACACAATGACATACATTACATTACACAGGAATCTATAGATCTAGCAACACAAACACCACTAACAACAACAAACAATGACATACATTACACAGGAATCTATAGATCTAACAACACAAACATCATTAACAACAACAAACAATGACATACATTACATTACACAGGAATCTATAGATCTAGCAACACAAACACCACTAACAACAACAAACAATGCCATACATTACATTACACAGGAATCAATAAATCTAGCCACACAAACACCATTAACAACAACAAACAATGACATACATTACATTACACAGAAAAAATATAGATCTAGACACACAAACACCACTAACAACAACAAACAATGACATACATTACATTACACAGGAATCTATAGATCTAGCAACACAAACACCACTAACAACAACACACAATGACATACATTACATTACACAGGAATCTATAGATCTAGCAACACAAACACCATTAACAACAACAAACAATGACATACATTACAAAGGAATCTATAGATCTAGCAACACAAACAACCCTAACAACAACAAACAATGACATACATTACACAGGAATCTATAGGTCTAGCAACACAAACACCATTAACAACAACACACAATGACATACATTACATTACACAGGAATCTATAGATCTAGCCACACAAACACCACTAATAACAGCACACAATGACATACATTACATTACACAGGAATCTATAGATCTAGCAACACAAACACCACTAACAACAACAAACAATGCAATACATTACATTACACAGGAATCAATAGATCTAGCCACACAAACACCATTAACAACAACAAACAATGACATACATTACATTACACAGGAATCTATAGATCTAGCAACACAAACACCACTAACAACAACAAACAATGACATACATTACATTACACAGGAATCTATAGATCTAGACACACAAACACCACTAACAACAACAAACAATGACATACATTACATTACACAGGAATCTATAGATCTAGCAACACAAACACCACTAACAACAACACACAATGACATACATTACATTACACAGGAATCTATAGATCTAGCAACACAAACACTATTAACAACAACAAACAATGACATACATTACACAGGAATCTATAGATCTAGCAACACAAACAACCCTAACAACAACAAACAATGACATACATTACACAGGAATCTATAGATCTAGCCACACAAACACCATTAACAACAACAAAAAATGACATGCATTACATTACACAGGAATCTAGAGATCTAGCAACACAAACACCCCTAACAACAACAAACAATGACATACATTACACAGGCATCTATAGATCTAGCAACACAAACACCATTAACAAAAACAAACAATAACATACATTACATTACACAGGAATCTATAGATCTAGCAACACAAACACCATTAACAACAACAAACAATGACATACATTACATTACACAGGAATCAATAGATCTAGCCACACAAACACCATTAACAACAACAAACAATGACATACATTACATTACACAGGAATCTATAGATCTAGCAACACAAACACCACTAACAACAACAAACAATGACATACATTACATTACACAGGAATCTATAGATCTAGACACACAAACACCACTAACAACAACAAACAATGACATACATTACATTACACAGGAATCTATAGATCTAGCAACACAAACACCACTAACAACAACACACAATGACATACATTACATTACACAGGAATCTATAGATCTAGCCACACAAACACCACTAACAACAACAAACAATGACATACATTACACAGGAATCTATAGATCTAGCAACACAAACAACCCTAACAACACCAAACAATGACATACATTACACAGGAATCTATAGATCTAGCAACACAAACACCATTAACAACAACAAACAATGACATACATTACACAGGAATCTATAGATCTAGCAACACAAACACCACTAACAACAACAAATAATGACATACATTACACAGGAATCTATAGATCTAGCAACACAAACAACCCTAACAACAACAACAAACAATGACATACATTACACAGGAATCTATAGATATAGCAACACAAACACCATTAACAACAACAAACAATGACATACATTACATTACACAGGAATCTATAGATCTAGCAACACAAACACCACTAACAAAAACAAACAATGACATACATTACATTACACAGGAATCTATAGATCTAGCCACACAAACACCATTAACAACAACAAACAATGACATACATTACATTACACAGGAATCAATAGATCTAGCCACACAAACACCACTAACAACAACAAGCAATGACATACATTACATTACACAGGAATCTATAGATCTAGCAACACAAACACCATTAACAACAACAAACAATGACATACATTACATTACACAGGAATCTATAGATCTAGCAACACAAACACCATTAACAACAACAAACAATGACATTCATTACATTACACAGGAATCTATAGATCTAGCAACACAAACACCACTAACAACAACAAACAATGACATACATTACATTACACAGGAATCTATAGATCTAGCAACACAAACACCATTAACAACAACAAACAATGACATGCATTACATTACACAGGAATCTAGAGATCTAGCAACACAAACACCTCTAACAACAACAAACAATGACATACATTATATTACACAGGAATCTATAGATCTAGCAACACAAACACCACTAACAACAACACACAATGACATACATTACATTACACAGGAATCTATATATCTAGTCACACAAACACCACTAACAACAACAAACAATGACATACATTATATTACACAGGAATCTATAGATCTAGCCACACAAACACCATTAACAACAACAAACAATGACATACATTACATTACACAGGAATCTATAGATCTAGCAAAACAAACACCACTAACAACAACAAACAATGACATACATTACATTACACAGGAATCTATAGATCTAAACACACAAACACCACTAACAACAACAAACAATGACATACATTACATTACACAGGAATCTATAGATCTAGCAACACACACACCACTAACAACAACACACAATGACATACATTACATTACACAGGAATCAATAGATCTAGCAACACAAACACCACTAACAACAACAAACAATGACATACATTACACAGGAATCTATAGATCTAGCAACACAAACACCATTAACAACAACAAACAATGACATACATTACATTACACAGGAATCTATAGATCTAGCAACACAAACACCACTAACAACAACAAACAATGACATGCATTACATTACACAGGAATCTATAAATCTAGCAACACAAACACCATTAACAACAACAAACAATGACATACATTACATTACACAGGAATCTATAGATCTAGCAACACAAACACCACTAACAACAACAAACAATGACATACATTACATTACACAGGAATCTATAGATCTAGCAACCCGCAACTCCATTAACAACAACAAACAATGACATACATTATATTACACAGGAATCTATAGATCTAGCAACACAAACACCATTAGCAACAACAAACAATGACATACATTACATTACACAGGAATCTATAGATATAGACACACAAACACCACTAACAACAACAAACAATGACATACATTACATTACACAGGAATCTATATATCTAGCCACACAAACACCACTAACAACAACAAACAATGACATACATTACATTACACGGGAATCTATAGATCTAGCCACACAAACACCATTAACAACAACAAACAATGACATACATTACATTACACAGGAATCTATAGATCTAGCCACACAAACACCATTAACAACAACAAACAATGACATACATTACATTACACAGGAATCTATAGATCTAGCAACACAAACACCACTAACAACAACACACAATGACATACATTACATTACACAGGAATCTATAGATCTACCTACACAAACACCATTAACAACAACAAACAATGACATACATTACATTACACAGGAATCAATAGATCTATCCACACAAACACCATTAACAACAACAAACAATGACATACATTACATTACACAGGAATCTATAGATCTAGCAACACAAACAACACTAACAACAACAAACAATGACATACATTACACAGGAATCTATAGATCTAGCAACACAAACACCATTAACAACAACAAACAATGACATACATTACATTACACAGGAATCTATAGATCTAGCAACACAAACACCACTAACAACAACAAACAATGACATACATTACATTACATTACACAGGAATCTATAGATCTAGCAACATAAACACCACTAACAACAACAAACAATGACATACATTACATTACACAGGAATCTATAGATCTAGCAACCCGCAACTCCATTAACAACAACAAACAATGACATACATTATATTACACAGGAATCTATAGATCTAGCAACACAAACACCATTAACAACAACAAACAATGACATACATTACATTACACAGGAATCTATAGATCTAGCAACACAAACGCCACTAACAACAACAAACAATGACATACATTACATTACACAGGAATCTATAGATATAGACACACAAACACCACTAACAACAACAAACAATGACATACATTACATTACACAGGAATCTATAGATCTAGACACACAAACACCACTAACAACAACAAACAATGACATACATTACATTACACAGGAATCTATAGATCTAGCAACACACACACCACTAACAACAACACACAATGACATACATTACATTACACAGGAATCTATAGATCTAGCAACACAAACACCATTAACAACAACAAACAATGACATACATTACATTACACAGGAATCTATAGATCTAGCAACACAAACACCATTAACAACAACAAACAATGACATACATTACATTACACAGGAATCAATAGATCTAGCCACACAAACACCACTAAAAACAACAAACAATGACATACATTATATTACACAGGAATCTATAGATCTAGCAACACAAACACCACTAACAACAAGAAACAATGACATACATTACATTACACAGGAATCTATAGATCTAGCAACACAAACACCACTAACAACAACAAACAATGACATACATTACACAGGAATCTATAGATCTAGCAACACAAACACCACTAACAACAACAAACAATGACATACATTACACAGGAATCTATAGATCTAGCAACACAAACACCACTAACAACAACAAACAATGACATACATTACATTACACAGGAATCTATAGATCTAGAAACAGAAACACCACTAACAACAACAAACAATGACATACATTACATTACACAGTAATCTATAGATCTAGCAACACAAACACCATTAACAACAACAAACAATGACATACATTACACAGGAATCTATAGATCTAGCAACACAAACAACCCTAACAAAAACAAACAATGACATACATTACACAGGAATCTATAGATCTAGCAACACAAACACCATTAACAACAACAAACAATGACATACATTACATTACACAGGAATCTATAGATCTAGCAACACAAACACCACTAACAACAACAAACAATGACATACATTACATTACACAGGAATCTATATATCTAGCAACAAAAACACCATTAACAACAACAAACAATGACATACATTACATTACACAGGAATCTATAGATCTAGCAACACAAACACCACTAACAACAACAAACAATGACATACATTACACAGGAATCTATAGATCTAGCAACACAAACACCTCTAACAACAACAAACAATGACATACATTACATTACACAGGAATCTATAGATCTAGCAACACAAACACCATTAACAACAACAAACAATGACATACATTACATTACACAGGAATCTATAGATCTAGCAACACAAACACAATTAACAACAACAAACAAGGACATACATTACATTACACAGGAATCTATAGATCTAGCAACACAAACACCATTAACAACAACAAACAATGACATACATTACATTACACAGTAATCTATAGATATAGCAACACAAACACCATTAACAACAACAAACAATGACATACATTACATTACACAGGAATCAATAGATCTAGCCACACAAACACCATTAACAACAACAAACAATGACATACATTACATTACACAGGAATCTATAGATCTAGCAACACAAACACCACTAACAACAACAAACAATGACATACATTACATTACACAGGAATCTATAGATCTAAACACACAAACACCACTAACAACAACAAACAATGACATACATTACATTACACAGGAATCTATAGATCTAGCAACACACACACCACTAACAACAACACACAATGACATACATTACATTACACAGGAATCAATAGATCTAGCAACACAAACACCACTAACAACAACAAACAATGACATACATTACACAGGAATCTATAGATCTAGCAATACAAACAACCCTAACAACAACAAACAATGACATACATTACATTACACAGGAATCTATAGATCTAGCAACACAAACAACCCTAACAACAACAAACAATGACATACATTACACAGGAATCTATAGATCTAGTCACACAAACACCATTAACAAAAACACACAATGACATACATTACATTACACAGGAATCTATAGATCTAGCCACACAAACACCACTAATAACAACACACAATGACATACATTACATTACACAGGAATCTATAGATCTAGCAACACAAACACCACTAACAACAACAAACAATGACATACATTACACAGGAATCTATAGATCTAACAACACAAACATCAATAACAACAACAAACAATGACATACATTACATTACACAGGAATCT
The DNA here is from genome assembly GCA_963383655.1 of Bathymodiolus septemdierum. Classification (NCBI taxonomy): domain Eukaryota; kingdom Metazoa; phylum Mollusca; class Bivalvia; order Mytilida; family Modiolidae; genus Bathymodiolus; species Bathymodiolus septemdierum. Next base: position 1,779,279 of record OY726525.1, on the reverse strand, counting down.
ATAGATCTAGCAAAACAAACACCACTAACAACAACAAACAATGCCATACATTACATTACACAGGAATCAATAAATCTAGCCACACAAACACCATTAACAACAACAAACAATGACATACATTACATTACACAGAAAAAATATAGATCTAGACACACAAACACCACTAAAAACAACAAACAATGACATACATTACACAGGAATCTATAGATCTAGCAACACAAACAATGACATACATTACATTACACAGGAATCTATAGATCTAGCAACACAAACACCACTAACAACAACAAACAATGCAATACATTACATTACACAGGAATCAATAGATCTAGCCACACAAACACCATTAACAACAACAAACAATGACATACATTACATTACACAGGAATCTATAGATCTAGCAACACAAACACCACTAACAACAACAAACAATGACATACATTACATTACACAGGAATCTATAGATCTAGACACACAAACACCACTAACAACAACAAACAATGACATACATTACATTACACAGGAATCTATAGATCTAGCAACACAAACACCACTAACAACAACACACAATGACATACATTACATTACACAGGAATCTATAGATCTAGCAACACAAACACTATTAACAACAACAAACAATGACATACATTACACAGGAATCTAGAGATCTAGCAACACAAACACCCCTAACAACAACAAACAATGACATACATTACACAGGAATCTATAGATCTAGCAACACAAACACCATTAACAAAAACAAACAATAACATACATTACATTACACAGGAATCTATAGATCTAGCAACACAAACACCATTAACAACAACAAACAATGACATACATTACATTACACAGGAATCAATAGATCTAGCCACACAAACACCATTAACAACAACAAACAATGACATACATTACATTACACAGGAATCTATAGATCTAGCAACACAAACACCACTAACAACAACAAACAATGACATACATTACATTACACAGGAATCTATAGATCTAGCAACACAAACAACCCTAACAACAACAAACAATGACATACATTACACAGGAATCTATAGATCTAGTCACACAAACACCATTAACAACAACACACAATGACATACATTACATTACACAGGAATCTATAGATCTAGCCACACAAACACCACTAATAACAACACACAATGACATACATTACATTACACAGGAATCTATAGATCTAGCAACACAAACACCACTAACAACAACAAACAATGACATACATTACACAGGAATCTATAGATCTAGCAACACAAACACCACTAACAAAAACAAACAATGACATACATTACATTACACAGGAATCTATAGATCTAGCCACACAAACACCATTAACAACAACAAACAATGACATACATTACATTACACAGGAATCAATAGATCTAGCCACACAAACACCACTAACAACAACAAGCAATGACATACATTACATTACACAGGAATCTATAGATCTAGCAACACAAACACCATTAACAACAACAAACAATGACATACATTACATTACACAGGAATCTATAGATCTAGCAACACAAACACCATTAACAACAACAAACAATGACATTCATTACATTACACAGGAATCTATAGATCTAGCAACACAAACACCACTAACAACAACAAACAATGACATACATTACATTACACAGGAATCTATAGATCTAGCAACACAAACACCATTAACAACAACAAACAATGACATGCATTACATTACACAGGAATCTAGAGATCTAGCAACACAAACACCTCTAACAACAACAAACAATGACATACATTATATTACACAGGAATCTATAGATCTAGCAACACAAACACCACTAACAACAACACACAATGACATACATTACATTACACAGGAATCTATATATCTAGTCACACAAACACCACTAACAACAACAAACAATGACATACATTATATTACACAGGAATCTATAGATCTAGCCACACAAACACCATTAACAACAACAAACAATGACATACATTACATTACACAGGAATCTATAGATCTAGCAAAACAAACACCACTAACAACAACAAACAATGACATACATTACATTACACAGGAATCTATAGATCTAAACACACAAACACCACTAACAACAACAAACAATGACATACATTACATTACACAGGAATCTATAGATCTAGCAACACACACACCACTAACAACAACACACAATGACATACATTACATTACACAGGAATCAATAGATCTAGCAACACAAACACCACTAACAACAACAAACAATGACATACATTACACAGGAATCTATAGATCTAGCAACACAAACACCATTAACAACAACAAACAATGACATACATTACATTACACAGGAATCTATAGATCTAGCAACACAAACACCACTAACAACAACAAACAATGACATGCATTACATTACACAGGAATCTATAAATCTAGCAACACAAACACCATTAACAACAACAAACAATGACATACATTACATTACACAGGAATCTATAGATCTAGCAACACAAACACCACTAACAACAACAAACAATGACATACATTACATTACACAGGAATCTATAGATCTAGCAACCCGCAACTCCATTAACAACAACAAACAATGACATACATTATATTACACAGGAATCTATAGATCTAGCAACACAAACACCATTAGCAACAACAAACAATGACATACATTACATTACACAGGAATCTATAGATATAGACACACAAACACCACTAACAACAACAAACAATGACATACATTACATTACACAGGAATCTATATATCTAGCCACACAAACACCACTAACAACAACAAACAATGACATACATTACATTACACGGGAATCTATAGATCTAGCCACACAAACACCATTAACAACAACAAACAATGACATACATTACATTACACAGGAATCTATAGATCTAGCCACACAAACACCATTAACAACAACAAACAATGACATACATTACATTACACAGGAATCTATAGATCTAGCAACACAAACACCACTAACAACAACACACAATGACATACATTACATTACACAGGAATCTATAGATCTACCTACACAAACACCATTAACAACAACAAACAATGACATACATTACATTACACAGGAATCAATAGATCTATCCACACAAACACCATTAACAACAACAAACAATGACATACATTACATTACACAGGAATCTATAGATCTAGCAACACAAACACCACTAACAACAACAAACAATGACATACATTACATTACATTACACAGGAATCTATAGATCTAGCAACATAAACACCACTAACAACAACAAACAATGACATACATTACATTACACAGGAATCTATAGATCTAGCAACCCGCAACTCCATTAACAACAACAAACAATGACATACATTATATTACACAGGAATCTATAGATCTAGCAACACAAACACCATTAACAACAACAAACAATGACATACATTACATTACACAGGAATCTATAGATCTAGCAACACAAACGCCACTAACAACAACAAACAATGACATACATTACATTACACAGGAATCTATAGATATAGACACACAAACACCACTAACAACAACAAACAATGACATACATTACATTACACAGGAATCTATAGATCTAGACACACAAACACCACTAACAACAACAAACAATGACATACATTACATTACACAGGAATCTATAGATCTAGCAACACACACACCACTAACAACAACACACAATGACATACATTACATTACACAGGAATCTATAGATCTAGCAACACAAACACCATTAACAACAACAAACAATGACATACATTACATTACACAGGAATCTATAGATCTAGCAACACAAACACCATTAACAACAACAAACAATGACATACATTACATTACACAGGAATCAATAGATCTAGCCACACAAACACCACTAAAAACAACAAACAATGACATACATTATATTACACAGGAATCTATAGATCTAGCAACACAAACACCACTAACAACAAGAAACAATGACATACATTACATTACACAGGAATCTATAGATCTAGCAACACAAACACCACTAACAACAACAAACAATGACATACATTACACAGGAATCTATAGATCTAGCAACACAAACACCACTAACAACAACAAACAATGACATGCATTACATTACACAGGAATCTATAAATCTAGCAACACAAACACCATTAACAACAACAAACAATGACATACATTACATTACACAGGAATCTATAGATCTAGCAACACAAACACCACTAACAACAACAAACAATGACATACATTACATTACACAGGAATCTATAGATCTAGCAACCCGCAACTCCATTAACAACAACAAACAATGACATACATTATATTACACAGGAATCTATAGATCTAGCAACACAAACACCATTAGCAACAACAAACAATGACATACATTACATTACACAGGAATCTATAGATATAGACACACAAACACCACTAACAACAACAAACAATGACATACATTACATTACACAGGAATCTATATATCTAGCCACACAAACACCACTAACAACAACAAACAATGACATACATTACATTACACGGGAATCTATAGATCTAGCCACACAAACACCATTAACAACAACAAACAATGACATACATTACATTACACAGGAATCTATAGATCTAGCCACACAAACACCATTAACAACAACAAACAATGACATACATTACATTACACAGGAATCTATAGATCTAGCAACACAAACACCACTAACAACAACACACAATGACATACATTACATTACACAGGAATCTATAGATCTACCTACACAAACACCATTAACAACAACAAACAATGACATACATTACATTACACAGGAATCAATAGATCTATCCACACAAACACCATTAACAACAACAAACAATGACATACATTACATTACACAGGAATCTATAGATCTAGCAACACAAACACCACTAACAACAACAAACAATGACATACATTACATTACATTACACAGGAATCTATAGATCTAGCAACATAAACACCACTAACAACAACAAACAATGACATACATTACATTACACAGGAATCTATAGATCTAGCAACCCGCAACTCCATTAACAACAACAAACAATGACATACATTATATTACACAGGAATCTATAGATCTAGCAACACAAACACCATTAACAACAACAAACAATGACATACATTACATTACACAGGAATCTATAGATCTAGCAACACAAACGCCACTAACAACAACAAACAATGACATACATTACATTACACAGGAATCTATAGATATAGACACACAAACACCACTAACAACAACAAACAATGACATACATTACATTACACAGGAATCTATAGATCTAGACACACAAACACCACTAACAACAACAAACAATGACATACATTACATTACACAGGAATCTATAGATCTAGCAACACACACACCACTAACAACAACACACAATGACATACATTACATTACACAGGAATCTATAGATCTAGCAACACAAACACCATTAACAACAACAAACAATGACATACATTACATTACACAGGAATCTATAGATCTAGCAACACAAACACCATTAACAACAACAAACAATGACATACATTACATTACACAGGAATCAATAGATCTAGCCACACAAACACCACTAAAAACAACAAACAATGACATACATTATATTACACAGGAATCTATAGATCTAGCAACACAAACACCACTAACAACAAGAAACAATGACATACATTACATTACACAGGAATCTATAGATCTAGCAACACAAACACCACTAACAACAACAAACAATGACATACATTACACAGGAATCTATAGATCTAGCAACACAAACACCACTAACAACAACAAACAATGACATACATTACACAGGAATCTATAGATCTAGCAACACAAACACCACTAACAACAACAAACAATGACATACATTACATTACACAGGAATCTATAGATCTAGAAACAGAAACACCACTAACAACAACAAACAATGACATACATTACATTACACAGTAATCTATAGATCTAGCAACACAAACACCATTAACAACAACAAACAATGACATACATTACACAGGAATCTATAGATCTAGCAACACAAACAACCCTAACAAAAACAAACAATGACATACATTACACAGGAATCTATAGATCTAGCAACACAAACACCATTAACAACAACAAACAATGACATACATTACATTACACAGGAATCTATAGATCTAGCAACACAAACACCACTAACAACAACAAACAATGACATACATTACATTACACAGGAATCTATATATCTAGCAACAAAAACACCATTAACAACAACAAACAATGACATACATTACATTACACAGGAATCTATAGATCTAGCAACACAAACACCACTAACAACAACAAACAATGACATACATTACACAGGAATCTATAGATCTAGCAACACAAACACCTCTAACAACAACAAACAATGACATACATTACATTACACAGGAATCTATAGATCTAGCAACACAAACACCATTAACAACAACAAACAATGACATACATTACATTACACAGGAATCTATAGATCTAGCAACACAAACACAATTAACAACAACAAACAAGGACATACATTGCATTACACAGGAATCTATAGATCTAGCAACACAAACACCATTAACAACAACAAACAATGACATACATTACATTACACAGTAATCTATAGATATAGCAACACAAACACCATTAACAACAACAAACAATGACATACATTACATTACACAGGAATCAATAGATCTAGCCACACAAACACCATTAACAACAACAAACAATGACATACATTACATTACACAGGAATCTATAGATCTAGCAACACAAACACCACTAACAACAACAAACAATGACATACATTACATTACACAGGAATCTATAGATCTAAACACACAAACACCACTAACAACAACAAACAATGACATACATTACATTACACAGGAATCTATAGATCTAGCAACACACACACCACTAACAACAACACACAATGACATACATTACATTACACAGGAATCAATAGATCTAGCAACACAAACACCACTAACAACAACAAACAATGACATACATTACACAGGAATCTATAGATCTAGCAATACAAACAACCCTAACAACAACAAACAATGACATACATTACATTACACAGGAATCTATAGATCTAGCAACACAAACAACCCTAACAACAACAAACAATGACATACATTACACAGGAATCTATAGATCTAGTCACACAAACACCATTAACAAAAACACACAATGACATACATTACATTACACAGGAATCTATAGATCTAGCCACACAAACACCACTAATAACAACACACAATGACATACATTACATTACACAGGAATCTATAGATCTAGCAACACAAACACCACTAACAACAACAAACAATGACATACATTACACAGGAATCTATAGATCTAACAACACAAACATCAATAACAACAACAAACAATGACATACATTACATTACACAGGAATCTATAGATCTAGCAAAACAAACACCACTAACAACAACAAACAATGCCATACATTACATTACACAGGAATCAATAAATCTAGCCACACAAACACCATTAACAACAACAAACAATGACATACATTACATTACACAGAAAAAATATAGATCTAGACACACAAACACCACTAACAACAACAAACAATGACATACATTACACAGGAATCTATAGATCTAGCAACACAAACAATGACATACATTACATTACACAGGAATCTATAGATCTAGCAACACAAACACCACTAACAACAACAAACAATGCAATACATTACATTACACAGGAATCAATAGATCTAGCCACACAAACACCATTAACAACAACAAACAATGACATACATTACATTACACAGGAATCTATAGATCTAGCAACACAAACACCACTAACAACAACAAACAATGACATACATTACATTACACAGGAATCTATAGATCTAGACACACAAACACCACTAACAACAACAAACAATGACATACATTACATTACACAGGAATCTATAGATCTAGCAACACAAACACCACTAACAACAACACACAATGACATACATTACATTACACAGGAATCTATAGATCTAGCAACACAAACACTATTAACAACAACAAACAATGACATACATTACACAGGAATCTAGAGATCTAGCAACACAAACACCCCTAACAACAACAAACAATGACATACATTACACAGGAATCTATAGATCTAGCAACACAAACACCATTAACAAAAACAAACAATAACATACATTACATTACACAGGAATCTATAGATCTAGCAACACAAACACCATTAACAACAACAAACAATGACATACATTACATTACACAGGAATCAATAGATCTAGCCACACAAACACCATTAACAACAACAAACAATGACATACATTACATTACACAGGAATCTATAGATCTAGCAACACAAACACCACTAACAACAACAAACAATGACATACATTACATTACACAGGAATCTATAGATCTAGCAACACAAACAACCCTAACAACAACAAACAATGACATACATTACACAGGAATCTATAGATCTAGTCACACAAACACCATTAACAACAACACACAATGACATACATTACATTACACAGGAATCTATAGATCTAGCCACACAAACACCACTAATAACAACACACAATGACATACATTACATTACACAGGAATCTATAGATCTAGCAACACAAACACCACTAACAACAACAAACAATGACATACATTACACAGGAATCTATAGATCTAACAACACAAACATCATTAACAACAACAAACAATGACATACATTACATTACACAGGAATCTATAGATCTAGCAACACAAACACCACTAACAACAACAAACAATGCCATACATTACATTACACAGGAATCAATAAATCTAGCCACACAAACACCATTAACAACAACAAACAATGACATACATTACATTACACAGAAAAAATATAGATCTAGACACACAAACACCACTAACAACAACAAACAATGACATACATTACATTACACAGGAATCTATAGATCTAGCAACACAAACACCACTAACAACAACACACAATGACATACATTACATTACACAGGAATCTATAGATCTAGCAACACAAACACCATTAACAACAACAAACAATGACATACATTACAAAGGAATCTATAGATCTAGCAACACAAACAACCCTAACAACAACAAACAATGACATACATTACACAGGAATCTATAGGTCTAGCAACACAAACACCATTAACAACAACACACAATGACATACATTACATTACACAGGAATCTATAGATCTAGCCACACAAACACCACTAATAACAGCACACAATGACATACATTACATTACACAGGAATCTATAGATCTAGCAACACAAACACCACTAACAACAACAAACAATGCAATACATTACATTACACAGGAATCAATAGATCTAGCCACACAAACACCATTAACAACAACAAACAATGACATACATTACATTACACAGGAATCTATAGATCTAGCAACACAAACACCACTAACAACAACAAACAATGACATACATTACATTACACAGGAATCTATAGATCTAGACACACAAACACCACTAACAACAACAAACAATGACATACATTACATTACACAGGAATCTATAGATCTAGCAACACAAACACCACTAACAACAACACACAATGACATACATTACATTACACAGGAATCTATAGATCTAGCAACACAAACACTATTAACAACAACAAACAATGACATACATTACACAGGAATCTATAGATCTAGCAACACAAACAACCCTAACAACAACAAACAATGACATACATTACACAGGAATCTATAGATCTAGCCACACAAACACCATTAACAACAACAAACAATGACATACATTACATTACACAGCAATCAATAGATCTAGCCACACAAACACCACTAACAACAACAAGCAATGACATACATTACATTACACAGGAATCTATAGATCTAACAACACAAACACCATTAACAACAACAAACAATGACATACATTACATTACGCAGGAATCTATAGATCTAGCAACACAAACACCATTAACAACAACAAAAAATGACATTCATTACATTACACAGGAATCTATAGATCTAGCAACACAAACACCACTAACAACAACAAACAATGACATACATTACATTACACAGGAATCTATAGATCTAGCAACACAAACACCATTAACAACAACAAAAAATGACATGCATTACATTACACAGGAATCTAGAGATCTAGCAACACAAACACCCCTAACAACAACAAACAATGACATACATTACACAGGCATCTATAGATCTAGCAACACAAACACCATTAACAAAAACAAACAATAACATACATTACATTACACAGGAATCTATAGATCTATCAACACAAACACCATTAACAACAACAAACAATGACATACATTACATTACACAGGAATCAATAGATCTAGCCACACAAACACCATTAACAACAACAAACAATGACATACATTACATTACACAGGAATCTATAGATCTAGCAACACAAACACCACTAACAACAACAAACAATGACATACATTACATTACACAGGAATCTATAGATCTAGACACACAAACACCACTAACAACAACAAACAATGACATACATTACATTACACAGGAATCTATAGATCTAGCAACACAAACACCACTAACAACAACACACAATGACATACATTACATTACACAGGAATCTATAGATCTAGCCACACAAACACCACTAACAACAACAAACAATGACATACATTACACAGGAATCTATAGATCTAGCAACACAAACAACCCTAACAACACCAAACAATGACATACATTACACAGGAATCTATAGATCTAGCAACACAAACACCATTAACAACAACAAACAATGACATACATTACACAGGAATCTATAGATCTAGCAACACAAACACCACTAACAACAACAAATAATGACATACATTACACAGGAATCTATAGATCTAGCAACACAAACAACCCTAACAACAACAACAAACAATGACATACATTACACAGGAATCTATAGATATAGCAACACAAACACCATTAACAACAACAAACAATGACATACATTACATTACACAGGAATCTATAGATCTAGCAACACAAACACCACTAACAAAAACAAACAATGACATACATTACATTACACAGGAATCTATAGATCTAGCCACACAAACACCATTAACAACAACAAACAATGACATACATTACATTACACAGGAATCAATAGATCTAGCCACACAAACACCACTAACAACAACAAGCAATGACATACATTACATTACACAGGAATCTATAGATCTAGCAACACAAACACCATTAACAACAACAAACAATGACATACATTACATTACACAGGAATCTATAGATCTAGCAACACAAACACCATTAACAACAACAAACAATGACATTCATTACATTACACAGGAATCTATAGATCTAGCAACACAAACACCACTAACAACAACAAACAATGACATACATTACATTACACAGGAATCTATAAATCTAGCAACACAAACACCATTAACAACAACAAACAATGACATGCATTACATTACACAGGAATCTAGAGATCTAGCAACACAAACACCTCTAACAACAACAAACAATGACATACATTATATTACACAGGAATCTATAGATCTAGCAACACAAACACCACTAACAACAACACACAATGACATACATTACATTACACAGGAATCTATATATCTAGTCACACAAACACCACTAACAACAACAAACAATGACATACATTATATTACACAGGAATCTATAGATCTAGCCACACAAACACCATTAACAACAACAAACAATGACATACATTACATTACACAGGAATCTATAGATCTAGCAAAACAAACACCACTAACAACAACAAACAATGACATACATTACATTACACAGGAATCTATAGATCTAAACACACAAACACCACTAACAACAACAAACAATGACATACATTACATTACACAGGAATCTATAGATCTAGCAACACACACACCACTAACAACAACACACAATGACATACATTACATTACACAGGAATCAATAGATCTAGCAACACAAACACCACTAACAACAACAAACAATGACATACATTACACAGGAATCTATAGATCTAGCAACACAAACACCATTAACAACAACAAACAATGACATACATTACATTACACAGGAATCTATAGATCTAGCAACACAAACACCACTAACAACAACAAACAATGACATGCATTACATTACACAGGAATCTATAAATCTAGCAACACAAACACCATTAACAACAACAAACAATGACATACATTACATTACACAGGAATCTATAGATCTAGCAACACAAACACCACTAACAACAACAAACAATGACATACATTACATTACACAGGAATCTATAGATCTAGCAACCCGCAACTCCATTAACAACAACAAACAATGACATACATTATATTACACAGGAATCTATAGATCTAGCAACACAAACACCATTAGCAACAACAAACAATGACATACATTACATTACACAGGAATCTATAGATATAGACACACAAACACCACTAACAACAACAAACAATGACATACATTACATTACACAGGAATCTATATATCTAGCCACACAAACACCACTAACAACAACAAACAATGACATACATTACATTACACGGGAATCTATAGATCTAGCCACACAAACACCATTAACAACAACAAACAATGACATACATTACATTACACAGGAATCTATAGATCTAGCCACACAAACACCATTAACAACAACAAACAATGACATACATTACATTACACAGGAATCTATAGATCTAGCAACACAAACACCACTAACAACAACACACAATGACATACATTACATTACACAGGAATCTATAGATCTACCTACACAAACACCATTAACAACAACAAACAATGACATACATTACATTACACAGGAATCAATAGATCTATCCACACAAACACCATTAACAACAACAAACAATGACATACATTACATTACACAGGAATCAATAGATCTAGCAACACAAACACCACTAACAACAACAAACAATGACATACATTACATTACATTACACAGGAATCTATAGATCTAGCAACATAAACACCACTAACAACAACAAACAATGACATACATTACATTACACAGGAATCTATAGATCTAGCAACCCGCAACTCCATTAACAACAACAAACAATGACATACATTATATTACACAGGAATCTATAGATCTAGCAACACAAACACCATTAACAACAACAAACAATGACATACATTACATTACACAGGAATCTATAGATCTAGCAACACAAACGCCACTAACAACAACAAACAATGACATACATTACATTACACAGGAATCTATAGATATAGACACACAAACACCACTAACAACAACAAACAATGACATACATTACATTACACAGGAATCTATAGATCTAGACACACAAACACCACTAACAACAACAAACAATGACATACATTACATTACACAGGAATCTATAGATCTAGCAACACACACACCACTAACAACAACACACAATGACATACATTACATTACACAGGAATCTATAGATCTAGCAACACAAACACCATTAACAACAACAAACAATGACATACATTACATTACACAGGAATCTATAGATCTAGCAACACAAACACCATTAACAACAACAAACAATGACATACATTACATTACACAGGAATCAATAGATCTAGCCACACAAACACCACTAACAACAACAAACAATGACATACATTATATTACACAGGAATCTATAGATCTAGCAACACAAACACCACTAACAACAAGAAACAATGACATACATTACATTACACAGGAATCTATAGATCTAGCAACACAAACACCACTAACAACAACAAACAATGACATACATTACACAGGAATCTATAGATCTAGCAACACAAACACCACTAACAACAACAAACAATGACATACATTACACAGGAATCTATAGATCTAGCAACACAAACACCACTAACAACAACAAACAATGACATACATTACATTACACAGGAATCTATAGATCTAGAAACAGAAACACCACTAACAACAACAAACAATGACATACATTACATTACACAGTAATCTATAGATCTAGCAACACAAACACCATTAACAACAACAAACAATGACATACATTACACAGGAATCTATAGATCTAGCAACACAAACAACCCTAACAAAAACAAACAATGACATACATTACACAGGAATCTATAGATCTAGCAACACAAACACCATTAACAACAACAAACAATGACATACATTACATTACACAGGAATCTATAGATCTAGCAACACAAACACCACTAACAACAACAAACAATGACATACATTACATTACACAGGAATCTATATATCTAGCAACAAAAACACCATTAACAACAACAAACAATGACATACATTACATTACACAGGAATCTATAGATCTAGCAACACAAACACCACTAACAACAACAAACAATGACATACATTACACAGGAATCTATAGATCTAGCAACACAAACACCTCTAACAACAACAAACAATGACATACATTACATTACACAGGAATCTATAGATCTAGCAACACAAAACCACTAACAACAACAAACAATGACATACATTACATTACACAGGAATCTATATATCTAGCAACACAAACACCACTAACAACAACAAACAATGACATACATTACATTACACAGGAATCTATAGATCTAGCCACACAAACACCATTAACAACAACAAACAATGACATACATTACATTACACAGGAATCAATAGATCTAGCCACACAAACACCATTAACAACAACAAACAATGACATACATTACACAGGAATCTATAGATCTAGCAACACAAACAACACTAACAACAACAAACAATGACATACATTACACAGGAATCTATAGATCTAGCAACACAAACACCATTAACAACAACAAACAATGACATACATTACATTACACAGGAATCTATAGATCTAGCAACACAAACACAATTAACAACAACAAACAAGGACATACATTACATTACACAGGAATCTATAGATCTAGCAACACAAACACCATTAACAACAACAAACAATGACATACATTACATTACACAGTAATCTATAGATATAGCAACACAAACACCATTAACAACAACAAACAATGACATACATTACATTACACAGGAATCAATAGATCTAGCCACACAAACACCATTAACAACAACAAACAATGACATACATTACATTACACAGGAATCTATAGATCTAGCAACACAAACACCACTAACAACAACAAACAATGACATACATTACATTACACAGGAATCTATAGATCTAAACACACAAACACCACTAACAACAACAAACAATGACATACATTACATTACACAGGAATCTATAGATCTAGCAACACACACACCACTAACAACAACACACAATGACATACATTACATTATACAGGAATCAATAGATCTAGCAACACAAACACCACTAACAACAACAAACAATGACATACATTACACAGGAATCTATAGATCTAGCAATACAAACAACCCTAACAACAACAAACAATGACATACATTACATTACACAGGAATCTATAGATCTAGCAACACAAACAACCCTAACAACAACAAACAATGACATACATTACACAGGAATCTATAGATCTAGTCACACAAACACCATTAACAAAAACACAAAATGACATACATTACATTACACAGGAATCTATAGATCTAGCCACACAAACACCACTAATAACAACACACAATGACATACATTACATTACACAGGAATCTATAGATCTAGCAACACAAACACCACTAACAACAACAAACAATGACATACATTACACAGGAATCTATAGATCTAACAACACAAACATCAATAACAACAACAAACAATGACATACATTACATTACACAGGAATCTATAGATCTAGCAAAACAAACACCACTAACAACAACAAACAATGCCATACATTACATTACACAGGAATCAATAAATCTAGCCACACAAACACCATTAACAACAGCAAACAATGACATACATTACATTACACAGAAAAAATATAGATCTAGACACACAAACACCACTAACAACAACAAACAATGACATACATTACATTACACAGGAATCTATAGATCTAGCAACACAAACACCACTAACAACAACACACAATGACATACATTACATTACACAGGAATCTATAGATCTAGCAACACAAACACCATTAACAACAACAAACAATGACATACATTACAAAGGAATCTATAGATCTAGCAACACAAACAACCCTAACAACAACAAACAATGACATACATTACACAGGAATCTATAGATCTAGCCACACAAACACCATTAAGAACAACACACAATGACATACATTACATTACACAGGAATCTATAGATCTAGCCACACAAACACCACTAATAACAGCACACAATGACATACATTACATTACACAGGAATCTATAGATCTAGCAACACAAACACCACTAACAACAACAAACAATGACATACATTACACAGGAATCTATAGATCTAGCAACACAAACAATGACATACATTACATTACACAGGAATCTATAGATCTAGCAACACAAACACCACTAACAACAACAAACAATGCAATGCATTACATTACACAGGAATCAATAGATCTAGCCACACAAACACCATTAACAACAACAAACAATGACATACATTACATTACACAGGAATCTATAGATCTAGCAACACAAACACCACTAACAACAACAAACAATGACATACATTACATTACACAGGAATCTATAGATCTAGACACACAAACACCACTAACAACAACAAACAATGACATACATTACATTACACAGGAATCTATAGATCTAGCAACACAAACACCACTAACAACAACACACAATGACATACATTACATTACACAGGAATCTATAGATCTAGCAACACAAACACTATTAACAACAACAAACAATGACATACATTACACAGGAATCTAGAGATCTAGCAACACAAACACCCCTAACAACAACAAACAATGACATACATTACACAGGAATCTATAGATCTAGCAACACAAACACCATTAACAAAAACAAACAATAACATACATTACATTACACAGGAATCTATAGATCTAGCAACACAAACACCATTAACAACAACAAACAATGACATACATTACATTACACAGGAATCAATAGATCTAGCCACACAAACACCATTAACAACAACAAACAATGACATACATTACATTACACAGGAATCTATAGATCTAGCAACACAAACACCACTAACAACAACAAACAATGACATACATTACATTACACAGGAATCTATAGATCTAGACACACAAACACCACTAACAACAACAAACAATGACATACATTACATTACACAGGAATCTATAGATCTAGCAACACAAACACCACTAACAACAACACACAATGACATACATTACATTACACAGGAATCTATAGATCTAGCCACACAAACACCACTAACAACAACAAACAATGACATACATTACACAGGAATCTATAGATCTAGCAACACAAACACCATTAACAACAACAAACAATGACATACATTACACAGGAATCTATAGATCTAGCAACACAAACACCACTAACAACAACAAATAATGACATACATTACACAGGTATCTATAGATCTAGCAACACAAACAACCCTAACAACAACAACAAACAATGACATACATTACACAGGAATCTATAGATATAGCAACACAAACACCATTAACAACAACAAACAATGACATACATTACATTACACAGGAATCTATAGATCTAGCAACACAAACACCACTAACAAAAACAAACAATGACATACATTACATTACACAGGAATCTATAGATCTAGCCATACAAACACCATTAACAACAACAAACAATGACATACATTACATTACACAGGAATCAATAGATCTAGCCACACAAACACCACTAACAACAACAAGCAATGACATACATTACATTACACAGGAATCTATAGATCTAGCAACACAAACACCATTAACAACAACAAACAATGACATACATTACATTACACAGGAATCTATAGATCTAGCAACACAAACACCATTAACAACAACAAACAATGACATTCATTACATTACACAGGAATCTATAGATCTAGCAACACAAACACCACTAACAACAACAAACAATGACATACATTACATTACACAGGAATCTATAGATCTAGCAACACAAACACCATTAACAACAACAAACAATGACATGCATTACATTACACAGGAATCTAGAGATCTAGCAACACAAACACCTCTAACAACAACAAACAATGACATACATTATATTACACAGGAATCTATAGATCTAGCAACACAAACACCACTAACAACAACACACAATGACATACATTACATTACACAGGAATCTATATATCTAGTCACACAAACACCACTAACAACAACAAACAATGACATACATTACATTACACAGGAATCTATAGATCTAGCCACACAAACACCATTAACAACAACAAACAATGACATACATTACATTACACAGGAATCTATAGATCTAGCAACACAAACACCACTAACAACAACAAACAATGACATACATTACATTACACAGGAATCTATAGATCTAAACACACAAACACCACTAACAACAACAAACAATGACATACATTACATTACACAGGAATCTATAGATCTAGCAACACACACACCACTAACAACAACACACAATGACATACATTACATTACACAGGAATCAATAGATCTAGCAACACAAACACCACTAACAACAACAAACAATGACATACATTACACAGGAATCTATAGATCTAGCAACACAAACACCATTAACAACAACAAACAATGACATACATTACATTACACAGGAATCTATAGATCTAGCAACACAAACACCACTAACAACAACAAACAATGACATGCATTACATTACACAGGAATCTATAAATCTAGCAACACAAACACCATTAACAACAACAAACAATGACATACATTACATTACACAGGAATCTATAGATCTAGCAACACAAACACCACTAACAACAACAAACAATGACATACATTACATTACACAGGAATCTATAGATCTAGCAAAACAAACACCACTAACAACAACAAACAATGCCATACATTACATTACACAGGAATCAATAAATCTAGCCACACAAACACCATTAACAACAACAAACAATGACATACATTACATTACACAGAAAAAATATAGATCTAGACACACAAACACCACTAACAACAACAAACAATGACATACATTACATTACACAGGAATCTATAGATCTAGCAACACAAACACCACTAACAACAACACACAATGACATACATTACATTACACAGGAATCTATAGATCTAGCAACACAAACACCATTAACAACAACAAACAATGACATACATTACAAAGGAATCTATAGATCTAGCAACACAAACAACCCTAACAACAACAAACAATGACATACATTACACAGGAATCTATAGATCTAGCCACACAAACACCATTAAGAACAACACACAATGACATACATTACATTACACAGGAATCTATAGATCTAGCCACACAAACACCACTAATAACAGCACACAATGACATACATTACATTACACAGGAATCTATAGATCTAGCAACACAAACACCACTAACAACAACAAACAATGACATACATTACACAGGAATCTATAGATCTAGCAACACAAACAATGACATACATTACATTACACAGGAATCTATAGATCTAGCAACACAAACACCACTAACAACAACAAACAATGCAATACATTACATTACACAGGAATCAATAGATCTAGCCACACAAACACCATTAACAACAACAAACAATGACATACATTACATTACACAGGAATCTATAGATCTAGCAACACAAACACCACTAACAACAACAAACAATGACATACATTACATTACACAGGAATCTATAGATCTAGACACACAAACACCACTAACAACAACAAACAATGACATACATTACATTACACAGGAATCTATAGATCTAGCAACACAAACACCACTAACAACAACACACAATGACATACATTACATTACACAGGAATCTATAGATCTAGCAACACAAACACTATTAACAACAACAAACAATGACATACATTACACAGGAATCTAGAGATCTAGCAACACAAACACCCCTAACAACAACAAACAATGACATACATTACACAGGAATCTATAGATCTAGCAACACAAACACCATTAACAAAAACAAACAATAACATACATTACATTACACAGGAATCTATAGATCTAGCAACACAAACACCATTAACAACAACAAACAATGACATACATTACATTACACAGGAATCAATAGATCTAGCCACACAAACACCATTAACAACAACAAACAATGACATACATTACATTACACAGGAATCTATAGATCTAGCAACACAAACACCACTAACAACAACAAACAATGACATACATTACATTACACAGGAATCTATAGATCTAGACACACAAACACCACTAACAACAACAAACAATGACATACATTACATTACACAGGAATCTATAGATCTAGCAACACAAACACCACTAACAACAACACACAATGACATACATTACATTACACAGGAATCTATAGATCTAGCCACACAAACACCACTAACAACAACAAACAATGACATACATTACACAGGAATCTATAGATCTAGCAACACAAACACCATTAACAACAACAAACAATGACATACATTACACAGGAATCTATAGATCTAGCAACACAAACACCACTAACAACAACAAATAATGACATACATTACACAGGTATCTATAGATCTAGCAACACAAACAACCCTAACAACAACAACAAACAATGACATACATTACACAGGAATCTATAGATATAGCAACACAAACACCACTAACAACAACACACAATGACATACATTACATTACACAGGAATCTATAGATCTAGCAACACAAACACCATTAACAACAACAAACAATGACATACATTACAAAGGAATCTATAGATCTAGCAACACAAACAACCCTAACAACAACAAACAATGACATACATTACACAGGAATCTATAGATCTAGCCACACAAACACCATTAAGAACAACACACAATGACATAAATTACATTACACAGGAATCTATAGATCTAGCCACACAAACACCACTAATAACAGCACACAATGACATACATTACATTACACAGGAATCTATAGATCTAGCAACACAAACACCACTAACAACAACAAATAATGACATACATTACACAGGAATCTATAGATCTAGCAACACAAACAATGACATACATTACATTACACAGGAATCTATAGATCTAGCAACACAAACACCACTAACAACAACAAACAATGCAATACATTACATTACACAGGAATCAATAGATCTAGCCACACAAACACCATTAACAACAACAAACAATGACATACATTACATTACACAGGAATCTATAGATCTAGCAACACAAACACCACTAACAACAACAAACAATGACATACATTACATTACACAGGAATCTATAGATCTAGACACACAAACACCACTAACAACAACAAACAATGACATACATTACATTACACAGGAATCTATAGATCTAGCAACACAAACACCACTAACAACAACACACAATGACATACATTACATTACACAGGAATCTATAGATCTAGCAACACAAACACTATTAACAACAACAAACAATGACATACATTACACAGGAATCTAGAGATCTAGAAACACAAACACCCCTAACAACAACAAACAATGACATACATTACACAGGAATCTATAGATCTAGCAACACAAACACCATTAACAAAAACAAACAATAACATACATTACATTACACAGGAATCTATAGATCTAGCAACACAAACACCATTAACAACAACAAACAATGACATACATTACATTACACAGGAATCAATAGATCTAGCCACACAAACACCATTAACAACAACAAACAATGACATACATTACATTACACAGGAATCTATAGATCTAGCAACACAAACACCACTAACAACAACAAACAATGACATACATTACCTTACACAGGAATCTATAGATCTAGACACACAAACACCACTAACAACAACAAACAATCACATACATTACATTACACAGGAATCTATAGATCTAGCAACACAAACACCACTAACAACAACACACAATGACATACATTACATTACACAGGAATCTATAGATCTAGCCACACAAACACCACTAACAACAACAAACAATGACATACATTACACAGGAATCTATAGATCTAGCAACACAAACACCATTAACAACAACAAACAATGACATACATTACACAGGAATCTATAGATCTAGCAACACAAACACCACTAACAACAACAAATAATGACATACATTACACAGGTATCTATAGATCTAGCAACACAAACAACCCTAACAACAACAACAAACAATGACATACATTACACAGGAATCTATAGATCTAGCAACACAAACACCACTAACAACAACAAACAATGCAATACATTACATTACACAGGAATCAATAGATCTAGCCACACAAACACCATTAACAACAACAAACAATGACATACATTACATTACACAGGAATCTATAGATCTAGCAACACAAACACCACTAACAACAACAAACAATGACATACATTACATTACACAGGAATCTATAGATCTAGACACACAAACACCACTAACAACAACAAACAATGACATACATTACATTACACAGGAATCTATAGATCTAGCAACACAAACACCACTAACAACAACACACAATGACATACATTACATTACACAGGAATCTATAGATCTAGCAACACAAACACTATTAACAACAACAAACAATGACATACATTACACAGGAATCTAGAGATCTAGCAACACAAACACCCCTAACAACAACAAACAATGACATACATTACACAGGAATCTATAGATCTAGCAACACAAACACCATTAACAAAAACAAACAATAACATACATTACATTACACAGGAATCTATAGATCTAGCAACACAAACACCATTAACAACAACAAACAATGACATACATTACATTACACAGGAATCAATAGATCTAGCCACACAAACACCATTAACAACAACAAACAATGACATACATTACATTACACAGGAATCTATAGATCTAGCAACACAAACACCACTAACAACAACAAACAATGACATACATTACATTACACAGGAATCTATAGATCTAGACACACAAACACCACTAACAACAACAAACAATGACATACATTACATTACACAGGAATCTATAGATCTAGCAACACAAACACCACTAACAACAACACACAATGACATACATTACATTACACAGGAATCTATAGATCTAGCCACACAAACACCACTAACAACAACAAACAATGACATACATTACACAGGAATCTATAGATCTAGCAACACAAACACCATTAACAACAACAAACAATGACATACATTACACAGGAATCTATAGATCTAGCAACACAAACACCACTAACAACAACAAATAATGACATACATTACACAGGTATCTATAGATCTAGCAACACAAACAACCCTAACAACAACAACAAACAATGACATACATTACACAGGAATCTATAGATATAGCAACACAAACACCATTAACAACAGCAAACAATGACATACATTACATTACACAGGAATCTATAGATCTAGCAACACAAACACCACTAACAAAAACAAACAATGACATACATTACATTACACAGGAATCTATAGATCTAGCCATACAAACACCATTAACAACAACAAACAATGACATACATTACATTACACAGGAATCAATAGATCTAGCCACACAAACACCACTAACAACAACAAGCAATGACATACATTACATTACACAGGAATCTATAGATCTAGCAACACAAACACCATTAACAACAACAAACAATGACATACATTACATTACACAGGAATCTATAGATCTAGCAACACAAACACCATTAACAACAACAAACAATGACATTCATTACATTACACAGGAATCTATAGATCTAGCAACACAAACACCACTAACAACAACAAACAATGACATACATTACATTACACAGGAATCTATAGATCTAGCAACACAAACACCATTAACAACAACAAACAATGACATGCATTACATTACACAGGAATCTAGAGATCTAGCAACACAAACACCTCTAACAACAACAAACAATGACATACATTATATTACACAGGAATCTATAGATCTAGCAACACAAACACCACTAACAACAACACACAATGACATACATTACATTACACAGGAATCTATATATCTAGTCACACAAACACCACTAACAACAACAAACAATGACATACATTACATTACACAGGAATCTATAGATCTAGCCACACAAACACCATTAACAACAACAAACAATGACATACATTACATTACACAGGAATCTATAGATCTAGCAACACAAACACCACTAACAACAACAAACAATGACATACATTACATTACACAGGAATCTATAGATCTAAACACACAAACACCACTAACAACAACAAACAATGACATACATTACATTACACAGGAATCTATAGATCTAGCAACACACACACCACTAACAACAACACACAATGACATACATTACATTACACAGGAATCAATAGATCTAGCAACACAAACACCACTAACAACAACAAACAATGACATACATTACACAGGAATCTATAGATCTAGCAACACAAACACCATTAACAACAACAAACAATGACATACATTACATTACACAGGAATCTATAGATCTAGCAACACAAACACCACTAACAACAACAAACAATGACATGCATTACATTACACAGGAATCTATAAATCTAGCAACACAAACACCATTAACAACAACAAACAATGACATACATTACATTACACAGGAATCTATAGATCTAGCAACACAAACACCACTAACAACAACAAACAATGACATACATTACATTACACAGGAATCTATAGATCTAGCAACACAAACACCACTAACAACAACAAACAATGACATACATTACATTACACAGGAATCTATAGATCTAGCAACCCGCAACTCCATTAACAACAACAAACAATGACATACATTATATTACACAGGAATCTATAGATCTAGCAACACAAACACCATTAACAACAACAAACAATGACATACATTACATTACACAGGAATCTATAGATATAGACACACAAACACCACTAACAACAACAAACAATGACATACATTACATTACACAGGAATCTATATATCTAGCCACACAAACACCACTAACAACAACAAACAATGACATACATTACATTACACGGGAATCTATAGATCTAGCCACACAAACACCATTAACAACAACAAACAATGACATACATTACATTACACAGGAATCAATAGATCTAGCCACACAAACACCATTAACAACAACAAACAATGACATACATTACATTACACAGGAATCAATAGATCTAGCCACACAAACACCATTAACAACAACAAACAATGACATACATTACATTACACAGGAATCTATAGATCTAGCAACACAAACAACACTAACAACAACAAACAATGACATACATTACACAGGAATCTATAGATCTAGCAACACAAACACCATTAACAACAACAAACAATGACATACATTACATTACACAGGAATCTATAGATCTAGCAACACAAACACCACTAACAACAACAAACAATGACATACATTACATTACATTACACAGGAATGTATAGATCTAGCAACATAAACACCACTAACAACAACAAACAATGACATACATTACATTACACAGGAATCTATAGATCTAGCAACCCGCAACTCCATTAACAACAACAAACAATGACATACATTATATTACACAGGAATCTATAGATCTAGCAACACAAACACCATTAACAACAACAAACAATGACATACATTACATTACACAGGAATCTATAGATCTAGCAACACAAACGCCACTAACAACAACAAACAATGACATACATTACATTACACAGGAATCTATAGATATAGACACACAAACACCACTAACAACAACAAACAATGACATACATTACATTACACAGGAATCTATATATCTAGCCACACAAACACCACTAACAACAACACACAATGACATACATTACATTACACAGGAATCTATAGATCTAGCCACACAAACACCATTAACAACAACAAACAATGACATACATTACATTACACAGGAATCTATAGATCTAGCAACACAAACACCATTAACAACAACAAACAATGACATACATTACATTACACAGGAATCTATAGATATAGACACACAAACACCACTAACAACAACAAACAATGACATACATTACATTACACAGGAATCTATATATCTAGCCACACAAACACCACTAACAACAACAAACAATGACATACATTACATTACACGGGAATCTATAGATCTAGCCACACAAACACCTTTAACAACAACAAACAATGACATACATTACATTACACAGGAATCAATAGATCTAGCCACACAAACACCATTAACAACAACAAACAATGACATACATTACATTACACAGGAATTTATAGATCTAGCAACACAAACACCACTAACAACAACACACAATGACATACATTACATTACACAGGAATCTATAGATCTACCTACACAAACACCATTAACAACAACAAACAATGACATACATTACATTACACAGGAATCAATAGATCTAGCCACACAAACACCATTAACAACAACAAACAATGACATACATTACATTACACAGGAATCTATAGATCTAGCAACACAAACAACACTAACAACAACAAACAATGACATACATTACACAGGAATCTATAGATCTAGCAACACAAACACCATTAACAACAACAAACAATGACATACATTACATTACACAGGAATCTATAGATCTAGCAACACAAACACCACTAACAACAACAAACAATGACATACATTACATTACATTACACAGGAATGTATAGATCTAGCAACATAAACACCACTAACAACAACAAACAATGACATACATTACATTACACAGGAATCTATAGATCTAGCAACCCGCAACTCCATTAACAACAACAAACAATGACATACATTATATTACACAGGAATCTATAGATCTAGCAACACAAACACCATTAACAACAACAAACAATGACATACATTACATTACACAGGAATCTATAGATCTAGCAACACAAACGCCACTAACAACAACAAACAATGACATACATTACATTACACAGGAATCTATAGATATAGACACACAAACACCACTAACAACAACAAACAATGACATACATTACATTACACAGGAATCTATATATCTAGCCACACAAACACCACTAACAACAACACACAATGACATACATTACATTACACAGGAATCTATAGATCTAGCCACACAAACACCATTAACAACAACAAACAATGACATACATTACATTACACAGGAATCAATAGATCTAGCCACACAAACACCATTAACAACAACAAACAATGACATACATTACATTACACAGGAATCTATAGATCTAGCAACACAAACACCATTAACAACAACAAACAATGACATACATTACATTACACAGGAATCTATAGATATAGACACACAAACACCACTAACAACAACAAACAATGACATACATTACATTACACAGGAATCTATATATCTAGCCACACAAACACCACTAACAACAACAAACAATGACATACATTACATTACACGGGAATCTATAGATCTAGCCACACAAACACCATTAACAACAACAAACAATGACATACATTACATTACACAGGAATCAATAGATCTAGCCACACAAACACCATTAACAACAACAAACAATGACATACATTACATTACACAGGAATTTATAGATCTAGCAACACAAACACCACTAACAACAACACACAATGACATACATTACATTACACAGGAATCTATAGATCTACCTACACAAACACCATTAACAACAACAAACAATGACATACATTACATTACACAGGAATCAATAGATCTAGCCACACAAACACCATTAACAACAACAAACAATGACATACATTACATTACACAGGAATCTATAGATCTAGCAACACAAACAACACTAACAACAACAAACAATGACATACATTACACAGGAATCTATAGATCTAGCAACACAAACACCATTAACAACAACAAACAATGACATACATTACATTACACAGGAATCTATAGATCTAGCAACACAAACACCACTAACAACAACAAACAATGACATACATTACATTACATTACACAGGAATGTATAGATCTAGCAACATAAACACCACTAACAACAACAAACAATGACATACATTACATTACACAGGAATCTATAGATCTAGCAACCCGCAACTCCATTAACAACAACAAACAATGACATACATTATATTACACAGGAATCTATAGATCTAGCAACACAAACACCATTAACAACAACAAACAATGACATACATTACATTACACAGGAATCTATAGATCTAGCAACACAAACGCCACTAACAACAACAAACAATGACATACATTACATTACACAGGAATCTATAGATATAGACACACAAACACCACTAACAACAACAAACAATGACATACATTACATTACACAGGAATCTATATATCTAGCCACACAAACACCACTAACAACAACACACAATGACATACATTACATTACACAGGAATCTATAGATCTAGCCACACAAACACCATTAACAACAACAAACAATGACATACATTACATTACACAGGAATCAATAGATCTAGCCACACAAACACCATTAACAACAACAAACAATGACATACATTACATTACACAGGAATCTATAGATCTAGCAACACAAACAACACTAACAACAACAAACAATGACATACATTACACAGGAATCTATAGATCTAACAACACAAACACCATTAACAACAACAAACAATGACATACATTACATTACACAGGAATCTATAGATCTAGCAACACAAACACCACTAACAACAACAAACAATGACATACATTACATTACAGAGGAATCTATAGATCTAGCAACACAAACACCATTAACAACAACAAACAATGACATACATTACATTACACAGGATTCAATAGATCTAGCCACACAAACACCATTAACAACAACAAACAATGACATACATTACATTACACAGGAATCTATAGATCTAGCAACACAAACACCACTAACAACAACAAACAATGACATACATTACATTACACAGGAATCTATATATCTAGCCACACAAACACCACTAACAACAACAAACAATGACATACATTACATTACACGGGAATCTATAGATCTAGCCACACAAACACCATTAACAACAACAAACAATGACATACATTACATTACACAGGAATCAATAGATCTAGCCACACAAACACCATTAACAACAACAAACAATGACATACATTACATTACACAGGAATTTATAGATCTAGCAACACAAACACCACTAACAACAACACACAATGACATACATTACATTACACAGGAATCTATAGATCTACCTACACAAACACCATTAACAACAACAAACAATGACATACATTACATTACACAGGAATCAATAGATCTAGCCACACAAACACCATTAACAACAACAAACAATGACATACATTACATTACACAGGAATCTATAGATCTAGCAACACAAACAACACTAACAACAACAAACAATGACATACATTACACAGGAATCTATAGATCTAGCAACACAAACACCATTAACAACAACAAACAATGACATACATTACATTACACAGGAATCTATAGATCTAGCAACACAAACACCACTAACAACAACAAACAATGACATACATTACATTACATTACACAGGAATGTATAGATCTAGCAACATAAACACCACTAACAACAACAAACAATGACATACATTACATTACACAGGAATCTATAGATCTAGCAACCCGCAACTCCATTAACAACAACAAACAATGACATACATTATATTACACAGGAATCTATAGATCTAGCAACACAAACACCATTAACAACAACAAACAATGACATACATTACATTACACAGGAATCTATAGATCTAGCAACACAAACGCCACTAACAACAAATAACAATGACATACATTACATTACACAGGAATCTATAGATATAGACACACAAACACCACTAACAACAACAAACAATGACATACATTACATTACACAGGAATCTATATATCTAGCCACACAAACACCACTAACAACAACACACAATGACATACATTACATTACACAGGAATCTATAGATCTAGCCACACAAACACCATTAACAACAACAAACAATGACATACATTACATTACACAGGAATCAATAGATCTAGCCACACAAACATCATTAACAACAACAAACAATGACATACATTACATTACACAGGAATCTATAGATCTAGCAACACAAACAACACTAACAACAACAAACAATGACATACATTACACAGGAATCTATAGATCTAACAACACAAACACCATTAACAACAACAAACAATGACATACATTACATTACACAGGAATCTATAGATCTAGCAACACAAACACCACCAACAACAACAAACAATGACATACATTACATTACAGAGGAATCTATAGATCTAGCAACACAAACACCATTAACAACAACAAACAATGACATACATTACATTACACAGGATTCAATAGATCTAGCCACACAAACACCATTAACAACAACAAACAATGACATACATTACATTACACAGGAATCTATAGATCTAGCAACACAAACACCACTAACAACAACAAACAATGACATACATTACATTACACAGGAATCTATAGATCTAGACACACAAACACCACTAACAACAACAAACAATGACATACATTACATTACACAGGAATCTATAGATCTAGCAACACACACACCACTAACAACAACACACAATGACATACATTACATTACACAGGAATCTATAGATCTAGCAACACAAACACCATTAACAACAACAAACAATGACATACATTACATTACACAGGAATCTATAGATCTAGCAACACAAACACCATTAACAACAACAAACAATGACATACATTACATTACACAGGAATCAATAGATCTAGCCACACAAACACCACTAACAACAACAAACAATGACATACATTATATTACACAGGAATCTATAGATCTAGCAACACAAACACCACTAACAACAAGAAACAATGACATACATTACATTACACAGGAATCTATAGATCTAGCAACACAAACACCACTAACAACAACAAACAATGACATACATTACACAGGAATCTATAGATCTAGCAACACAAACACCACTAACAACAACAAACAATGACATACATTACACAGGAATCTATAGATCTAGCAACAAAAACACCACTAACAACAACAAACAATGACATACATTACATTACACAGGAATCTATAGATCTAGAAACAGAAACACCACTAACAACAACAAACAATGACATACATTACATTACACAGTAATCTATAGATCTAGCAACACAAACACCATTAACAACAACAAACAATGACATACATTACACAGGAATCTATAGATCTAGCAACACAAACAACCCTAACAAAAACAAACAATGACATACATTACACAGGAATCTATAGATCTAGCAACACAAACACCATTAACAACAACAAACAATGACATACATTACATTACACAGGAATCTATAGATCTAGCAACACAAACACCACTAACAACAACAAACAATGACATACATTACATTACACAGGAATCTATATATCTAGCAACAAAAACACCATTAACAACAACAAACAATGACATACATTACATTACACAGGAATCTATAGATCTAGCAACACAAACACCACTAACAACAACAAACAATGACATACATTACACAGGAATCTATAGATCTAGCAACACAAACACCACTAACAACAACAAACAATGACATACATTACATTACACAGGAATCTATAGATCTAGCAACACAAACACCTCTAACAACAACAAACAATGACATACATTACATTACACAGGAATCTATAGATCTAGCAAAACAAAACCACTAACAACAACAAACAATGACATACATTACATTACACAGGAATCTATATATCTAGCAACACAAACACCACTAACAACAACAAACAATGACATACATTACATTACACAGGAATCTATAGATCTAGCCACACAAACACCATTAACAACAACAAACAATGACATACATTACACAGGAATCTATAGATCTAGCAACACAAACAACACTAACAACAACAAACAATGACATACATTACACAGGAAGCTATAGATCTAGCAACACAAACACCATTAACAACAACAAACAATGACATACATTACATTACACAGGAATCTATAGATCTAGCAACACAAACACCATTAACAACAACAAACAAGGACATACATTACATTACACAGGAATCTATAGATCTAGCAACACAAACACCATTAACAACAACAAACAATGACATACATTACATTAAACAGTAATCTATAGATCTAGCAACACAAACACCATTAACAACAACAAACAATGACATACATTACATTACACAGGAATCAATAGATCTAGCCACACAAACACCATTAACAACAACAAACAATGACATACATTACATTACACAGGAATCTATAGATCTAGCAACACAAACACCACTAACAACAACACACAATGACATACATTACATTACACAGGAATCTATAGATCTACCTACACAAACACCATTAACAACAACAAACAATGACATACATTACATTACACAGGAATCAATAGATCTAGCCACACAAACACCATTAACAACAACAAACAATGACATACATTACATTACACAGGAATCTATAGATCTAGCAACACAAACAACACTAACAACAACAAACAATGACATACATTACACAGGAATCTATAGATCTAGCAACACAAACACCATTAACAACAACAAACAATGACATACATTACATTACACAGGAATCTATAGATCTAGCAACACAAACACCACTAACAACAACAAACAATGACATACATTACATTACATTACACAGGAATGTATAGATCTAGCAACATAAACACCACTAACAACAACAAACAATGACATACATTACATTACACAGGAATCTATAGATCTAGCAACCCGCAACTCCATTAACAACAACAAACCATGACATACATTATATTACACAGGAATCTATAGATCTAGCAACACAAACACCATTAACAACAACAAACAATGACATACATTACATTACACAGGAATCTATAGATCTAGCAACACAAACGCCACTAACAACAACAAACAATGACATACATTACATTACACAGGAATCTATAGATATAGATACACAAACACCACTAACAACAACAAACAATGACATACATTACATTACACAGGAATCTATATATCTAGCCACACAAACACCACTAACAACAACACACAATGACATACATTACATTACACAGGAATCTATAGATCTAGCCACACAAACACCATTAACAACAACAAACAATGACATACATTACATTACACAGGAATCAATAGATCTAGCCACACAAACACCATTAACAACAACAAACAATGACATACATTACATTACACAGGAATCTATAGATCTAGCAACACAAACACCATTAACAACAACAAACAATGACATACATTACATTACACAGGAATCTATAGATATAGACACACAAACACCACTAACAACAACAAACAATGACATACATTACATTACACAGGAATCTATATATCTAGCCACACAAACACCACTAACAACAACAAACAATGACATACATTACATTACACGGGAATCTATAGATCTAGCCACACAAACACCATTAACAACAACAAACAATGACATACATTACATTACACAGGAATCAATAGATCTAGCCACACAAACACCATTAACAACAACAAACAATGACATACATTACATTACACAGGAATTTATAGATCTAGCAACACAAACACCACTAACAACAACACACAATGACATACATTACATTACACAGGAATCTATAGATCTACCTACACAAACACCATTAACAACAACAAACAATGACATACATTACATTACACAGGAATCAATAGATCTAGCCACACAAACACCATTAACAACAACAAACAATGACATACATTACATTACACAGGAATCTATAGATCTAGCAACACAAACAACACTAACAACAACAAACAATGACATACATTACACAGGAATCTATAGATCTAGCAACACAAACACCATTAACAACAACAAACAATGACATACATTACATTACACAGGAATCTATAGATCTAGCAACACAAACACCACTAACAACAACAAACAATGACATACATTACATTACATTACACAGGAATGTATAGATCTAGCAACATAAACACCACTAACAACAACAAACAATGACATACATTACATTACACAGGAATCTATAGATCTAGCAACCCGCAACTCCATTAACAACAACAAACAATGACATACATTATATTACACAGGAATCTATAGATCTAGCAACACAAACACCATTAACAACAACAAACAATGACATACATTACATTACACAGGAATCTATAGATCTAGCAACACAAACGCCACTAACAACAACAAACAATGACATACATTACATTACACAGGAATCTATAGATATAGACACACAAACACCACTAACAACAACAAACAATGACATACATTACATTACACAGGAATCTATATATCTAGCCACACAAACACCACTAACAACAACACACAATGACATACATTACATTACACAGGAATCTATAGATCTAGCCACACAAACACCATTAACAACAACAAACAATGACATACATTACATTACACAGGAATCAATAGATCTAGCCACACAAACACCATTAACAACAACAAACAATGACATACATTACATTACACAGGAATCTATAGATCTAGCAACACAAACAACACTAACAACAACAAACAATGACATACATTACACAGGAATCTATAGATCTAACAACACAAACACCATTAACAACAACAAACAATGACATACATTACATTACACAGGAATCTATAGATCTAGCAACACAAACACCACTAACAACAACAAACAATGACATACATTACATTACAGAGGAATCTATAGATCTAGCAACACAAACACCATTAACAACAACAAACAATGACATACATTACATTACACAGGATTCAATAGATCTAGCCACACAAACACCATTAACAACAACAAACAATGACATACATTACATTACACAGGAATCTATAGATCTAGCAACACAAACACCACTAACAACAACAAACAATGACATACATTACATTACACAGGAATCTATATATCTAGCCACACAAACACCACTAACAACAACAAACAATGACATACATTACATTACACGGGAATCTATAGATCTAGCCACACAAACACCATTAACAACAACAAACAATGACATACATTACATTACACAGGAATCAATAGATCTAGCCACACAAACACCATTAACAACAACAAACAATGACATACATTACATTACACAGGAATTTATAGATCTAGCAACACAAACACCACTAACAACAACACACAATGACATACATTACATTACACAGGAATCTA
Organism: Bathymodiolus septemdierum; assembly: GCA_963383655.1. Lineage (NCBI taxonomy): Eukaryota > Metazoa > Mollusca > Bivalvia > Mytilida > Modiolidae > Bathymodiolus > Bathymodiolus septemdierum. The sequence goes on along the minus strand of OY726525.1, from coordinate 1,743,532 downwards.
TAGATCTACCTACACAAACACCATTAACAACAACAAACAATGACATACATTACATTACACAGGAATCAATAGATCTAGCCACACAAACACCATTAACAACAACAAACAATGACATACATTACATTACACACATTACACAGTAATCTATAGATCTAGCCACACAAACACCACTAACAACAAACAATGACATACATTACACAGGAATCTATAGATCTAGCAAAACAAACACCATTAACAACAACAAACAATGACATACATTACATTACACAGGAATCTATAGATCTAGCAACACAAACACCATTAACAACAACAAACAATGACATACATTACATTACACAGGAATCTATAGATCTAGACACACAAACAGCACTAACAACAACAAACAATGACATACATTACATTACACAGGAATCTATAGATCTAGCAACACAAACACCACTAACAACAACAAACAATGACATACATTACATTACACAGGAATCTATATATCTAGCAACACAAACACCATTAACAACAACAAACAATGACATACATTATATTACACAGGAATCTATAGATCTAGAAACACAAACACCATTAACAACAACAAACAATGACATATATTACATTAGACAGGAATCTATAGATCTAGCAACACAAACACCACTAACAACAACAAACAATGACATACATTACATTACACAGGAATCTATAGATCTAGCAACACAAACACCATTAACAACAACAAACAATGACATGCATTACATTACACAGGAATCTATAGATCTAGCAACACAAACACCACTAACAACAGCAAACAATGACATACATTACACAGGAATCTATAGATCTAGCAACACAAACACCACTAACAACAACAAACAATGACATACATTACATTACACAAGAATCTATAGATCTAGCAACACAAACACCATTAACAACAACAAACAATGACATGCATTACATTACACAGGAATCTATAGATCTAGCAACACAAACACCACTAACAACAACAAACAATGACATACATTACACAGGAATCTATAGATCTAGCAACACAAACAACACTAACAACAACAAACAATGACATACATTACACAGGAATCTATAGATCTAGCAACACAAACACCATTAACAACAACAAACAATGACATACCTTACATTACACAGGAATCTATAGATCTAGCAACACAAACACCATTAACAACAACAAACAATGACATACATTACACAGGAATCTATAGATCTAGCAACACAAACAACACTAACAACAACAAACAATGACATACATTACACAGGAATCTATAGATCTAGCAACACAAACACCATTAACAACAACAAACAATGACATACATTACATTACACAGGAATCTATAGATCTAGCAACACAAACACCACTAACAACAACAAACAATGACATACATTACATTACACAGGAATCTATAGATCTAGCAACACAAACACCATTAACAACAACAAACAATGACATACATTACATTACACAGGAATCTATAGATCTAGCAACACAAACACCACTAACAACAACAAACAATGACATACATTACATTACACAGGTATCTATAGATCTAGCAACACAAACACCATTAACAACAACAAACAATGACATACATTACATTACACAGGAATCTATAGATCTAGCAACACAAACACCACTAACAACAACAAACAATGACATACATTACATTACACAGGAATCAATATATCTAGCCACACAAACACCACTAACAACAACAAACAATGACATACATTACATTACACAGGAATCTATAGATCTAGCAACACAAACACCATTAACAACAACAAACAATGACATACATTACATTACACAGGAATCTATAGATCTAGCAACACAAACACCATTAACAACAACAAACAATGACATACATTACATTACACAGGAATCTATAGATCTAGACACACAAACACCACTAACAACAACAAACAATGACATACATTACATTACACAGGAATCTATAGATCTAGCAACACAAACACCATTAACAACAACAAACAATGACATACATTACATTACACAGGAATCTATAGATCTAGCAACACAAACACCATTAACAACAACAAACAATGACATACATTACATTACACAGGAATCTATAGATCTAGCCACACAAACACCATTAACAACAACAAACAATGACATACATTACATTACACAGGAATCTATAGATCTAGCCACCCAAACACCATTAACAACAACAAACAATGACATGCATTACATTACACAGGAATCTATAGATCTAGCAACACAAACACCACTAACAACAACAAACAATGACATACATTACACAGGAATCTATAGATCTAGCAACACAAACACCACTAACAACAACAAACAATGACATACATTACATTACACAGGAATCTATAGATCTAGAAACACAAACACCACTAACAACAACAAACAATGACATACATTACACAGGAATCTATAGATCTAGCAACACAAACACCGCTAACAACAACAAACAATGACATACATTACATTACACAGGAATCTATAGATCTAGCAACACAAACACCACTAACAACAACAAACAATGACATACATTACATTACACAGGAATCTATAGATCTAGCAACACAAACACCTCTAACAACAACAAACAATGACATACAGTACATTACACAGGAATCTATAGATCTAGCAACACAAACACCACTAACAACAACAAACAATGACATACATTATATTACACAGGAATCTATATATCTAGCCACACAAACACCACTAACAACAACAAACAATGACATACATTACATTACACAGGAATCTATAGATCTAGCAACACAAACACCATTAACAACAACAAACAATGACATACATTACATTACACAGGAATCTATAGATCTAGCCACTCAAACACCATTAACAACAACAAACAATGACATATATTACATTACACAGGAATCTATAGATCTAGCAACACAAACACCACTAACAACAACAAACAATGACATACATTACATTACATAGGAATCTATAGATCTAGACACACAAACACCACTAACAACAACAAACAATGACATACATTACATTACACAGGAATCTATAGATCTAGCAACACAAACACCACTAACAACAACACACAATGACATACATTACATTACACAGGAATCTATAGATCTAGCCACACAAACACCATTAACAACAACAAACAATGACATACATTACACAGGAATCTATAGATCTAGCAACACAAACAACCCTAACAACAACAAACAATGACATACATTACACAGGAATCTATAGATCTAGCCACACAAACACCATTAACAACAACAAACAATGACATACATTACATTACACAGGAATCAATAGATCTAGCCACACAAACACCACTAACAACAACAAACAATGACATACATTACATTACACAGGAATCTATAGATATAGCCACACAAACACCACTAACAACAACAAACAATGACATACATTACATTACACAGGAATCTATAGATCTAGCCACACAAACACCATTAACAACAACAAACAATGACATACATTACATTACACAGGAATCTATAGATCTAGACACACAAACACCACTAACAACAACAAGCAATGACATACATTACATTACACAGGAATCTATAGATCTAGCAACACAAACACCACTAACAACAACACACAATGACATACATTACATTACACAGGAATCTATAGATCTAGCAACACAAACACCATTAACAACAACAAACAATGACATACATTACACAGGAATCTATAGATCTAGCAACACAAACAACCCTAACAACAACAAACAATGACATACATTACACAGGAATCTATAGATCTAGCCACACAAACACCATTAACAACAACAAACAATGACATACATTACATTACACAGGAATCAATAGATCTAGCCACACAAACACCACTAACAACAACAAACAATGACATACATTACATTACACAGGAATCTATAGGTCTAGCAACACAAACACCATTAACAACAATAAACAATGACATACATTACATTACACAGGAATCTATAGATCTAGCAACACAAACACCACTAACAACAACAAACAATGACATACATTACATTACACAGGAATCTATAGATCTAGCAACACAAACACCATTAAAAACAACAAACAATGACATACATTACATGACACAGGAATCTATAGATCTAGCAACACAAACACCACTAACAACAACAAACAATGACATACATTACACAGGAATCTATAGATCTAGCAACACAAACACCACTAACAACAACAAACAATGACATACATTACATTACACAGGAATCTATAGATCTAGCAACACAAACACCACTAACAATAACAAACAATGACATACATTACACAGGAATCTATAGATCTAGCAACACAAACACCGCTAACAACAACAAACAATGACATACATTACATTACGCAGGAATCTATAGATCTAGCAACACAAACACCACTAACAACAACAAACAATGACATACATTACATTACACAGGAATCTATAGATCTAGCAACACAAACACCTCTAACAACAACAAACAATGACATACATTGCATTACACAGGAATCTATAGATGTAGCAACACAAACACCACTAACAACAACAAACAATGACATACATTACATTACACAGGAATCTATAGATCTAGCCACACAAACACCACTAACAACAACAAACAATGACATACATTACACAGGAATCTATAGATCTAGCAACACAAACAACCCTAACAACAACAAACAATGACATACATTACATTACACAGGAATCTATAGATCTAGCCAAATTGTCGGTCCTTTATCTTCCATGATAGATGATTTGGCTGTAACATATAGAGGAATCCACCCCTATCTATATTCTACTATAAACAACAATTTACTGTCTAGTATAGATGATTTGGCTGTAACATATAGAAGAATCCACCCCTATCTATATTCTACTATAAACAACAATTTACTGTCTAGTATTCAAACAAATAGTACATACCAATTAGAGTCATTTACTGATATTCTGATTATCCCTGCTTTTATTGGATAATTTAGTTGAAAGCTATATTTTCCTGTTGCATTTGGTGTCGGAAGAGACGTATGATGCACCAATCTTATAGCACTGCTTGTATTATCTATCTACAATAAAGAATAGAAAATAAAAAACAAACAACAAATACAACAGTCGAAGCAGTGTCACAATTTCAATAGAAAAATCGTAGAAAGAGGCAAAATGGATAGTGATTAAGGTTAACTAATATTATACAATTATAGTAGAAAGAGGCACAATGGATAGTGATTAAGGTTAACTAATATTATACAATTATAGTAGAAAGAGGCACAATGGATAGTGATTAAGGTTAACTAATATTATACAATTATAGTAGAAAGAGGCACAATGGATAGTGATTAAGGTGAACTAATATTATACAATTATAGTAGAAAGAGGCACAATGGATAGTGGTTAAGGTTAACTAATATTATACAATTATAGTAGAAAGAGGCACAATGGATAGTGATTAAGGTGAACTAATATTATACAATTATAGTAGAAAGAGGCACAATGGATAGTGATTAAGGTTAACTAATATTATACAATTATAGTAGAAAGAGGCACAATGGATAGTGATTAAGGTGAACTAATATTATACAATTATAGTAGAAAGAGGCACAATGGATAGTGATTAAGGTTAACTAATATTATACAATTATAGTAGAAAGAGGCACAATGGATAGTGATTAAGGTGAACTAATATTATACAATTATAGTAGAAAGAGGCACAATGGATAGTGATTAAGGTGAACTAATATTATACAATTATAGTAGAAAGAGGCACAATGGATAGTGATTAAGGTGAACTAATATTATACAATTATAGTAGAAAGAGGCACAATAGATAGTGATTAAGGTCAACTAATATTATACAATTATAGTAGAAAGAGGCACAATGGATAGTGATTAAGGTGAACTAATATTATACAATTATAGTAGAAAGAGGCACAATGGACAGTTATTAAGGTGGACTAATATTATACAAATATAGTAGAAAGAGGCACAATGGATAGTGATTAAGGTGGACTAATATTATACAATTATAGTAGAAAGAGGCACAATGGATAGTGGTTAAGGTGAACTAATATTATACAATTATAGTAGAAAAAGGCACAATGGATAGTGATTAAGGTGAACTAATATTATACAATTATAGTAGAAAAAGGCACAATGGATAGTGATTAAGGTGAACTAATATTATACAATTATAGTAGAAAGAGGCACAATGGATAGTAATTAAGGTGAACTAATATTATACAATTATAGTAGAAAAAGGCACAATAAATAGTGATTAAGGTGAACTAATATTATACAATTATAGTAGAAAAAGGCACAATGGATAGTGATTAAGGTGAACTAATATTATACAATTATAGTAGAAAGAGGCACAATGGATAGTGATTAAGGTGAACTAATATTATACAATTATAGTAGAAAAAGGCACAATGGATAGTGATTAAGGTGAACTAATATTAGACAATTATAGTAGAAAGAGGCGCAATGGATAGTGATTAAGGTGAACTAATATTATACAATTATAGAAGAAAGAGGCACAATGGATAGTGATTAAGGTGAACTAATATTATACAATTATAGTAGAAAGAGGCACAATGGATAGTGATTAAGGTGAACTAATATTATACAATCATAGTAGAAAGAGGCACAATGGATAGTGATTAAGGTGAACTAATATTATACAATTATAGTAGAAAGAGGCACAATGGATAGTAATTAAGGTGAACTAATATTATACAATTATAGTAGAAAGAGGCACAATGGATAGTGGTTAAGTTTAACTAATATTATACAATTATAGTAGAAAGAGGCACAATGGATAGTGATTAAGGTGGACTAATATTATACAATTATAGTAGAAAGAGGCACAATGGATAGTGATTAAGGTGAACTAATATTATACAATTATAGTAGAAAGAGGCACAATGGATAGTGATTAAGGTGAACTAATATTATACAATCATAGTAGAAAGAGGCACAATGGATAGTGATTAAGGTGAACTAATATTATACAATTATAGTAGAAAGAGGCACAATGGATAGTGATTAAGGTGAACTAATATTATACAATTATAGTAGAAAGAGGCACAATGGATAGTGATTAAGGTGAACTAATATTATACATTTATAGTAGAAAGAGGCACAATGGATAGTGATTAAGGTGAACTAATATTATACAATTATAGTAGAAAGAGGCACAATGGATAGTGATTAAGGTGAACTAATATTATACAATTATAGTAGAAAGAGGCAAAATGGATAGTGATTAAGGTGAACTAATATTATACAATTATAGTAGAAAGAGGCACAATGGATAGTGATTAATGTGAACTAATATTATACAATTATAGTAGAAAGAGGCAAAATGGATAGTGATTAAGGTGAACTAATATTATACAATTATAGTAGAAAGAGGCACAATGGATAGTGATTAAGGTGAACTAATATTATACAATTATAGTAGAAAGAGGCAAAATGGATAGTGATTAAGGTTAACTAATATTATACAATTATAGTAGAAAGAGGCACAATGGATAGTGATTAAGGTGAACTAATATTATACAATTATAGTAGAAAGAGGCAAAATGGATAGTGATTAAGGTGAACTAATATTATACAATTATAGTAGAAAGAGGCACAATGGATAGTGATTAAGGTCAACTAATATTATACAATTATAGTAGAAAGAGGCACAATGGGTAGTGGTTAAGGTTAACGAATATTATACAATTATAGTAGAAAGAGGCACAATGGATAGTGATTAAGGTGAACTAATATTATACAATTATAGTAGAAAGAGGCACAATAGATAGTGATTAAGGTGGACTAATATTATACAATAATAGTAGAAAGAGGCACAATGGATAGTGATTAAGGTGGACTAATATTATACAATTATAGTAGAAAGAGGCACAATGGATAGTGATTAAGGTGGACTAATATTATAGAATTATAGTAGAAAGAGGCACAATGGATAGTGATTAAGGTGGACTAATATTATACAATTATAGTAGAAAGAGGTACAATGGATAGTGATTAAGGTGAACTAATATTATACAATTATAGTAGAAAGAGGCACAATGGATAGTGATTAAGGTGAACTAATATTATACAATTATAGTAGAAAGAGGCACAATGGATAGTGATTAAGGTGGACTAATATTATACAATTATAGTAGAAAGAGGCACAATGGATAGTGATTAAGGTGGACTAATATTATACAATTATAGTAGAAAGAGGCACAATGGATAGTGGTTAAGGTGAACTAATATTATACAATTATAGTAGAAAAAGGCACAATGGATAGTGATTAAGGTGAACTAATATTATACAATTATAGTAGAAAAAGGCACAATGGATAGTGATTAAGGTGAACTAATATTATACAATTATAGTAGAAAGAGGCACAATGTATAGTAATTAAGGTGAACTAATATTATACAATTATAGTAGAAAAAGGCACAATAAATAGTGATTAAGGTGAACTAATATTATACAATTATAGTAGAAAAAGGCACAATGGATAGTGATTAAGGTGAACTAATATTATACAATTATAGTAGAAAGAGGCACAATGGATAGTGATTAAGGTGAACTAATATTATACAATTATAGTAGAAAAAGGCACAATGGATAGTGATTAAGGTGAACTAATATTAGACAATTATAGTAGAAAGAGGCACAATGGATAGTGATTAAGGTGAACTAATATTATACAATTATAGAAGAAAGAGGCACAATGGATAGTGATTAAGGTGAACTAATATTATACAATTATAGTAGAAAGAGGCACAATGGATAGTGATTAAGGTGAACTAATATTATACAATTATAGTAGAAAGAGGCACAATGGATAGTGATTAAGGTGAACTAATATTATACAATTATAGTAGAAAGAGGCACAATGGATAGTAATTAAGGTGAACTAATATTATACAATTATAGTAGAAAGAGGCACAATGGATAGTGGTTAAGTTTAACTAATATTATACAATTATAGTAGAAAGAGGCACAATGGATAGTGATTAAGGTGGACTAATATTATACAATTATAGTAGAAAGAGGCACAATGGATAGTGATTAAGGTGAACTAATATTATACAATGATAGTAGAAAGAGGCACAATGGATAGTGATTAAGGTGAACTAATATTATACAATCATAGTAGAAAGAGGCACAATGGATAGTGATTAAGGTGAACTAATATTATACAATTATAGTAGAAAGAGGCACAATGGATAGTGATTAAGGTGAACTAATATTATACAATTATAGTAGAAAGAGGCACAATGGATAGTGATTAAGGTGAACTAATATTATACAATTATAGTAGAAAGAGGCACAATGGATAGTGATTAAGGTGAACTAATATTATACAATTATAGTAGAAAGAGGCACAATGGATAGTGATTAAGGTGAACTAATATTATACAATTATAGTAGAAAGAGGCAAAATGGATAGTGATTAAGGTGAACTAATATTATACAATTATAGTAGAAAGAGGCACAATGGATAGTGATTAATGTGAACTAATATTATACAATTATAGTAGAAAGAGGCACAATGGATAGTGGTTAAGGTGAACTAATATTATACAATTATAGTAGAAAGAGGCAAAATGGATAGTGATTAAGGTTAACTAATATTATACAATTATAGTAGAAAGAGGCACAATGGATAGTGATTAAGGTGAACTAATATTATACAATTATAGTAGAAAGAGGCAAAATGGATAGTGATTAAGGTGAACTAATATTATACAATTATAGTAGAAAGAGGCACAATGGATAGTGATTAAGGTCAACTAATATTATACAATTATAGTAGAAAGAGGCACAATGGGTAGTGGTTAAGGTTAACTAATATTATACAATTATAGTAGAAAGAGGCACAATGGATAGTGATTAAGGTGAACTAATATTATACAATTATAGTAGAAAGAGGCACAATGGATAGTGATTAAGGTGGACTAATATTATACAATTATAGTAGAAAGAGGCACAATGGATAGTGATTAAGGTGGACTAATATTATACAATTATAGTAGAAAGAGGCACAATGGATAGTGATTAAGGTGGACTAATATTATACAATTATAGTAGAAAGAGGCACAATGGATAGTGATTAAGGTGAACTAATATTATACAATTATAGTAGAAAGAGGCACAATGGATAGTGATTAAGGTGAACTAATATTATTCAATTATAGTAGAAAGAGGCACAATGGATAGTGATTAAGGTGAACTAATATTATACAATTATAGTAGAAAGAGGCACAATGGATAGTGATTAAGGTGAACTAATATTATACAATTATAGTAGAAAGAGGCACAATGGATAGTGATTAAGGTGAACTAATATTATACAATTATAGTAGAAAGAGGCACAATGGATAGTGATTAAGGTGAACTAATATTATACAATTATAGTAGAAAGAGGCACAATGGATAGTGATTAAGGTGAACTAATATTATACAATTATAGTAGAAAAAGGCACAATGGATAGTGATTAAGGTGAACTAATATTATACAATTATAGTAGAAAAAGGCACAATGGATAGTGATTAAGGTGAACTAATATTATACAATTATAGTAGAAAGAGGCACAATGGATAGTGATTAAGGTGAACTAATATTATACAATTATAGTAGAAAGAGGCACAATGGATAGTGGTTAAGGTTAACTAATATTATACAATTATGGTCTTTTGTTGAGGTCAATACGAGTTGATATGGACCTTAAACACGATATTCACCGAAGCCTTTAGGCTGAGTTGAATATTGATGTCTAAGGTCCATAACAACTCATATTGACCGATACAAAAGACTGTAATTGTTTTATTACATTAAAATGAAAAGTGAAAGTGAAACTAAGTCAATACGAGTTTTAATCAAACAATATTAAATTTTACGGAATGTCAGGTGACAGCATGATAGCCAATACAATTGTTTAAATAAAATCATTATGTAATAAATAAAATAATTGCCAACAGAGGAAGATTAAAAACAAAACTCTACGACAAACGTGACGACTTCACTTTTCCTATATAATCGTACGTGATAAAGGTTATCCCAGAGACACGTCATACGCACTATATTCGATATTGGCTGTTTAAAAAAAATGACCCCAAAGTGTGACATAATTGACCAAAATTTAAATAATTGGAAATTGATGTCCTATTGAATTTGAAGGACCCACATAAGTCCAAGTTTACTAATCTACCATCGGTTTGTGAAAGAAATTAATAAAAAAAAAATTGAAGCATTTTATTAATGGCTTTTGATCTATATTTTGGCAACACTAACAATATTTCTCAACAGGATTACAACACAAGTAATTCTAAAAATTATTGTACATTATTAATTTATTGTTACAACGAAGTTCAAAAATAAATTTTCGATCATTTTTAACCAATATTCTTAACTTAGAGATAAAATTTAATGTATTTTTACCATTTTTTGAAGTAATTTTTTGGTTTCTCATTACAAAAGTTTCTGTTTCTCTTAAGGAAAGGTCCACACTGATATGAAAAGTACATTTAAAGACACATACACGACACTAATTCATTCACTGAAAATTTCATAGTAATTGCTTTATCCATTTTTGCGTTATTGACAAATGGCAAATGAAAAACGGATGTATTTTTACCAAATTTTGTTACACTCCTGACATATTTTTGTATATATCAACTAAAGTGAATATTTCAACAGAAATTGGTGTTGAAATTGGAGTCCAATGAATAAAACAGGCCTTCAGCATATAATTTAACAATTATCTATTAGAGAAATATTAATTTGCTTGATATCAAGACTTAAAGTTGACCGCTAGCAGCTGTATCAAGTAACTTAGGGAAGTAAAATACTTGAAAAATACATTCTACCAAATTTATTTACTTCTCACTGGCTTTCTTATTACATCAGAAAAGTTCACATTTATTTTATTTATTTACATTGTTTTAATATTTTGTTTGGTTGTAAGTACAAAAATAGGTCAGGAGTGTAGCAAATGTTACACTACTGACCAGATATAAGGTAAAGTCATAATTTAAGATTCAGACCCAAAGCTATCTGTTAGTTGGATTTTTTTACTTGAGCTGTATAAACTTTTACATGTAAGAAGCTTAATTTGAAAATTATTTCATATATTTACAAAATTTGCATGATATGAAAGAAATGATACCCAAACCAAACTTAACTTAACTTTTTTTTTTCAATGTAATATAACCAAGTTGAATTAGTTAACACAAACATGTTAAAATATGGTATTTATATGTATAGACATGTAACTTATGCCATATATATTGCCTTAGAAATAATTGTGTATGTCAGGAGTGTAACAATTGTACAAGTTCCAATATATATATATTAAACTGAACTCAAAAATAACAAAGAACGAAACAAAAACAACATAAATGTTACAATGCTGAAAGCATGAGCACAAATACAAACATGGTCTATTGATAAGAATGACGGTATTGGCAGCCATATTTGTCGACTGATCAAAATCATAGCAAAAGTTTTGAACTAGATACAATATAAATGAACATCCATACCAATTTTGGTTCCAATCTGCCCATTGGATTCAGAGGAAATGACTTTTTAAAAAAAATTACTACGACGGACGCCAAATGATGGAAATAGCCCGATGAGCTAAAAAGTAGGATTTGTGTCAGGAGTGTAACATTTTATGTTAATAGTTTAGTTAAATACATAGCTATTTTCCAATGAATGAAACAATTATTCACAAAACATTTAATATTTTAATTACCAATATTTATATCCTTCATTTCTGCTTTGTGAAAACTAGAATGTCTTAATCATTTTTGAAAAACTCTTTGAAGTGCTCATGATTATATAGATTATTTTTCAATCAGCGCTTAAATAAATTATAACAAGGAGATAGAATGCTACAAATATAATAGAATTGCATTACAATACCTCAGCAAGACACAGATGGTCAGTTTCAGTCAACCATATTTTCTAATCTGACTAAAAAGTAAGTTCTATATACAATTACGGCCCTTTGTGTAGGGAAACAGCCAGATTTGTCAACCTGAGGGGAAAACAACCCCCGGAGGGTTGACAAATATGGATGTTTCCCTACACAGAGGGCCGTAATTGTTTTATTATATTTTTGCCAATGTTTTATAGGTTATTTCCCTTGTGGCGGAAATTGGGTTGTTCGGTGGGGAACAATAGGGTTGTTCAGCGGGGAACAATAGGGTTATTTCCCGGCAGCGCAAATGTTTGCCAATGTTTTATAGGTTATCTCCCTTGTGGGGGAAAATTTGGTTGTTCGGCGGGGAAAAATAGGTGTTGTTCGGCGGGGAACAATAGGGTTGTTTACCGGCAGTGCAAAGTTTGGAAAAACATCTCAATTATTTTATTATCACATGACTAATTTAATCCAATCAAAATCTATCATATAGATTAAAATATAATAATAGTGCTTGTATTCAATTGGATAAAAGCGTTACACTCCTAACATAGATATTTTGGCCATAAAAAAGAACAGGCGGTCATCAGATCATTATGCTTGTCACTCATGATCTTTGACACGACTGTTGACTAAATTAAAACACAAAGTATTATAATTAATAACATTGTGTTAAAATTATGACATTGTAAATTTAAATGTTACACTCCTGACATACTTCCACAGGTGTTCTTCTATTGAATATAGGATTGATGTAAAAGCTCACAGAGACATGTTTATGCTTCTGGTCTCAGCTATGATTCTTAAAGAGACAATTAACCATTGTCAGTTGTTGAGAAGTATATGCTACAACATACCTAAATAATTTCACTTTTAGACAACACAAACAGTTTTATTGACCTTTATTTTTTTGATACATAGTAATTTTATCTACCTATTCCTTTCTTCAAAATTACAGAAAAATGCATAAATTATGCATGAAATTTTAGCTAAAATATCAAAGTTTTCCATAAGATATATTTTTCTACTGTACAATTATTTGTTTTCTAATTACACAACATGGCAGTACATGCATCTGTGTAAATGTCACACTAAAAGTGTTACAACTCCTGACATTTTTTTATACATTTTTGGACGCTATTTTTTTTGTGGTAGCAGATAATGCCGTGAAATTTTGCAGCAAGGTTCTATGTACTAAAGTGCATAATCTGATACAAAAAGATTCAATTTAAATCATCACATATTAGAATGATCAATGATAAAAGAAATGGGGACATTTTTTTTTAAACAGCCCATATCTACTTTGTTTTATTACTCTCGGTGAGTGATACCTCTGCTGGTGAACTATTATTCCCCGAGGGTATCATACGACCAGTAGTTAGTGCTTCGGAACAGGCATGACTATTATTGAAATTTACAGTTTCTAAATAATGTTCTTATTAATAAAGCTAATGGTCTGCTCCCTCGGGCATGGGTGGTCTCCCTCAGGCATGGGTGGTCTCCCTCAGACATGGGTGGTCTCCCTCAGGCATGGGTGGTCTCCCTCAGGCATGCGTGGTCTCCCTCAGGCATGGGTGATCTCCTTCAGGCATGGGTGGTCTCCCTCAGGCATGGGTGGTTTCCCTCAGGCATGGGTGGTCTCCCTCAGGCATGGATGGTCTCCCTCAGGCATGGGTGGTCTCCCTCAGGCATGGGTGGTCTCCCTCAGGTATGGATGGTCTCCTTCAGGTATGGGTGGTCTCCCTCACATGGGTGGTCTCCCTCATGCATGGGTGGTCTCCCTCAGGCATGTATGTCTCCCTCAGGCATGGATGGTCTTAGCCGATTTTAACTATCCTGTTTACTTACTACCAAAGACTTTTAAGTTATCTGGCTTTCCTATCTTTGAGGGTACATGGAAAACGTTATAGCAGAAACGTATAGAAAGTAGATAAAAAAAAAAGAAATTTGAGAAATAAAAAACTCCACATACCTTTGGATAGTACAAGTCAATGTTTACTGTTAAGTTGGATGGAAAGTTCATCTCATTAGTATTCCAATAGACTTCAACGATAGCTTCATGTTTCCATATATCAGGATGTCTACTTATTATTGATTTCGTCATAGCGGGATTTACTACAATCATGACAGAAAACATGATATTAACTACAATCATGACAGAAAACATGAGATTTACTACAATCATGACAGAAAACACGAGATTTACTACAATCATGACAGAAAACATGAGATTTACTACAATCATGACAGAAAACATGAGATTTACTACAATCATGACAGAAAACATGAGATTTACTACAATCAGGACAGAAAACATGAGATTTACTACAATCATGACAGAAAACATGAGATGTACTACAATCATGACAGAAAACATGAGATGTACTACAATCATGACAGAAAACATGAGATTTACTACAATCATGACAGAAAACATGAGATTTAGTACAATCATGACAGAAAACATGAGATCTACTACAATCATGACAGAAAACATGAGATTTTAATCTATGATGTTTCCACGACTTGATATGTATAGATTTTCGTATTTTCGTTTTCAGTGATATTTAGGAGATAACTGTATTGTATTTGAAAATTTCATGGCATCAATTGGAGATTTAATGGTCGCAAAATGAGTTTACCGGCGACGTGTCAGCACTAAATAAGATAACTACATATTTATTGTTTTTATTTATTAAGATAATTAACATATGTGTGCCATTTTATTTTAATTTTTTAGATCACAAAATGTACACTATCGTGTTGTATGCTTCACGTGTTTTATTCAATAAACGTAAGTATTAGAACTTATCATTTACACTACATCTTAAAGTGAACAGTACTGGGTTAATATGACATCTGACATAAAGTGAACAGTTCTGGGTTAATATGACATCTGACATAAAGTGAACAGTGCTGGGTTAATATGACATCTGACATAAAGTGAACAGTGCTGGGTTAATATGACATCTGACATAAAGTGAACAGTGGTGGGTTAATATGACATCTGATATAAAGTGAACAGTGCAGGGTTAATATGTCATCTGACATAAAGTGAACAGTGCAGGGTTAATATGACATCTGATATAAAGTGAACAGTGCTGGGTTAATATGACATCTGACATAAAGTGAACAGTGCTGGGTTAATATGACATCTGACATAAAGTGAACAGTGCTGGGTTAATATGACATCTGACATAAAGTGAACAGTGCCGGGTTAATATGACATCTGATATAAAGTGAACAATGCAGGGTTAATATGACATCTGACATAAAGTGAAAAGTACTGGGTTAATATGACATCTGACATAAAGTGAACAGTGCTGGGTTAATATGACATCTGACATAAAGTGAACATGCTGGGTTAATATGACATCTGACATAAAGTGAACAGTGCTGGGTTAATATGACATCTGACATAAAGTGAACAGTGCTGGGTTAATATGACATCTGACATAAAATGAACAGTGCTGGGTTAATATGACATCTGACATT
Organism: Bathymodiolus septemdierum; assembly: GCA_963383655.1. Lineage (NCBI taxonomy): Eukaryota > Metazoa > Mollusca > Bivalvia > Mytilida > Modiolidae > Bathymodiolus > Bathymodiolus septemdierum. The sequence goes on along the minus strand of OY726525.1, from coordinate 1,727,055 downwards.
AAGTGAACAGTGCAGGGTTAATATGACATCTGACATAAAGTGAACAGTGCTGGGTTAATATGACATCTGACATAAAGTGAACAGTGCTGGGTTCATATGACATCTGACATAAAGTGAACAGTGCTGGGTTAATATGACATCTGATATAAAGTGAACAGTGCAGGGTTAATATGACATCTGACATAAAGTGAACAGTGCAGGGTTAATATGACATCTGACATAAAGTGAACAGTGCTGGGTTAATATGACATCTGACATAAAGTGAACAGTGCAGGGTTAATATGACATCTGACAGAAAGTGAACAGTGCTGGGTTAATATGACATCTGACATAAAGTGAACAGTACTGGGTTAATATGACATCTGACATAAAGTGAACAGTGTTGGGTTAATATGACATTTGACATAAAGTGAACAGTGCTGGGTTAATATGATATCTGACATAAAGTGAACAGTGCTGGGTTAATATGACATCTGACATAAAGTGAACAGTGCTGGGTTAATATGACATCTGACATAAAGTGAACAGTGCAGGGTTAATATGACATCTGACATAAAGTGAACAGTGCTGGGTTAATATGACATCTGACATAAAGTGAACAGTGCTGCGTTAATATGACATCTGACATAAAGTGAACAGTGCTGGGTTAATATGACATTTGACATTGAGTGAACAGTGCTGGGTTAATATGACATCTGGCATAAAGTGAACAGTGCTGGGTTAATATGACATCTGACATAAAGTGAACAGTGCTGGGTTAATATGACATCTGACATAAAGTGAACAGTGCAGGGTTAATATGACATCTGACATAAAGTGAACAGTGCTGGGTTAATATGACATCTGACATAAAGTCAACAGTGCTGGGTTAATATGACATCTGACATAAAGTGAACAGTGCTGGGTTAATATGACATCTGACATAAAGTGAACAGTGCAGGGTTAATATGACATCTGACATAAAGTGAACAGTACAGGGTTAATATGACATCTGACATAAAGTGAACAGTGATGGGTTAATATGACATCTGACATAAAGTGAACAGTGCAGGGTTAATATGTCATCTGATATAAAGTGAACAGTGCAGGGTTAATATGACATCTGACATAAAGTGAACAGTGCAGGGTTAATATGACATCTGACATAAAGTGAACAGTGCAGGGTTAATATGTCATCTGACATAAAGTGAACAGTGCTGGGTTAATATGACATCTGACATAAAGTGAACAGTACTGGGTTAATATGACATCTGACATAAAGTGAACAGTGTTGGGTTAATATGACATCTGATATAAAGTGAACAGTGCAGGGTTAATATGTCATCTGACATAAAGTGAACAGTGCTGGGTTAATATGTCATCTGATATAAAGTGAACAGTGCAGGGTTAATATGACATCTGACATAAAGTGAACAGTGCAGGGTTAATATGACATCTGACATAGAGTGAACAGTGCAGGGTTAATATGTCATCTGACATAAAGTGAACAGTGCTGGGTTAATATGACATCTGACATAAAGTGAACAGTACTGGGTTAATATGACATCTGACATAAAGTGAACAGTGTTGGGTTAATATGACATCTGACATAAAGTAAACGGAGCTGGGTTAATATGATATCTGACATAAAGTGAACAGTGCTGGGTTAATATGACATCTGACATAAAGTGAACAGTGCTGGGTTAATATGACATCTAACATAAAGTGAACAGTGCAGGGTTAATATGACATCTGACATAAAGTGAACAGTGCAGGGTTAATATGACATCTGACAAAAAGTGAACAGTGCTGCGTTAATATGACATCTGACATAAAGTGAACAGTGCTGGGTTAATATGACATTTGACATAAAGTGAACAGTGCTGGGTTAATATGACATCTGACATAAAGTGAACAGTGCAGGGTTAATATGACATCTGACATAAAGTGAACAGTGCAGGGTTAATATGACATCTGACATAAAGTGAACAGTGCTGGGTTAATATGACATCTGACATAAAGTGAACAGTGCTGGGTTAATATGACATCTGACATAAAGTGAACAGTGCAGGGTTAATATGACATCTGACATAAAGTGAACAGTTCAGGGTTAATATGACATCTGACATAAAGTGAACAGTGCTGGGTTAATATGACATCTGACATAAAGTGAACAGTGCAGGGTTAATATGTCATCTGATATAAAGTGAACAGTGCAGGGTTAATATGACATCTGACATAAAGTGAACAGTGCAGGGTTAATATGACATCTGACATAAAGTGAACAGTGCAGGGTTAATATGTCATCTGATATAAAGTGAACAGTGCAGGGTTAATATGACATCTGACATAAAGTGAACAGTGCTGGGTTAATATGACATCTGATATAAAGTGAACAGTGCAGGGTTAATATGACATCTGACATAAAGTGAACAGTGCAGGGTTAATATGACATCTGACATAAAGTGAACAGTGCAGGGTTAATATGTCATCTGATATAAAGTGAACAGTGCAGGGTTAATATGACATCTGACATAAAGTGAACAGTGTTGGGTTAATATGACATCTGATATAAAGTGAACAGTGCAGGGTTAATATGTCATCTGACATAAAGTGAACAGTGCTGGGTTAATATGTCATCTGATATAAAGTGAACAGTGCAGGGTTAATATGTCATCTGATATAAAGTGAACAGTGCTGGGTTAATATGACATCTGACATAAAGTGAACAGTGCAGGGTTAATATGACATCTGATATAAAGTGAACAGTGCTGGGTTAATATGACATCTGACATAAAGTGAACATTGCAGGGTTAATATGACATCTGACATAAAGTGAACAGAGCTGGGTTAATATGACATCTGATATAAAGTGAACAGTGCTGGGTTAATATGACATCTGACATAAAGTGAACAGTGCTGGGTTAATATGACATCTGATATAAAGTGAACAGTCCTGGGTTAATATGACATCTGACATAAAGTGAACAGTGTTGGGTTAATATGACATCTGATATAAAGTGAACAATGCTGGGTTAATATGACATCTGACATAATGTGAACAGTGCTGGGTTAATATGACATCTGACATAAAGTGAACAGTGCAGGGTTAATATGACATCTGACATAAAGTGAACAATGCAGGGTTAATATGACATCTGACATAAAGTGAACAATGCAGGGTTAATATGACATCTGATATAAAGTGAACAGTGCTGGGTTAATATGACATCTGACATAAAGTGAACAGTGCAGGGTTAATATGACATCTGATATAAAGTGAACAGTGCTGGGTTAATATGACATCTGGTTAAGTCTACTACAGAAATCGATCTTATTTTACCGGAAGGTTACCATTAAAGGGGTGTAGCTTGAAGCCTTACCACCGGAGGACTTGCTGAATGTAAGAAAGATACTAAACATAATACTCTTTTCAAATGTCCTTAATTATAATGCTGCTATATTAAGTATAAATTTGTTTGGATATTGAGCAACGAAGAACCATCTTGTGTCAGAGAACTCGCAAAATGTATTCACTCGTGTTTTCAAATGGCACCATAGTTCTCTGCATGCATGTTTTATATTTTATCTTTTCCAAATACAGTTATCTCTCTTTCATTGCCTCCCAAATGCAAACTATAATATATAATTTTATTTGTTATTTTATTATGTCATTCTTTCATGTACTATCTCATAATCTTTGTCAACCTTAATGTTCAATTATTGAGCTTTCTTTAATAAAGTATTTCGTATTTCATAATACCTATAGTTACAAAGCTGGAAAACGTAAATGTTTGATTATCATGTAGAATCACTCTGAATTGTACCATTACTCTTCCTGTTCTACACAATGGCGGGGAAATACATGTGACGCTGTATTCAGATAACCATTCACAGTTTACTTTACTTTTAACATCTGACATCACTAAAGATATGGAATCTGTTTGTCTAAAACATGGTCCTGATATCACCAATAATGTACCACCAAACATCGAAGCTTCCTTGGGAGTTATTCCCAATGTTCCTTAAAAATAACGGTTTTGAATAATTAAAATTTGTATTATCTAAACATTCTCATATTACAAGAAGTAAAACGAAAAGATAAATACTAGTAGAACGTTATATACGTTGGAAATATATGTAAAAAGGAAACAGTGGTTGATCATACTGTCACAGTAGAGTATTCCAGGTTGACTCATACAATATACTGATGTGATATATGTAAAAAGGAAACAGTGGTTGATCATACTGTCACAGTATTCCAGGTTGACTCATACAATATACTGATGTGATATATGTAAAAAGTAAACAGTGGTTGATCATACTGTCACAGTAGAGTATTCCAGGTTGACTCATACAATATACTGATGTGATATATGTAAAAAGGAAACAATGGTTGATCATACTGTCACAATAGAGTATTCCAGGTTGACTCATACAATATACTGATGTGATATATGTAAAAAGGAAACAGTGGTTGATCATACTGTCACAGTAGAGTATTCCAGGTTGACTCATACAATATACTGATGTGATATATGTAAAAAGGAAACAATGGTTGATCATACTGTCACAGTAGAGTATTCCAGGTTGACTCATACAATATACTGATGTGATATATGTAAAAAGGAAACAGTGGTTGATCATACCGTCACAGTATTCCAGGTTGACTCATACAATATACTGATGTGATATATGTAAAAAGTAAACAGTGGTTGATCATACTGTCACAGTAGAGTATTCCAGGTTGACTCATACAATATACTGATGTGATATATGTAAAAAGGAAACAATGGTTGATCATACTGTCACAATAGAGTATTCCAGGTTGACTCATACAATATACTGATGTGATATATGTAAAAAGGAAACAGTGGTTGATCATACTGTCACAGTAGAGTATTCCAGGTTGACTCATACAATATACTGATGTGATATATGTAAAAAGGAAACAATGGTTGATCATACTGTCACAGTAGAGTATTCCAGGTTGACTCATACAATATACTGATGTGATATATGTAAAAAGGAAACAATGGTTGATCATACTGTCACAGTAGAGTATTCCAGGTTGACTCATACAATATACTGATGTGATATATGCAAAAAGGAAACAGTGGTTGATCATACTGTCACAGTATTCCATGTTGACTCATACAATATACTGATGTGATATATGTAAAAAGTAAACAATGGTTGATCATACTGTCACAGTAGAGTATTCCAGGTTGACTCATACAATATACTGATGTGATATATGTAAAAAGGAAACAATGGTTGATCATACTGTCACAGTAGAGTATTCCAGGTTGACTCATACAATATACTGATGTGATATATGTAAAAAGGAAACAGTGGTTGATCATACTGTCACAGTATTCCAGGTTGACTCATACAATATACTGATGTGATATATGTAAAAAGTAAACAGTGGTTGATCATATTGTCACAGTATTCCAGGTTGAGTCATACAATATACTGATGTGATATATGTAAAAAGGAAACAGTGGTTGATCATACTGTCACAGTAGAGTATTCCAGGTTGACTCATACAATATACTGATGTGATATATGTAAAAAGGAAACAATGGTTGATCATACTGTCACAATAGAGTATTCCAGGTTGACTCATACAATATACTGATGTGATATATGTAAAAAGGAAACAGTGGTTGATCATACTGTCACAGTAGAGTATTCCAGGTTGACTCATACAATATACTGATGTGATATATGTAAAAAGGAAACAATGGTTGATCATACTGTCACAGTAGAGTATTCCAGGTTGACTCATACAATATACTGATGTGATATATGTAAAAAGTAAACAGTGGTTGATCATACTGTCACAGTAGAGTATTCCAGGTTGACTCATACAATATACTGATGTGATATATGTAAAAAGGAAACAGTGGTTGATCATACTGTCACAGTATTCCAGGTTGAGTCATACAATATACTGATGTGATATATGTAAAAAGGAAACAATGGTTGATCATACTGTCACAGTAGAGTATTCCAGGTTGACTCATACAATATACTGATGTGATATATGTAAAAAGTAAACAGTGGTTGATCATACTGTCACAGTAGAGTATTCCAGGTTGACTCATACAATATACTGATGTGATATATGTAAAAAGGAAACAGTGGTTGATCATACTGTCACAGTAGAGTATTCCAGGTTGACTCATACAATATACTGATGTGATATATGTAAAAAGGAAACAATGGTTGATCATACTGTCACAGTAGAGTATTCCAGGTTGACTCATACAATATACTGATGTGATATATGTAAAAAGGAAACAATGGTTGATCATACTGTCACAGTAGAGTATTCCAGGTTGACTCATACAATATACTGATGTGATATATGTAAAAAGGAAACAGTGGTTGATCATACTGTCAGAGTAGAGTATTCCAGGTTGACTCATACAATATACTGATGTGATATATGTAAAAAGTAAACAATGGTTGATCATACTGTCACAGTAGAGTATTCCAGGTTGACTCATACAATATACTGATGTGATATATGTAAAAAGGAAACAATGGTTGATCATACTGTCACAGTAGAGTATTCCAGGTTGACTCATACAATATACTGATGTGATATATGTAAAAAGGAAACAGTGGTTGATCATACTGTCACAGTAGAGTATTCCAGGTTGACTCATACAATATACTGATGTGATATATGTAAAAAGGAAACAATGGTTGATCATACTGTCACAGTAGAGTATTCCAGGTTGACTCATACAATATACTGATGTGATATATGTATAAAGGAAACAGTGGTTGATCATACTGTCACAGTATTCCAGGTTGAGTCATACAATATACTGATGTGATATATGTAAAAAGGAAACAATGGTTGATCATACTGTCACAGTAGAGTATTCCAGGTTGACTCATACAATATACTGATGTGATATATGTAAAAAGTAAATAGTGGTTGATCATACTGTCACAGTAGAGTATTCCAGGTTGACTCATACAATATACTGATGTGATATATGTAAAAAGGAAACAGTGGTTGATCATACTGTCACAGTAGAGTATTCCAGGTTGACTCATACAATATACTGATGTGATATATGTAAAAAGGAAACAATGGTTGATCATACTGTCACAGTAGAGTATTCCAGGTTGACTCATACAATATACTGATGTGATATATGTAAAAAGGAAACAGTGGTTGATCATTCTGTCACAGTAGAGTATTCCAGGTTGACTCATACAATATACTGATGTGATATATGTAAAAAGGAAACAATGGTTGATCATACTGTCACAGTAGAGTATTCCAGGTTGACTCATACAATATACTGATGTGATATATGTAAAAAGTAAACAGTGGTTGATCATACTGTCACAGTAGAGTATTCCAGGTTGACTCATACAATATACTGATGTGATATATGTAAAAAGTAAACAGTGGTTGATCATACTGTCACAGTAGAGTATTCCAGGTTGACTCATACAATATACTGATGTGATATATGTAAAAAGTAAACAGTGGTTGATCATACTGTCACAGTATTCCAGGTTGACTCATACAATATACTGATGTGATATATGTAAAAAGGAAACAGTGGTTGATCATACTGTCACAGTATTCCAGGTTGACTCATACAATATACTGATGTGATATATGTAAAAAGTAAACAGTGGTTGATCACACTGTCAGAATAGAGTATTCCAGGTTGACTCATACAATATACTGATGTGATATATGTAAAAAGGAAACAGTGGTTAATCATACTGTCACAGTATTCCAGGTTGACTCATACAATATACTGATGTGATATATGTAAAAAGGAAACAATGGTTGATCATACTGTCACAGTAGAGTATTCCAGGTTGACTCATACAATATACTGATGTGATATATGTAAAAAGTAAACAGTGGTTGATCATACTGTCACAGTAGAGTATTCCAGGTTGACTCATACAATATACTGATGTGATATATGTAAAAAGGAAACAGTGGTTGATCATACTGTCACAGTAGAGTATTCCAGGTTGACTCATACAATATACTGATGTGATATATGTAAAAAGGAAACAATGGTTGATCATACTGTCACAGTAGAGTATTCCAGGTTGACTCATACAATATACTGATGTGATATATGTAAAAAGGAAACAATGGTTGATCATACTGTCACAGTAGAGTATTCCAGGTTGACTCATACAATATACTGATGTGATATATGTAAAAAGGAAACAGTGGTTGATCATACTGTCACAGTAGAGTATTCCAGGTTGACTCATACAATATACTGATGTGATATATGTAAAAAGTAAACAATGGTTGATCATACTGTCACAGTAGAGTATTCCAGGTTGACTCATACAATATACTGATGTGATATATGTAAAAAGGAAACAATGGTTGATCATACTGTCACAGTAGAGTATTCCAGGTTGACTCATACAATATACTGATGTGATATATGTAAAAAGGAAACAGTGGTTGATCATACTGTCACAGTAGAGTATTCCAGGTTGACTCATACAATATACTGATGTGATATATGTAAAAAGGAAACAATGGTTGATCATACTGTCACAGTAGAGTATTCCAGGTTGACTCATACAATATACTGATGTGATATATGTATAAAGGAAACAGTGGTTGATCATACTGTCACAGTATTCCAGGTTGAGTCATACAATATACTGATGTGATATATGTAAAAAGGAAACAATGGTTGATCATACTGTCACAGTAGAGTATTCCAGGTTGACTCATACAATATACTGATGTGATATATGTAAAAAGTAAATAGTGGTTGATCATACTGTCACAGTAGAGTATTCCAGGTTGACTCATACAATATACTGATGTGATATATGTAAAAAGGAAACAGTGGTTGATCATACTGTCACAGTAGAGTATTCCAGGTTGACTCATACAATATACTGATGTGATATATGTAAAAAGGAAACAATGGTTGATCATACTGTCACAGTAGAGTATTCCAGGTTGACTCATACAATATACTGATGTGATATATGTAAAAAGGAAACAGTGGTTGATCATTCTGTCACAGTAGAGTATTCCAGGTTGACTCATACAATATACTGATGTGATATATGTAAAAAGGAAACAATGGTTGATCATACTGTCACAGTAGAGTATTCCAGGTTGACTCATACAATATACTGATGTGATATATGTAAAAAGTAAACAGTGGTTGATCATACTGTCACAGTAGAGTATTCCAGGTTGACTCATACAATATACTGATGTGATATATGTAAAAAGTAAACAGTGGTTGATCATACTGTCACAGTAGAGTATTCCAGGTTGACTCATACAATATACTGATGTGATATATGTAAAAAGTAAACAGTGGTTGATCATACTGTCACAGTATTCCAGGTTGACTCATACAATATACTGATGTGATATATGTAAAAAGGAAACAGTGGTTGATCATACTGTCACAGTATTCCAGGTTGACTCATACAATATACTGATGTGATATATGTAAAAAGTAAACAGTGGTTGATCACACTGTCAGAATAGAGTATTCCAGGTTGACTCATACAATATACTGATGTGATATATGTAAAAAGGAAACAGTGGTTAATCATACTGTCACAGTATTCCAGGTTGACTCATACAATATACTGATGTGATATATGTAAAAAGGAAACAATGGTTGATCATACTGTAACAGTAGAGTATTCCAGGTTGACTCATACAATATACTGATGTGATATATGTAAAAAGTAAACAGTGGTTGATCATACTGTCACAGTAGAGTATTCCAGGTTGACTCATACAATATACTGATGTGATATATGTAAAAAGTAAACAGTGGTTGATCATACTGTCACAGTAGAGTATTCCAGGTTGACTCATACAATATACTGATGTGATATATGTAAAAAGTAAACAGTGGTTGATCATACTGTCACAGTATTCCAGGTTGACTCATACAATATACTGATGTGATATATGTAAAAAGGAAACAGTGGTTGATCATACTGTCACAGTATTCCAGGTTGACTCATACAATATACTGATGTGATATATGTAAAAAGTAAACAGTGGTTGATCACACTGTCACAATAGAGTATTCCAGGTTGACTCATACAATATACTGATGTGATATATGTAAAAAGGAAACAGTGGTTAATCATACTGTCACAGTATTCCAGGTTGACTCATACAATATACTGATGTGATATATGTAAAAAGGAAACAATGGTTGATCATACTGTAACAGTAGAGTATTCCAGGTTGACTCATACAATATACTGATGTGATATATGTAAAAAGAAAACAATGGTTGATCACACTGTCACAATAGAGTATTCCAGGTTGACTCATACAATATACTGATGTGATATATGTAAAAAGGAAACAATGGTTGATCATACTGTCACAGTATTCCAGGTTGACTCATACAATATACTGATGTGATATATGTAAAAAGGAAACAATGGTTGATCATACTGTCACAGTATTCCAGGTTGACTCATACAATATACTGATGTGATATATGTAAAAAGTAAACAGTGGTTGATCACACTGTCACAATAGAGTATTCCAGGTTGACTCATACAATATACTGATGTGATATATGTAAAAAGGAAACAGTGGTTGATCATACTGTCACAGTATTCCAGGTTGACTCATACAATATACTGATGTGATATATGTAAAAAGTAAACAGTGGTTGATCATACTGTCACAGTAGAGTATTCCAGGTTGACTCATACAATATACTGATGTGATATATGTAAAAAGTAAACAGTGGTTGATCATACTGTCACAGTAGAGTATTCCAGGTTGACTCATACAATATACTGATGTGATATATGTAAAAAGGAAACAATGGTTGATCATACTGTCACAGTAGAGTATTCCAGGTTGACTCATACAATATACTGATGTGATATATGTAAAAAGGAAACAATGGTTGATCACACTGTCACAATAGAGTATTCCAGGTTGACTCATACAATATACTGATGTGATATATGTAAAAAGGAAACAGTGGTTGATCATACTGTCACAGTATTCCAGGTTGACTCATACAATATACTGATGTGATATATGTAAAAAGGAAACAGTGGTTGATCATACTGTCACAGTAGAGTATTCCAGGTTGACTCATACAATATACTGATGTGATATATGTAAAAAGGAAACAATGGTTGATCATACTGTCACAGTATTCCAGGTTGACTCATACAATATACTGATGTGATATATGTAAAAAGTAAACAGTGGTTGATCACACTGTCACAATAGAGTATTCCAGGTTGACTCATACAATATACTGATGTGATATATGTAAAAAGGAAACAGTGGTTGATCATACTGTCACAGTAGAGTATTCCAGGTTGACTCATACAATATACTGATGTGATATATGTAAATAGGAAACAGTGGTTCATCATACTGTCACAGTAGAGTATTCCAGGTTGACTCATACAATATACTGATGTGATATATGTAAAAAGGAAACAATGGTTGATCATACTGTCACAATAGAGTATTCCAGGTTGACTCATACAATATACTGATGTGATATATGTAAAAAGGAAACAGTGGTTCATCATACTGTCACAGTATTCCAGGTTGAGTCATACAATATACTGATGTGATATTTAGTGATATTTAGTAATATGATGTAATGCACAATGCACATTCTGATTTGTATTTGTCCTGTGCCACATGTGACACCAACATCATTTAACATATAAATCGTGTTGGACACCAGTATACGTAAATAGATACAGCTTACACAGCAAAATACATGTGACACCAACATCATTTAACATATAAATCGTGTTGGACACCAGTATACGTAAATAGATACAGTTTACACAGCAAAATACATGTGACACCAACATCATTTAACATAGAAATCGCGTTGGACATCAGTATACGTAAATAGATACAGTGTACACCAGTATACGTAAATAGATACAGTTTACACCAGTATACGTAAATAGATACAGTGTACACCAGTATACGTAAATAGATACAGTTTACACCAGTATACGTAAATAAATACGGTTTACACCAGTATACGTAAATAGATACATTTTACACAGCAAAATGAAACCTCACCATTCATGTTACACACTACTTCTTTTATTCCTGCAGAATCCACACGAAATATTAATTTTCCTGGAATATTGACGTTAGACATGGACGTAACATTGATTATTTCTGGTTTCCTGGATGCTGCCAAGGCAAAGTAATTAACGCCGTCACCAGCATCAAATCCTACCTGTAAAACAAGACAAAAGCATCAAATCCTACTGGTAAAACAAGAAAAAAGTATCAAATCCTACCTGCAAAACAACACAAAAAGTATCAAATCCTACCTGTAAAACAAGAAAAAAGTATCAAATCCTACCTGTAAAACAAGAAAAAAGTATCAAATCCTACCTGTAAAACACGACAAAAGTATCAAATCTTACCTGTAAAACAGGAGAAAAGTATCAAATCTACCTGTAAAACACGACAAAAACATCAAATCCTACCTGTAAAACACGACAAAAGTACCAAATCCTACCTGTTAAACACGACAAAAGCATCAAATCCTGCCTGTAAAACACGACAAAAGTATCAAATCCTGCCTGTAAAACACGACAAAAGTATCAAATCCTGCCTGTAAAACACGACAAAAGCTTCAAATCCTACCTGTAAAACACGACAAAAGTATCAAATCCTACCTGTAAAACAAGACAAAAGCATAAAATCTTGCCTGTAAAACAGGACAAAAGCATCAAATACTGCCTGTAAAACAAGAAAAAATCCTCAAATCCTGCCTGTAAAACACGACAAAAGCACCAAATCCTGCCTGTAAAGCAAGAAAAATGCATCAAATTCTGCCTGTAAAACAGGACAAAAACATCAAATTCTGCCTGTAAAACAGGACAAAAGCATCAAATCCTACCTGTAAAACACGACAAATGCATCAAATCCTGCCTGTCAAAACAAGAAAAAAGTATCAAATCCTACCTGTAAAACAAGACAAAAGAATCAAATCTTGCCTGTAAAACAAGACAAAAGCATCAATTCCTACCTGTAAAACACGAAAAAAGCATCAAATCATACATGTAAAACACGACAAAAGCTTCAAATCCTACCTGTAAAACACGACAAAAGTATCAAATCCTACATGTAAATCACGACAAAAGCTTCAAATCTTACCTGTAAAACACGACAAAAGCATCAAATCCTACATGTAAAACACTACAAATGTATCAAATCCTACCTGTAAAACAAGACAAAGGTATCAAATCCTGCCTCTAAAACACGACAAAAGCATCAAATCCTACCTGTAAAACACGACAAAAGTATCAAATCCTACTTGTAAAGCACGACAAAAACATCAAATCCTACCTGTAAAACACGACAAAAGTATCAAATCCTACATGTAAATCACGACAAAAGCTTCAAATCCTACCTGTAAAACACGACAAAAGCATCACATCCTACATGTAAAACACTACAAATGTATCAAATCCTACCTGTAAAACAAGACAAAGGTATCAAATCCTGCCTCTAAAACACGACAAAAGAATCAAATCCTACCTGTACAACACGACAAAAGTATCAAATCCTACCTGTAAAACACGACAAAAACATCAAATCCTGCCTGTAAAACAAGAAAAAGGCATAAAATCCTGCCTGTAATACAGGACAAAAACATCAAATCCTACCTGTAAAACAGGACAAAAGCATCAAATCCTACCTGTAAAACACGACAAAAGCATAAAATCCTGCATGTAAAACAGGACAAAAGCATCAAATCCTACCTGTAAAACAAGAAAAAAACATCAAATCCTGCATGTAAAACACGACAAAAGTATCAAATCTTACCTGTAAAACAGGAGAAAAGTATCAAATCTACCTGTAAAACACGACAAAAACATCAAATCCTACCTGTAAAACACGACAAAAGTATCAAATCCTGTCTGTAAAACACGACAAAGAGTATCAAATCCTACCTGTAAAACACGACAAAAGTATCAAATCCCACCTGTAAAACAAGACAAAAGCATAAAGCCTTGCCTGTAAAACAGGACAAAAGCATCAAATACTGTCTGTAAGCCAAGAAAAAAGCATCAAATCCTGCCTGTAAAACACGACAAAGCACCAAATCCTGCCTGTAAAACAAGAAAAAGGCATCAAATTCTGCCTGTAAAACAGGACAAAAACATCAAATTCTGCCTGTAAAACAGGACAAAAGCATCAAATCCTACCTGTAAAACACGACAAATGCATCAAATCCTGCCTGTCAAAACAAGAAAAAAGTATCAAATCCTACCTGTAAAACAAGACAAAAGAATCAAATCTTGCCTGTAAAACAAGACAAAAGCATCAAATCCTACCTGTAAAACACGACAAAGGCATCAAATCATACATGTAAAACACGACAAAGGCATCAAATCATACATGTAAAACACGACAAAAGCTTCAAATCCTACCTGTAAAACACGACAAAAGTATCAAATCCTACATGTAAATCACGACAAAAGCATCAAATCCTACCTGTAAAACACGACAAAAGCATCAAATCCTACATGTAAAACACTACAAATGTATCAAATCCTACATGTAAAACAAGACAAAGGTATCAAATCCTGCCTCTAAAACACGACAAAAGCATCAAATCCTACCTGTAAAACACGACAAAAGTATCAAATCCTACCTGTAAAACACGACAAAAACATCAAATCCTGCCTGTAAAACAAGAAAAAAGCATAAAATCCTGCCTGTAAAACAGGACAAAAACATCAAATCCTACCTGTATAACAGGACAAAAGCATCAAATCCTACCTGTAAAACACGACAAAAGCATAAAATCCTGCATGTAAAACAGGACAAAAGCATCAAATCCTACCTGTAAAGCAAGACAAAAACATCAAATCCTGCATGTAAAACAGGACAAAAGTATCATATCCTACCTGTAAAACACGACAAAAGCATCAAATCCTACCTGTAAAACAAGACAAAAAGCATCAAATCCTACCTGTAAAACACGACAAAAACATGAAATCATACCTGTAAAACACGACAAAGACATCAAATCCTACCTGAAAAACAAGACAAAAGCATCAAATCCTGCCTGTAAAACTAGAAAAAAGTATCAAATCCTACTTGTATAACACGACAAAAGCATCAAATCCTACCTGTAAAACACGACAAATGCATCAAATCCTGCCTGTCAAAACAAGAAAAAAGTATCAAATCCTACCTGTAAAACAAGACAAAAGAATCAAATCTTGCCTGTAAAACAAGACAAAAGCTTCAAATCCTACCTGTAAAACACGACAAAAGTATCAAATCCTACATGTAAATCACGACAAAAGCTTCAAATCCTACCTGTAAAACACGACAAAAGCATCAAATCCTACATGTAAAACACTACAAATGTATCAAATCCTACCTGTAAAACAAGACAAAGGTATCAAATCCTGCCTCTAAAACACGACAAAAGCATCAAATCCTACCTGTAAAACACGACAAAAGTATCAAATCCTACTTGTAAAGCACGACAAAAACATCAAATCCTACCTGTAAAACACGACAAAAGTATCAAATCCTACATGTAAATCACGACAAAAGCTTCAAATCCTACCTGTAAAACACGACAAAAGCATCACATCCTACATGTAAAACACTACAAATGTATCAAATCCTACCTGTAAAACAAGACAAAGGTATCAAATCCTGCCTCTAAAACACGACAAAAGAATCAAATCCTACCTGTACAACACGACAAAAGTATCAAATCCTACCTGTAAAACACGACAAAAACATCAAATCCTGCCTGTCAAAACAAGACAAAAGCATAAAATCCTGCCTGTAAAACAGGACAAAAGCATCAAATCCTACCTGTAAAACACGACAAAAGCATCAAATCCTGCCTGTAAAACTAGACAAAAGTATCAAATCCTGCCTGTAAAACTAGAAAAAAGTCTCAAATTCTACCTGTATAACACGACAAAAGCATCAAATTCTACCTGTAAAACAGGACAAAAACATCAAATCCTGCCTGTAAAACACGACAAAAGTATCAAATCCTGCCAGTAAAACAGGACAAAAGCATCAAATCCTACATGTAAATCACGACAAATGCATCAAATCCTGCCTGTCAAAACAAGACAAAAGCATAAAATCCTGCCTGTAAAACAGGACAAAAGCATCAAATCCTACCTGTAAAACACGACAAAAGCATCAAATCCTGCCTGTAAAACTAGACAAAAGTATCAAATCATGCCTGTAAAACTAGAAAAAAGTATCAAATCCTACCTGTATAACACGACAAAAGCATCAAATCCTACCTGTAAAACAGGACAAAAAAATCAAATCCTGCCTGTAAAACACGACAAAAGTATAAAATCCTGTCTGTAAAACAGGACAAAAGCATCAAATCCTACCTGTAAAACACGACAAATGCATCAAATCCTGCCTGTCAAAACAAGACAAAAGCATAAAGTCCTGCCTGTAAAACAGGACAAAGGCATCAAATCCTACCTGCAAAACACGACAAATGCATCAAATCCTACCTGTAAAACTGCATAAAAGCATCAAATCCTGCCTGTAAAACTAGACAAAAGTATCAAATTCTGCCTGTAAAACACGACAAAAGTATCAAATCCTACCTGTGAAACACGACAAAAGCATCAAATCATACATGTAAAACACGACAAAAGCTTCAAATCCTGCCTGTAAAACACGACAAAAGTATCAAATCCTACCTGTAAAACACGACAAAAGCATCAAATCCTACCTGTAAAACACGACAAAAGCTTCAAATCCTACCTGTAAAACACGACAAAAGCATCAAATCATACATGTAAAACACGACAAAAGTATCAAATCCTACCTGTAAAACACGACAAAAACATCAAATCCTACCTGTAAAACACGACAAAAGCTTCAAATCATACATGTAAAACACGACAAAAGTATCAAATCCTACATGTAAAACACGACAAAAGTATCAAATCATACATGTAAAACACGACAAAAGCTTCAAATCATACATGTAAAACACGACAAAAGTATCAAATCATACATGTAAAACACGACAAAAGCTTCAAATCATACATGTAAAACACGACAAAAGTATCAAATCCTACATGTAAAACACGACAAAAGTATCAAATCCTACCTGTAAAACACGACAAAAGTATCAAATCATACATGTAAAACACGACAAAAGCTTCAAATCATACATGTAAAACACGACAAAAGTATCAAATCATACATGTAAAACACGACAAAAGCTTCAAATCATACATGTAAAACACGACAAAAGTATCAAATCCTACCTGTAAAACACGACAAAAGTATCAAATCCTGCCTGTAAAATACGACAAAAGTATCAAATCCTACCTGTAAAACACGACAAAAGTATCAAATCCTACCTGTAAAACAAAACTGTACTGAGGAACTATATTCTAATTAAAAATGAATGTTTGTCAGATATATTGTGATCTGCATTCTATCCAGCAAAATACTAACATTTGACAACATCGAGTCAAAGTAGAATTTAATTAAATTGTAAGAATTAATCCATGTATCAATCAAGCAAATGCGTATTATGTATGTGATAAAATGATCTAATAATTTACATTAAATTTATATAACTGTAATGATTTCAATTGTTTTGTTATTTAAATGTTATTCATTTCGTTTGTATTGAACCGACTTGGTGATGTAATTGTTAATGTATTCATATCAAATGTGGTAGATCATGGGTTAGTGTAGATGTGGTAGATCATGGGTTAGTGTAAATGTGGTAGATCATGGGTTAGTGTAAATGTGGTAGATCATGGGTCAGTGTAAATGTGGTAGATCATGGGTTAGTGTAAATGTGCTAGATAATGGGTTAGTGTAAATGTGGTAGATCATGGGTTAGTGTAAATGTGGTAGATCATGCGTTAGTGTAAATGTGGTAGATCATAGGTTAGTGTAAATGTGGTAGATCATGGGTTAGTGTAAATATGGTAGATCATGGGTTAGTGTAAATGTGGTAGATCATGGGTTAGCGTAAATGTGGTAGATCATGGGTTAGTATAAATGTGGTAGATCATGGGTTAGTGTAAATGTGGCAGATCATGAGTTAGTGTAAATGTGGTAGATCATGCGTTAGTGTAAATGTGGTAGATCATGGGTTAGTGTAAATGTGGTAGATCATGGGTTAGTGTAAATGTGGTAGATCATGGGTTAGTGTAAATGTGGTAGATCATGGGTTAGTGTAAATGTGGTAGATCATGGGTTAGTGTAAATGGGGTAGATCATGGGTTAGTGTAAATGTGGTAGATCATGGGTTAGTGTAAATGTGGTAGATCATGGGTTAGTGTAAATGTGGTAGATCATGGGTTAGTGTAAATGTGGTAGATCATGGGTTAGTGTAAATGTGGTAGATCATGGGTTAGTGTAAATGTGGTAGATCATGGGTTAGTGTAAATGTGGTAGATCATGGGTTAGTGTAAATGTGGTAGATCATGGGTTAGTGTAAATGTGGTAGATCATGGATTAGTGTAAATGGGGTAGATCATGGGTTAGTGTAAATGTGGTAGATCATGGGTTAGTGTAAATGTGGTAGATCATGGGTTAGTGTAAATGTGGTAGATCATGGGTTAGTGTAAATATGGTAGATCATGGGTTAGTGTAAATGTGGTAGATCATGGGTTAGTGTAAATGTGGTAGAGCATGGGTTAGTATAAATGTGGTAGATCATGGGTTAGTGTAAATGTGGTAGATCATGGGTTAGTGTAAATTTGGTAGATCATGCGTTAGTGTAAATGTGGTAGATCATGGGTTAGTGTAAATGTGGTAGATCATGGGTTAGTGTAAATGTGGTAGATCATGGGTTAGTGTAAATGTGGTAGATCATGGGTTAGTGTAAATGTGGTAGATCATGGGTTAGTGTAAATGTGGTAGATCATGGGTTAGTGTAAATGTGGTAGATCATTGGTTAGTGTAAATGTGGTAGATCATGGGTTAGTGTACATGTGGTAGATCATGGGTTAGTGTAAATGTGGTAGATCATGGGTTAGTGTACATGTGGTAGATCATGGGTTAGTGTAAATGTGGTAGATCATGGGTTAGTGTAAATGTGGTAGATCATGGGTTAGTGTAAATGTGGTAGATCATGGGTTAGTGTAAATGTGGTAGATCATGGGTTAGTGTAAATATGGTAGATCATGGGTTAGTGTAAATGTGGTAGATCATGGGTTAGTGTAGATGTGGTAGAGCATGGGTTAGTATAAATGTGGTAGATCATGGGTTAGTGTAAATGTGGTAGATCATGGGTTAGTGTAAATGTGGTAGATCATGCGTTAGTGTAAATGTGGTAGATCATGGGTTAGTGTAAATGTGGTAGATCATGGGTTAGTGTAAATGTGGTAGATCATGGGTTAGTGTAAATGTGGTAGATCATGGGTTAGTGTAAATGTGGTAGATCATGGGTTAGTGTAAATGTGGTAGATCATGGGTTAGTGTAAATGTGGTAGATCATGGGTTAGTGTAAATGTGGTAGATCATGGGTTAGTGTAAATGTGGTAGATCATGGGTTAGTGTAAATGTGGTAGATCATGGGTTAGTGTAAATGTGGTAGATCATGGGTTAGTGTACATGTGGTAGATCATGGGTTAGTGTAAATGTGGTAGATCATGGGTTAGTGTAAATGTGGTAGATCATGGGTTAGTGTAAATGTGGTAGATCATGGGTTAGTGTAAATGTGGTAGATCATGGGTTAGTGTAAATTCTACGGTCGCCACCATTACCCGGTTGACGGTATGGAATATCTGTGTCACAAATGACCACGGATATGTTCCACTTGTCGTAAACACTTTCCGGTCCTTTCCTCATTCATGACTTATAATCAGGTTTGTGACTAGATTACCACGACGGGTGGCACTAGTGTAGCAGGACCTGCATACCCTACCGGAGCACCTGAGTTCACCCCCGATATGTTGTGGGGTTCGTGCTACTCAATCTTTAGTTTTATGTGTATGTTTTGTAGATCGTTGTTTGTCCTTTTGTCCTTTTTCTTTTGGCCATTGTGTTGTCTGTTCTTATTCGATATAAGGATTCTGATTACCTCCCTTTGGTATCTTCAAACTCTTCTTAGTGTACTCCCATCGAATGTGAACCATTGGATGTGGTAGACCATTATATGTGGTAGACCATTGAATGTGGTAGACCATTGAATGTGGTTGACCATTGAATGTGGTAGACCATTAAATGTGGTAGACCATTGAATGTGGTAGACCATTGGATGTGGTAGACCATTGAATGTGGTAGACCATTGAATGTGGTAGACCATTATATGTGGTAGACCATTATATGTGGTAGACCATTGAATGTGGTAGACCATTATATGTGGTAGACCATTGAATGTGGTAGACCATTGAATGTGGTAGACCATTGAATGTGGTAGACCATTATATGTGGTAGACTATTGGATGTGGTAGACCATTATATGTGGTAGACCATTGGATGTGGTAGACCATTGAATGTGGTAGACCATTGAATGTGGTAGACCATTAGATGTGGTAGACCATTGAATGTGGTATACCATTAGATGTGGTAGACCATTGAATGTGGTAGACCATTGAATGTGGTAGAACATTGAATGTGGTAGACCATTAGATGTGGTAGACCATTGAATGTGGTAGACCATTGAATGTGGTAGACCATTATATGTGGTAGACTATTGGATGTGGTAGACCATTAGATGTGGTAGACCATTGGATGTGGTAGACCATTGAATGTGGTAGACCATTGAATGTGGTAGACCATTGAATGTGGTAGACCATTGAATGTAGTAGAACATTGAATGTGGTAGACCATTGGATGTGGTAGACCATTGGATGTGGTAGACCATTGAATGTGGTAGAACATTGAATGTGGTAGACCATTGGATGTGGTAGACCATTGAATGTGGTAGACCATTGAATGTGGTAGACCATTGAATGTGGTAGACCATTATATGTGGTAGACCATTGGATGTGGTAGATCATTGAATGTGGTAGACCATTGAATGTGGTAGACCATTGAATGTGGTAGACCATTGAATGTGGTAGACCATTATATGTGGTAGACCATTAGATGTGGTAGATCATTGAATGTGGTAGACCATTGAATGTGGTAGACCATTGAATGTGGTAGACCATTGAATGTGGTAGACCTTTATATGTGGTAGACCATTGGATGTGGTAGACCATTGGATGTGGTAGACCATTGGATGTGGTAGACCATTGAATGTGGTAGACCATTGAATGTGGTAGAACATTGAATGTGGTAGACCATTGGATGTGGTAGACCATTGGATGTGGTAGACCATTGAATGTGGTAGACCATTGTATGTGGTAGAACATTGAATGTGGTAGACCATTGGATATGGTAGACCATTGAATGTGGTAGACCATTGAATGTGGTAGACCATTGAATGTGGACCATTGGATGTGGTAGACCATTGAATGTGGACCATTGGATGTGGTAGACCATTGAATGTGGTAGACCATTGAATGTGGACCATTGGATGTGGTAGACCATTGAATGTGGTAGACCATTGGATGCGATAGACCATTGAATGTGGTAGACCATTGAATGTGGATCATTTGATGTGGTAGACCATTGGATGTGGTAGACCATTGGATGTGGTAGACCATTGGATGTGGTAAACCATTGGATGTGGTAGACCATTATATGTGGTAGACCATTGGATGTGGTAGACCATTGGATGTGGTAGACCATTGGATGTGGTAGACCATTGAATGTAGTAGACCATTGAATGTGGACCATTGGATGTGGTAGACCATTGAATGTGGTAGACCATTGAATGTGGTAGACCATTAGATGTGGTAGACCATTGGATGTGGTAGACCATTAGATGTGGTAGACCATTGAATGTGGTATACCATTGAATGTGGTAGAACATTGGATGTGGTAGACCATTAGATGTGGTAGACCATTGAATGTGGTAGACCATTGAATGTGGTAGACCATTATATGTGGTAGACTATTGGATGTGGTAGACCATTAGATATGGTAGACCATTGGATGTGGTAGACCATTGAATGTGGTAGACCATTGAATGTG
The DNA here is from genome assembly GCA_963383655.1 of Bathymodiolus septemdierum. Lineage (NCBI taxonomy): Eukaryota > Metazoa > Mollusca > Bivalvia > Mytilida > Modiolidae > Bathymodiolus > Bathymodiolus septemdierum. Next base: position 1,704,965 of record OY726525.1, on the reverse strand, counting down.
GTAGACCATTGAATGTGGTAGACCATTGAATGTGGTAGAACATTGAATGTGGTAGACCATTGGATGTGGTAGACCATTGGATGTGGTAGACCATTGAATGTGGTAGAACATTGAATGTGGTAGACCATTGGATGTGGTAGACCATTGAATGTGGTAGACCATTGAATGTGGTAGACCATTGAATGTGGTAGACCATTATATGTGGTAGACCATTGGATGTGGTAGATCATTGAATGTGGTAGACCATTGAATGTGGTAGACCATTGAATGTGGTAGACCATTGAATGTGGTAGACCATTGAATGTGGTAGACCATTATATGTGGTAGACCATTAGATGTGGTAGATCATTGAATGTGGTAGACCATTGAATGTGGTAGACCATTGAATGTGGTAGACCATTATATGTGGTAGACCATTGGATGTGGTAGACCATTAGATGTGGCAGACCATTGGATGTGGTAGACCATTGAATGTGGTAGAACATTGAATGTGGTAGACCATTGGATGTGGTAGACCATTGGATGTGGTAGACCATTGAATGTGGTAGACCATTGAATGTGGTAGAACATTGAATGTGGTAGACCATTGGATGTGGTAGACCATTGAATGTGGTAGACCATTGAATGTGGTAGACCATTGAATGTGGACCATTGGATGTGGTAGACCATTGAATGTGAACCATTGGATGTGGTAGACCATTGAATGTGGTAGACCATTGAATGTGGACCATTGGATGTGGTAGACCATTGAATGTGGACCATTGGATGTGGTAGACCATTGAATGTGGTAGACCATTTGATGCGGTAGACCATTGAATGTGGTAGACCATTGAATGTGGATCATTTGATGTGGTAGACCATTGGATGTGGTAGACCATTGGATGTGGTAGACCATTGGATGTGGTAGACCATTGGATGTGGTAGACCATTATATGTGGTAGACCATTGGATGTGGTAGACCATTGGATGTGGTAGACCATTGGATGTGGTAGACCATTGAATGTAGTAGACCATTGAATGTGGACCATTGGATGTGGTAGACCATTGAATGTGGACCATTGGATGTGGTAGACCATTGAATGTAGTAGACCATTGAATGTGGACCATTGGATGTTGTAGACCATTGAATGTGGACCATTGGATGTAGTAGACCATTGAATGTGGACCATTGGATGTGGTAGACCATTAAATGTAGTAGACCATTGGATATGGTAGACCATTGGATGTAGTAGACCACTGGATGTGGTAGACTATTGAATGTGGTAGACCATTGGATCTATTCCAAGGTGATAAAATTGTTTTTTGATAGTAATAAAATCGGATGTATCCAAATGCGCATCACACCTTTCTGGGATTCATCAAGTACGTTCACACTTGAAAGTTTAGAAAGCCAAATGAGTATGAATTCTTTGTACGAAAGTAAACTAAAGATTTAATCAGGGTAGCCAATATCAACTATGGCTACATATGACCAAGGGAGATTGATATTGATAGTCTAATGTATGCCAAAGCACTAACTACTGAGAGGATGATACCCTCGCTGACTAATAGCCTAATGTATGCCGAAGCACTAACTACTGAGAGGATGATACCCACGCTGACTAATAGTCTAATGTATGCCGAAGCACTAACTAGTGAGAGGATGATACCCTTGCTGACTAATAGCCTAATGTATGCCGAAGCACTAACTACTGAGAGGATGATACCCACGCTGACTAATAGTCTAATGTATGCCGAAGCACTAACTAGTGAGAGGATGATACCCACGCTGACTAATAGCCTAATGTATGCCGAAGCACTAACTACTGAGAGGATGATACCCACGCTGACTAATAGTCTAATGTATGCCAAAGCACTAACTACTGAGAGGATGATACCCTCGCTGACTAATAGCCTAATGTATGCCGAAGCACTAACTACTGAGAGGATGATACCCACGCTGACTAATAACCTAATGTATGCCAAAGCACTAACTACTGAGAGGATGATACCCACGATGACTAATAGCCTAATGTATGCCGAAGCACTAACTACTGAGAGGATGATACCCACGATGACTAATAGCCTAATGTATGCCGAAGCACTAACTACTGAGAGGATGATACCCACGCTGACTAATAGCTTAATGTATGCCAAAGCACTAACTACTGAGAGGATGATACCCTCGCTGACTAATAGTCTAATGTATGCCGAAGCACTAACTACTGAGAGGATGATACCCTCGCTGACTAATAAGCCATCAGTAGAGGTATTGACTCAGTAATAGGGCAGCAGTAGAGGTATTGACTCAGTAATGCTGATTAAATCATACACATATCTAACGTAGTCCACAAGAACAGTTTCAATAGTAACACACGTCCTTTCAGGAGTAGAATTAGAATATGCTAACTGGGAGTCTGTGAACAATTTGAGCGACATATGTGGGTTGTTGCTTTAGTGAGTTAGCACTAAAAAATATACCACCCTTTGGTTAGTTTCTTACATAAGAAGAGCTTGAAGATACCAAAGGGAGGTAATCAGAATCCGTATATCGAAAAAGAACAGACAACAAAATGGTCAAAAGAAAAAGTACAAAAGGACAAACAACGATCTACAAAACATACATATAAAACTAAAGATCGAGTAATACGAACCCCACTAAAAACCGGGATGAACTCAGGTGCCCCGGAAGGGTATATCATCATTATCTCATGCAATGACATAATTGACAAAGCGTTCACTTGCGTTTAACAGAAATTACTCACTTACTCATTGTGAGAAATTATTGAAAATACCAAAGGAGTAATCAGTACAAAACAGTTGAAACAAAGGAGTAATCAGTACAAAACAGTTGAAACAAAGGAGTAAGCAGTACAAAACAGTTGAAACAAAGGAGTTATCAGTACAAAACAGTTGAAACAAAGGAGTAATCAGTACAAAACAGTTGAAACAAAGGAGTAATCAGTACAAAACAGTTGAAACGAAGGAGTTATCAGTACAAAACAGTTGAAACAAAGGAGTAATCAGTACAAACCAGTTGAAACAAAGGAGTAATCAGTACAAACCAGTTGAAACAAAGGAGTAATCAGTACAAAACAGTTGAAACAAAGGAGTTATCAGTACAAAACAGTTGAAATAATTATTTTCCATTAATAAAACTTAACGTTAAACACCATTAATGCTTGCCCCTAATTCAAATTACCTGTGCAGGTGTCCCTCCTAATCCTGTAGAACCACCACTAGCTCCTCCAGTCGTCCATTCTATTCTATCATATAGATAAACAGTAAAGGAGTGTCGTCCATTGGATATCAGCAAACATTGAAACGTGCATCTCTAAAATAACAAGTTAAGATGGCCATTTGCAATGTTGTACTAGAGAAAAATCCATATAGCTCAAATTGATCTTACATTTACATTGTAACTTGATCATTGGTTTACATTGTAACTTGATCATTGGTTTATATTGTAACTTGATCATTGGTTTATATTGTAACTTGATCATTGGTTTATATTGTAACTTGATCATTGGTTTATATTGTAACTTGATCATTGGTTTATATTGTAACTTGATCATTGGTTTATATTGTAACTTGATCATTGGTTTATATTGTAACTTGATCATTGGTTTATATTGTAACTTGATCATTGGTTTATATTGTAACTTGATCATTGGTTTATATTGTAACTTGATCATTGGTTTATATTGTAACTTGATCATTGGTTTATATTGTAACTTGATCATTGGTTTATATTGATAATAATATTAGAAGAAACCTATTTACTTAACCCGATAGAAGAATGTCTAATTCGGAAGGGTAGTTGATCTAATGAGACGATCAATATGCAAGATCTCGCGAATATCGTTTCAATACTCTCATGCATAGCATTACATATGAATAAAAAGAAATACTGTAACTTTTTCACCAAGCATCAAACTGCCATTTTCGTAAGTAAATCAAATTAAAACTCATTTATTTAAAATATTGAAGTATACAGATAATAAAATCAAAATAATTGATTTGAAAAATAAATTTTCTGCTGCCAAAGGGATGTTGCTGTGGTTTGTATTTTGGCGTTTGTATGTAAGGGTCACTGCATGTGCTCTAGCGGTTAATTGGGCGATATAATGTCTATAATATCCACCGTCTTCTTAAAAATGAGATTTCAGTTTGTTCAGTTCGTTTAGAGAGATTAAGTCTACATATCATTATTTATTTAAATGCCCGAAATATATTCGTTAACGAAATAGTGTTTTTAGAAATCTATGTCAGCTACTGAACATCAACTAAAATTCTAAAATATCTCATGCTATTTCAACCGTGGAATTGATACCGTGAAAATTTTATCATTTAATCGACAATTAATGCCGTGAAATTTTCAAATACAATACAGTTATCTCCATTCTAATGTAATCATGCGCATTGCCACATATATATAATTGACCGTGGCAAGATGACGTAAGCGGTAATTGGCTAAAATTCTAAAAATATCTCATGATATTTCAACCATGGAATTGATACATTGAAAATTACAGCATTGTCCAATCACAAATCAGAAATTTTTAAGTAACGACATTAGAATTATCTGGCAGTCCTTACCTTGATATCGATTCAAATAGTATTGTTTTTCGACAGTTCATAAATATATTTCCCAAAGTAAACGATTTTCATATTACTCAGATACCTCATGTGAATTTAAATTCAGAGTGCAACCCACAATTTTCCTTTACTCTCTTTTTCTTTCCTTTAATTTTCAGCTATTTAAATAATGTTTAATATATTTTATAGAATTAATGTATATCGTTTTCCTGCCTTTTGATTGGAGAAGAGCACTGTCCCTTGTTTGTTTTTGATCTGTTCATAACTCGATGAACTTGTGCGTGCTGGAACTACTTTTTTGAGTAACCAGTGCAAAAATATGGCGGAGGCCGACGGGAAACAACGATAGTGTCCGATTGAAAGCAAGCCTGAAATCAGCTTAATAACCAAAATATTTCTTTTTTTAATTATATTCATGCACACACAAATTTTGACTGACCGCAATTTTACCTGTGGTACTGCACGATTCACAACTCTGGAATGTAATGGTCATTTGGTATTGGTGAGGGTCTCGATGAAAAATGACAAATTTGGGAAAAGATTCACATTGAAGAATCATAAAAGGATTATTTTTGTTTAATTTAAGTAAATGCTACTTTTGGCTATTGCTAGAACACAATATCGCAGTTGCAGGAACCAACTGTATTTACGATTGTTATTTTGTCCATAGTGAATATGAATCATCGATTCCATTTACCTTTTTCTTGCCAATAACACCAGCCCCATAAAATGCGACATTACTCCATGTAGCAATAAAAACCCAGGTAGCCTGAAATTTATGCTGTTCTGGAAAAACTGTACTAATTTCCTCCGACACCATTTGTAAAAGCGTACTTTTAGTTGTTTCTCTGTACCATATATCACCACCATTTCTAGTGTCAATATCAGCCCAAAATGGAGCTATTAGTCGTTTTCTGGATCCCAAAGGAAACGATGTTGGCGTATAAGTTGACATAGTTCCCAAAAACGAAATCACACCATTTGTGTTCACCTTGAAAGAAATTCATACTTAGGATATAGAGATAGTATACACTTTTACAAATTACATTTATTTTATTATTTCCATGGTAACATAAATATCCTTTTTTTCCTTTGATGTTATATGAATTATTCAACTCAAAAATGAGTTTGTATAAAACCATGGTTTATTATCTTGAACTGATATTGTAACATATCCACTTAATCAGCCATTAAAACTGTGTTGAATCAAGATGTACATGGGCGGGGCTTATACCATGGTACAACATGAAGATCTTTAGCTACTGTCACTCACCTAGCACTTCTGTACTGAACAAAATTGTTTAAACATTGAAAAAATAAATACAAGAACATGTTCTCCGGTTTATCTACAATGATTCAAACAGCTGATACGAAACTCTACTCCAAAATTCTAATTTACCCTCACTTAAAATCCGGAGAATGAGAACAATTGCCTTGGAAACCTTCAAATTTATTATATACACAAGAAATTAAAAGTCCACTGTTTTACAAGACCTTGTAACTATTAAAAATAATATATATAATTTTAGGTATATAAATACAGCTGATATTCCCAGACCGAGAACAACAAAGTTCGATAAAAAGTAGTTCAGGTATGAGGCAGCAAGATTATGGAATTCACTGCCAAGTGAGGTTAGAAATATGTCCTCATTTGACCACTTTAGAAATTATATTTCGGATTGGTGTGGTTGGGAAAATTGTTTCAGCAGTTCATGTAAATTTCAAGCTGTGCTGTCTCATGCCTGTGTCTTATACCTGTGTCTCATACCTGTGTCTTATACCTGTGTCTCATGCCTGTGTCTCATATATATATATGTGCCGACTTTAAATAAAATGTACTTACTTACTAAGGACCCGGGTGGCTCAATGAGCTAGTTAGGTAGTTGGATTGCCTAGCAACTCATACAAGCGTGGGTTCATGCCCGGCTTTGTATATTACATGATCGGATAATGAAGAAATTTGTTTTGAAAATTGTATATTTATGTAAAATGGACTTAATTTATTCTTTTATGATAATTAAAGATATATCGTTACGATTAAATTATTTTTTAAAGTATTTGTTAAATAATATGTTGTAGAAATCTATCAATTTTCTGATTGGTTCAAGATTTTTCGATACGCTGTTGTAATTGATTATTGATTTTAGCTTTAATTCCCAAGCCTGCACCATACTTTTGGTGCACTGCACATAAATTTTAGCACAGCTATAAAAAGCGATGTAACACTGAATCTAACGTCACTTATTTTCATGAGCAGGTTTTTCTGTAAAAAGAATTTCAGAAATATTTGATGTAAAATATTTTCTTTACTGTTATTATGAAATTTAAGGTCTTTACAGTCTTTTGAATAATAATGTTCCTGAAACGTGTCAGGTGTACAAAATTAGATATCTACGTTTAAATAACTTTAGATACTTACTATTAAAGAATCGTGCTGATGATTGAAGAATGGGAATAAACTGCCGACAGGTATTGGTGAGGTTGACCCATCATCATTTGTAGGAGCTCGTGTGTCGCCATTCTCATAACCGTAAGCATAAAAATCATCCTGTGTTATGCAGATTACATTTGCCAAGTATGTAAGCAGCACAAAAATAATCTGACAAGAATTCATGTTGAATTTGAGTCTACCATATATTGAAGTGTTTCTAACTGTAATTATACAATTAATATCACTGATAATCAGTTTCATGAATTGCACCACCACATATGATGTCCTAAATCTACACACATAGCATAGCATTGAACAACACTAATTCCACTAAAAACCGGGGATGAACTCAGGTGAATCTGAAGGATAAGCAGTTCCTGCTCCCCTAGTGGTATCTGTCGCGTTACTCTTGTGACAAGCCCAGTGATGACTTAATAGAATTAGACTTAATAGAATTATAACAGAAAGGCTTATATCCCAGTCCTTTAATTGTATTAAGTCTAATTCATGTGAATAAAAATAAAAAAAATAAAATGGCTATATAGTAAACCAATATGTCTGTCGCCTCGCCTTGACTTTCAAGCAACTAAATCCAGACATATTGCGTTCATCTGTCTTGTTGAACTTTATAAATGTGCAATGTACACCCTAGCAACGTTTCTCTTAAATTGTCATTTACAGTGATAAAATGTAAACAAAAAATACCACACTGTAGGAATAATTCTAAAATACCACACTGTCGGAATAATTCTAAAAATACCACACTGTAGGAATAATTCTAAAATACCACATTGTCGGAATAATTCTAAAATACCACATTGTCGGAATAATTCTAAAATACCACACTGTCGGAATAATTCTAAAATACCACACTGTCGGAATAATTCTAAAATGCCACACTGTCGGAATAATTCTAAAAATACCACACTGTTTGAATAATTTTAAAATACCACGTTGTCGGAATAATTCTAAGATACCACAATGTCAGAACAATTCTAAAATACCAGACTGTCGGAATGATTCTAAAATACCAGACTGTCGGGATAATTCTAAAATGTAACACTGTCGGAATAATTCTAAAATACCACACTGTATAAATAATTCTAAAATACCACACTGTCGGAATAATTCTAAAAAAACCACTGTCGGAATAATTCTAAAATACCACAATGTCGGAATAATTCAAAATCCAATAAAAAAAAATCATAGAAAGAGGTAAAACAGATACCCCTAACACACAAATACATGACCACTCACATTATGGACTTGGTACAGGCACTTCAATAAAAAGTGGCGGTGCTAAGTTAGCTTTAAAAATCAACATACCTTCAGCTTGTACACGCTGTGTCTCGGCTATAAATGTGAAACAATATATGTACCAACAAATTTCATCTTCAGGATTATAAGATTGAGGAAGAACTTGAGATATGAAAATTATATTAAATTTCTACTTTAATGATATCAACTGTACTACCGGCGGATTTACAATATACATTATCACTTCCCTGTTGATAAGAGTTACAAAATCACCTTAAATATGATACATCCGTAATCACACTGAAACGTAACCAAGTTCCAATTTAACGAAATGAACGTTAGGGATATCCGAAGGGGCAATCCAGAGACACTGACAACGTAGGGTACACAAAGACACAGGGCGCAAAAAAAAAGAGGAGCAACACGGACCCCACCCAGGTGCTCTCGAAGGGTAAACACTTCCTGCCTCTCATAAAACACACTCCATGAAGCTCATATAGCCAGGTTGCATAGGACACCAAAACAAACGACACAAATAAAACATAAGACACCCTCCATGAAGCTCATATAGACAGGTCGTGTAGTACACCAAAACAAACGACACAAATAAAACATAAGACACCCTCCATGAAGCTCATATAGACAGGTCGTATAGGACACCAAAACAAACGACACAAATAAAACATAAGCCCCTTACAAACCAAGACAATCGGAGATTACAACGAATCGACCTTTGTTATTATATGGAAATCGTACCAGACTTCACAATCATGTGTGGTGCTACACTTGTATCTAACACTAGCTCGTGCAGGGTAGAGCAAGAGTGATAACCAACCAATAACCAACAAACGTTTGAAGAGTTGTTGCCAGATACATGTTTGCTTTATGGTGTTTAACGCCACTTTCACCAATATTTCAGTTATATCGTGGCGGTCAGCTTTATTGGTGGAGGGAACCGGAGGACCCGGAAAAAACCATCCAACCTGTCGAAAGTCACTGATAACTTTATCTACACCTCGCCCTGATCGATATTCGAATTCACAACATCAGTGGTTGCATAGGTAGTTGTAAATCCAGCTACCATACGATCACGGCCACCACGACCTCTGGTCAATACATGTCTACTATTTCTACGATTAGAAGGTTTAAAGATAAATAGAAGCTTTTGTTTTGTCTCAGTCTAATTTGTATCATCATACTTATTCAGTCAAAGTTGTATCATCATACTTATTCAGTTAAAGTTGTATCATCTTACTTATTCAGTCAAAGTTGTATCATCATACTTATTAAGTTAAAGTTGTATCATCTTCCTTATTCAGTTAAAGTTGTATCATCATACTTATTCAGCCAAGGTTGTATCATCATACTTATTCAGTTAAAGTTGTATCATCATACTTATTCAGTTAAAGTTGTATCATCATACTTATTCAGTTAAAGTTGTATCATCATACTTATTCAGCCAAGGTTGTATCATCATACTTATTCAGTTAAAGTTGTATCATCATACTTATTCAGTTAAAGTTGTATCATCATACTTATTCAGTTAAAGTTGTATCATCATACTTATTCAGTTAAAGTTGTATCATCTTCCTTATTCAGTCAAAGTTGTATCATCATACTTATTCAGTCAAGGTTGTATCATCTTCCTTATTCAGTCAAAGTTGTATCATCATACTTATTCAGTTAAAGTTGTATCATCTTCCTTATTCAGTCAAAGTTGTATCATCATACTTATTCAGTCAAAGTTGTATCATCATACTTATTCAGTCAAGGTTGTATCATCATACTTATTCAGTTAAAGTTGTATCATCATACTTATTCAGTCAAAGTTGTATCATCATACTTATTCAGTTAAAGTTGTATCATCATACTTATTAAGTCAAAGTTGTATCATCATACTTATTCAGTTAAAGTTGTATCATCATACTTATTCAGTTAAAGTTGTATCATCTTACTTATTCAATCAAAGTTGTTTCATCATACTTATTAAGTTAAAGTTGTATCATCTTCCTTATTCAGTTAAAGTTGTATCATCATACTTATTCAGTCAAGGTTGTATCATCATACTTATTCAGTCAACGTTGTATCATCTTACATATTCAGTTAAAGTTGTATCATCATACTTATTCAGTCAAGGTTGTATCATCATACTTATTCAGTCAAAGTTGTATCATCATACTTATTCAGTTAAAGTTGTATCATCATACTTATTCAGTTACAATTGTATCATCATACTTATTCAGTTAAAGTTGTATCATCTTCCTTATTCAGTTAAAGTTGTATCATCATACTTATTCAGTCAAAGTTATATCATCATACTTATTAAGTTAAAGTTGTATCATTATACTTATTCAGTCAAAGTTGTATCATCATACTTATTCAATTAAAGTTGTATCATCATACTTATTCAGTTAAAGTTGTATCATCATACGTATTCAGTTAAAGTTGTATCATCTTACTTATTCAGTTAAAGTTGTATCATCTTACTTATTAAGTTAAAGTTGTATCATCATACTTATTAAGTCAAAGTTGTATCATCATACTTATTCAGTCAAAGTTGTATCATCTTGCTTATTAAGTCAAAGTTGTATCATCATACTTATTAAGTCAAAGTTGTATCATCATACTTATTAAGTCAAAGCTGTATCATCATACTTATTAAGTTAAAGTTGTATCATCATACTTATTCAATTAAAGTTGTATCATCATACTTATTCAGTTAAAGTTGTATCATCATACGTATTCAGTTAAAGTTGTATCATCTTACTTGCTCAGTTAAAGTTGTATCATCTTACTTATTCAGTTAAAGTTGTATCATCATACTTATTAAGTCAAAGCTGTATCATCATACTTATTCAGTTAAAGTTGTATCATCATACTTATTCAGTTAAAGTTGTATCATCATACTTATTCAGTCAAAGTTGTATCATCATACTTATTCAGTTAAAGTTGTATCATCATATTTATTCAGTCAAAGTTGTATCATCTTACTTATTCAGTCAAGGTTGTATCATCATACTTATTCAGTTAAAGTTGTATCATCATACTTATTCAGTTAAAGTTGTATCATTATACTTATTCAGTCAAAGTTGTATCATCTTACTTATTCAGTCAAGGTTGTATCATCATACTTATTCAGTTAAAGTTGTATCATTATACTTATTCAGTCAAAGTTGTATCATCATACTTATTCAGTCAAAGTTGTATCATCATACTTATTCAGTCAAAGTTGTATCACCATACTTATTCAGTCAAAGTTGTATCATCATACTTATTCAGTTAAAGCTGTATCATCTTACTTATTCAATCAAAGTTGTATCATCATACTTATTCAGTTAAAGTTGCATCATCATACTTATTCAGTCAAGGTTGTATCATCATACTTATTCAGTTAAAGTTGTATCATCATACTTATTCAGTTAAAGTTGTATGATCTTACGTATTCAGTCAAAGTTGTATCATCATACTTATTCAGTTAAAGTTGTATCATCATACTTATTCAGTCAAAGTTGCATCATCATACTTATTCAGTCAAAGTTGTATCATCATACTTATTCAGTTAAAGTTGTATCATCATACTTATTAAGTCAAAGTTGTATCATCATACTTATTCAGTTAAAGTTGTATCATCATACTTATTCAGTCAAAGTTGTATCATCATACTTATTAAGTTAAAGTTGTATCATCTTCTTTATTCAGTTAAAGTTGTATCATCATACTTATTCAGTCAAGGTTGTATCATCATACTTATTCAGTTAAAGTTGTATCATCATACTTATTCTGTTAAAGTTGTATCATCTTCCTTATTCAGTTAAAGTTGTATCATCATACTTATTCAGTTAAAGTTGTATCATCATACTTATTCAGTTAAAGTTGTATCATCATACTTATTCAGTTAAAGTTGTATCATCATACTTATTCAGTTAAAGTTGTATCATCTTCCTTATTCAGTCAAAGTTGTATCATCATACTTATTCAGTCAAGGTTGTATCATCTTCCTTATTCAGTTAAAGTTGTATCATCATACTTATTCAGTTAAAGTTGTATCATCTTCCTTATTCAGTCAAAGTTGTATCATCATACTTATTCAGTCAAAGTTGTATCATCATACTTATTCAGTCAATGTTGTATCATCATACTTATTCAGTTAAAGTTGTATCATCATACTTGTTCAGTCAAAGTTGTATCATCATACTTATTCAGTTAAAGTTGTATCATCATCCTTATTAAGTCAAAGTTGTATCATCATACTTATTCAGTTAAAGTTGTATCATCATACTTATTCAGTTAAAGTTGTACCATCTTACTTATTCAATCAAAGTTGTTTCATCATACTTATTAAGTTAAAGTTGTATCATCTTCCTTATTCAGTTAAAGTTGTATCATCATACTTATTCAGTTACAATTGTATCATCATACTTATTCAGTTAAAGTTGTATCATCTTCCTTATTCAGTTAAAGTTGTATCATTATACTTATTCAGTCAAAGTTGTATCATCATACTTATTCAATTAAAGTTGTATCATCATACTTATTCAGTTAAAGTTGTATCATCATACGTATTCAGTTAAAGTTGTATCATCTTACTTATTCAGTTAAAGTTGTATCATCTTACTTATTAAGTTAAAGTTGTATCATCATACTTATTAAGTCAAAGTTGTATCATCATACTTATTAAGTCAAAGCTGTATCATCATACTTATTAAGTTAAAGTTGTATCATCATACTTATTCAATTAAAGTTGTATCATCATACTTATTCAGTTAAAGTTGTATCATCATACGTATTCAGTTAAAGTTGTATCATCTTACTTGTTCAGTTAAAGTTGTATCATCTTACTTATTCAGTTAAAGTTGTATCATCATACTTATTCAGTCAAAGTTGTATCATCATACTTATTCAGTTAAAGTTGTATCATCATACTTATTCAGTTAAAGTTGTATCATCATACTTATTCAGTCAAAGTTGTATCATCATACTTATTAAGTCAAAGATGTATCATCATACTTATTCAGTCAAAGTTGTATCATCATACTTATTCAGTCAAAGTTGTATCATCTTACTTATTCAGTCAAGGTTGTATCATCATACTTATTCAGTTAAAGTTGTATCATCATACTTATTCAGTTAAAGTTGTATCATTATACTTATTCAGTCAAAGTTGTATCATCTTACTTATTCAGTCAAGGTTGTATCATCATACTTATTCAGTCAAAGTTGTATCATCATACTTATTAAGTCAAAGATGTATCATCATACTTATTCAGTCAAAGTTGTATCATCATACTTATTCAGTCAAAGTTGTATCATCTTACTTATTCAGTCAAGGTTGTATCATCATACTTATTCAGTTAAAGTTGTATCATCATACTTATTCAGTTAAAGTTGTATCATTATACTTATTCAGTCAAAGTTGTATCATCTTACTTATTCAGTCAAGGTTGTATCATCATACTTATTCAGTTAAAGTTGTATCATTATACTTATTCAGTCAAAGTTGTATCATCATACTTATTCACTCAAAGTTGTATCATCATACTTATTCAGTCAAAGTTGTATCACCATACTTATTCAGTCAAAGTTGTATCATCATACTTATTCAGTTAAAGCTGTATCATCTTACTTATTCAATCAAAGTTGTATCATCATACTTATTCAGTTAAAGTTGCATCATCATACTTATTCAGTCAAGGTTGTATCATCATACTTATTCAGTTAAAGTTGTATCATCATACTTATTCAGTTAAAGTTGTATGATCTTACTTATTCAGTCAAAGTTTTATCATCATACTTATTCAGTTAAAGTTGTATCATCATACGTATTCAGTCAAAGTTGCATCATCATACTTATTCAGTCAAAGTTGTATCATCATACTTATTCAGTTAAAGTTGTATCATCATACTTATTAAGTCAAAGTTGTATCATCATACTTATTCAGTTAAAGTTGTATCATCATACTTATTCAGTTAAAGTTGTATTATCTTACTTATTCAGTCAAAGTTGTATCATCATACTTATTAAGTTAAAGTTGTATCATCTTCCTTATTCATTTAAAGTTGTATCATCATACTTATTCAGTCAAGGTTGTATCATCATACTTATTCAGTTAAAGTTGTATCATCATACTTATTCTGTTAAAGTTGTATCATCTTCCTTATTCAGTTAAAGTTGTATCATCATACTTATTCAGTTAAAGTTGTATCATCATACTTATTCAGTTAAAGTTGTATCATCATACTTATTCAGTTAAAGTTGTATCATCATACTTATTCAGTTAAAGTTGTATCATCTTCCTTTTTCAGTCAAAGTTGTATCATCATACTTATTCAGTTAAAGTTGTATCATCATACTTATTCAGTCAAGGTTGTATCATCTTCCTTATTCAGTTAAAGTTGTATCATCATACTTATTCAGTTAAATTTGTATCATCTTCCTTATTTAGTCAAAGTTGTATCATCATACTTATTCAGTCAAAGTTGTATCATCATACTTATTCAGTCAAGGTTGTATCATCATACTTATTCAGTTAAAGTTGTATCATCATACTTATTCAGTCAAAGTTGTATCATCATACTTATTCAGTTAAAGTTGTATCATCATACTTATTAAGTCAAAGTTGTATCATCATACTTATTCAGTTAAAGTTGTATCATCATACTTATTCAGTTAAAGTTGTATCATCTTACTTATTCAATCAAAGTTGTTTCATCATACTTATTAAGTTAAAGTTGTATCATCTTCCTTATTCAGTTAAAGTTGTATCATCATACTTATTCAGTCAAGGTTGTATCATCATACTTATTCAGTTAAAGTTGTATCATCATACTTCTACAGTTAAAGTTGTATCATCATACTTATTCAGTCAAGGTTGTATCATCTTCCTTATTCAGTTAAAGTTGTATCATCATACTTATTCAGTTAAAGTTGTATCATCATACTTATTCAGTTACAATTGTATCATCATACTTATTCAGTTAAAGTTGTATCATCTTCCTTATTCAGTTAAAGTTGTATCATCATACTTATTCAGTCAAGGTAGTATCATCATACTTATTCAGTCAAAGTTATATCATCATACTTATTAAGTTAAAGTTGTATCATTATACTTATTCAGTCAAAGTTGTTTCATCATACTTATTCAATTAAAGTTGTATCATCATACTTATTCAGTTAAAGTTGTATCATCATACGTATTCAGTTAAAGTTGTATCATCTTACTTATTCAGTTAAAGTTGTATCATCTTACTTATTAAGTTAAAGTTGTATCATCATACTTATTCAGTCAAAGTTGTATCATCATACTTATTCAGTCAAAGTTGTATCTTCTTGCTTATTAAGTCAAAGTTGTATCATCATACTTATTAAGTCAAAGTTGTATCATCATACTTATTAAGTCAAAGCTGTATCATCATACTTATTAAGTTAAAGTTGTATCATCATACTTATTCAATTAAAGTTGTATCATCATACTTATTCAGTTAAAGTTGTATCATCATACGTATTCAGTTAAAGTTGTATCATCTTACTTGTTCAGTTAAAGTTGTATCATCTTACTTATTCAGTTAAAGTTGTATCATCATACTTATTAAGTCAAAGTTGTATCATCATACTTATTCAGTTAAAGTTGTATCATCATACTTATTCAGTTAAAGTTGTATCATCATACTTATTCAGTCAAAGTTGTATCATCATACTTATTAAGTCAAAGATGTATCATCATACTTATTCAGTCAAAGTTGTATCATCATACTTATTCAGTCAAAGTTGTATCATCTTACTTATTCAGTCAAAGTTGTATCATCATACTTATTCAGTTAAAGTTGTATCATCATACTTATTCAGTTAAAGTTGTATCATCTTACTTATTCAATCAAAGTTGTTTCATCATACTTATTAAGTTAAAGTTGTATCATCTTCCTTATTCAGTTAAAGTTGTATCATCATACTTATTCAGTCAAGGTTGTATCATCATACTTATTCAGTTAAAGTTGTATCATCATACTTCTACAGTTAAAGTTGTATCATCATACTTATTCAGTCAAGGTTGTATCATCTTCCTTATTCAGTTAAAGTTGTATCATCATACTTATTCAGTCAAAGTTGTATCATCATACTTATTCAGTTACAATTGTATCATCATACTTATTCAGTTAAAGTTGTATCATCTTCCTTATTCAGTTAAAGTTGTATCATCATACTTATTCAGTCAAGGTAGTATCATCATACTTATTCAGTCAAAGTTATATCATCATACTTATTAAGTTAAAGTTGTATCATTATCCTTATTCAGTCAAAGTTGTTTCATCATACTTATTCAATTAAAGTTGTATCATCATACTTATTCAGTTAAAGTTGTATCATCATACGTATTCAGTTAAAGTTGTATCATCTTACTTATTCAGTTAAAGTTGTATCATCTTACTTATTAAGTTAAAGTTGTATCATCATACTTATTCAGTCAAAGTTGTATCATCATACTTATTCAGTCAAAGTTGTATCATCTTGCTTATTAAGTCAAAGTTGTATCATCATACTTATTAAGTCAAAGTTGTATCATCATACATATTAAGTCAAAGCTGTATCATCATACTTATTAAGTTAAAGTTGTATCATTATACTTATTCAATTAAAGTTGTATCATCATACTTATTCAGTTAAAGTTGTATCATCATACGTATTCAGTTAAAGTTGTATCATCTTACTTGTTCAGTTAAAGTTGTATCATCTTACTTATTCAGTTAAAGTTGTATCATCATACTTATTAAGTCAAAGTTGTATCATCATACTTATTCAGTTAAAGTTGTATCATCATACTTATTCAGTTAAAGTTGTATCATCATACTTATTCAGTCAAAGTTGTATCATCATACTTATTAAGTCAAAGATGTATCATCATACTTATTCAGTCAAAGTTGTATCATCATACTTATTCAGTCAAAGTTGTATCATCTTACTTATTCAGTCAAGGTTGTATCATCATACTTATTCAGTTAAAGTTGTATCATCATACTTATTCAGTTAAAGTTGTATCATTATACTTATTCAGTCAAAGTTGTATCATCTTACTTATTCAGTCAAGGTTGGATCATCATACTTATTCAGTTAAAGTTGTATCATTATACTTATTCAGTCAAAGTTGTATCATCATACTTATTCAGTCAAAGTTGTATCATCATACTTATTCAGTCAAAGTTGTATCACCATACTTATTCAGTCAAAGTTGTATCATCATACTTATTCAGTTAAAGCTGTATCATCTTACTTATTCAATCAAAGTTGTATCATCATACTTATTCAGTTAAAGTTGCATCATCATACTTATTCAGTCAAGGTTGTATCATCATACTTATTCAGTTAAAGTTGTATCATCATACTTATTCAGCTAAAGTTGTATGATCTTACTTATTCAGTCAAAGTTGTATCATCATACTTATTCAGTTAAAGTTGTATCATCATACTTATTCAGTCAAAGTTGCATCATCATACTTATTCAGTCAAAGTTGTATCATCATACTTATTCAGTTAAAGTTGTATCATCATACTTATTAAGTCAAAGTTGTATCATCATACTTATTCAGTTAAAGTTGTATCATCATACTTATTCAGTTAAAGTTGTATCATCTTACTTATTCAGTCAAAGTTGTATCATCATACTTATTAAGTTAAAGTTGTATCATCTTCCTTATTCAGTTAAAGTTGTATCATCATACTTATTCAGTCAAGGTTGTATCATCATACTTATTCAGTTAAAGTTGTATCATCATACTTATTCTGTTAAAGTTGTATCATCTTCCTTATTCAGTTAAAGTTGTATCATCATACTTATTCAGTTAAAGTTGTATCATCATACTTATTCAGTTAAAGTTGTATCATCATACTTATTCAGTTAAAGTTGTATCATTATACTTATTCAGTTAAAGTTGTATCATCTTCCTTATTCAGTCAAAGTTGTATCATCATACTTATTCAGTCAAGGTTGTATCATCTTCCTTATTCAGTTAAAGTTGTATCATCATACTTATTCAGTTAAAGTTGTATCATCTTCCTTATTCAGTCAAAGTTGTATCATCATACTTATTCAGTCAAAGTTGTATCATCATACTTATTCAGTCAAGGTTGTATCATCATACTTATTCAGTTAAAGTTGTATCATCATACTTATTCAGTCAAAGTTATATCATCATACTTATTCAGTTAAAGTTGTATCATCATACTTATTAAGTCAAAGTTGTATCATCATACTTATTCAGTTAAAGTTGTATCATCATACTTATTCAGTTAAAGTTGTATCATCTTACTTATTCAATCAAAGTTGTTTCATCATACTTATTAAGTTAAAGTTGTATCATCTTCCTTATTCGGTTAAAGTTGTATCATCATACTTATTCAGTCAAGGTTGTATCATCATACTTATTCAGTTAAAGTTGTATCATCATACTTATTCAGTCAAGGTTGTATAATCTTCCTTATTCAGTTAAAGTTGTATCATCATACTTATTCAGTTAAAGTTGTATCATCATACTTATTCAGTTACAATTGTATCATCATACTTATTCAGTTAAAGTTGTATCATCTTCCTTATTCAGTTAAAGTTGTATCATTATACTTATTCAGTCAAAGTTGTATCATCATACTTATTCAATTAAAGTTGTATCATCATACTTATTCAGTTAAAGTTGTATCATCATACGTATTCAGTTAAAGTTGTATCATCTTACTTATTCAGTTAAAGTTGTATCATCTTACTTATTAAGTTAAAGTTGTATCATCATACTTATTAAGTCAAAGTTGTATCATCATACTTATTCAGTCAAAGTTGTATCATCTTGCTTATTAAGTCAAAGTTGTATCATCATACTTATTAAGTCAAAGTTGTATCATCATACTTATTAAGTCAAAGCTGTATCATCATACTTATTAAGTTAAAGTTGTATCATCATACTTATTCAATTAAAGTTGTATCATCATACTTATTCAGTTAAAGTTGTATCATCATACGTATTCAGTTAAAGTTGTATCATCTTACTTGTTCAGTTAAAGTTGTATCATCTTACTTATTCAGTTAAAGTTGTATCATCATACTTATTCAGTCAAAGTTGTATCATCATACTTATTCAGTTAAAGTTGTATCATCATACTTATTCAGTTAAAGTTGTATCATCATACTTATTCAGTTAAAGTTGTATCATCATACTTATTAAGTCAAAGATATATCATCATACTTATTCAGTCAAAGTTGTATCATCATACTTATTCAGTCAAAGTTGTATCATCTTACTTATTCAGTCAAGGTTGTATCATCATACTTATTCAGTTAAAGTTGTATCATCATACTTATTCAGTTAAAGTTGTATCATCATACTTATTCAATTAAAGTTGTATCATCATACTTATTCAGTTAAAGTTGTATCATCTTACTTGTTCAGTTAAAGTTGTATCATCTTACTTATTCAGTTAAAGTTGTATCATCATACTTATTAAGTCAAAGTTGTATCATCATACTTATTCAGTTAAAGTTGTATCATCATACTTATTCAGTTAAAGTTGTATCATCATACTTATTCAGTCAAAGTTGTATCATCATACTTATTAAGTCAAAGATGTATCATCATACTTATTCAGTCAAAGTTGTATCATCATACTTATTCAGTCAAAGTTGTATCATCTTACTTATTCAGTCAAGGTTGTATCATCATACTTATTCAGTTAAAGTTGTATCATCATACTTATTCAGTTAAAGTTGTATCATCATACTTATTCAGTCAAAGTTGTATCATCTTACTTATTCAGTCAAGGTTGTATCATCATACTTATTCAGTTAAAGTTGTATCATTATACTTATTCAGTCAAAGTTGTATCATCATACTTATTCAGTCAAAGTTGTATCATCATACTTATTCAGTTAAAGCTGTATCATCTTACTTATTCAATCAAAGTTGTATCATCATACTTATTCAGTTAAATTTGCATCATCATACTTATTCAGTCAAGGTTGTATCATCATACTTATTAAGTTAAAGTTGTATCATTTTCCTTATTCAGTTAAAGTTGTATCATCATACTTATTCAGTCAAGGTTGTATCATCATACTTATTCAGTTAAAGTTGTATCATCATACTTATTCAGTTAAAGTTGTATCATCTTCCTTATTCAGTCAAAGTTGTATCATCATACTTATTCAGTCAAGGTTGTATCATCTTCCTTATTCAGTTAAAGTTGTATCATCATACTTATTCAGTTAAAGTTGTATCATCTTCCTTATTCAGTCAAAGTTGTATCATCATACTTATTCAGTCAAAGTTGTATCATCATACTTATTCAGTCAAGGTTGTATCATCATACTTATTCAGTTAAAGTTGTATCATCATACTTATTCAGTCAAAGTTATATCATCATACTTATTCAGCTAAAGTTGTATCATCATACTTATTAAGTCAAAGTTGTATCATCATACTTATTCAGTTAAAGTTGTATCATCATACTTATTCAGTTAAAGTTGTATCATCTTACTTATTCAATCAAAGTTGTTTCATCATACTTATTAAGTTAAAGTTGTATCATCTTCCTTATTCAGTTAAAGTTGTATCATCATACTTATTCAGTCAAGGTTGTATCATCATACTTATTCAGTTAAAGTTGTATCATCATACTTATTCAGTTAAAGTTGTATCATCATACTTATTCAGTCAAGGTTGTATCATCTTCCTTATTCAGTTAAAGTTGTATCATCATACTTATTCAGTTAAAGTTGTATCATCATACTTATTCAGTTACAATTGTATCATCATACTTATTCAGTCAAAGTTGTATCATCTTCCTTATTCAGTTAAAGTTGTATCATTATACTTATTCAGTCAAAGTTGTATCATCATACTTATTCAATTAAAGTTGTATCATCATACTTATTCAGTTAAAGTTGTATCATCTTACTTATTCAGTTAAAGTTGTATCATCTTACTTATTAAGTTAAAGTTGTATCATCATACTTATTAAGTCAAAGTTGTATCATCATACTTATTCAGTCAAAGTTGTATCATCTTGCTTATTAAGTCAAAGTTGTATCATCATACTTATTAAGTCAAAGTTGTATCATCATACTTATTAAGTCAAAGCTGTATCATCATACTTATTAAGTTAAAGTTGTATCATCATACTTATTCAATTAAAGTTGTATCATCATACTTATTCAGTTAAAGTTGTATCATCATACGTATTCAGTTAAAGTTGTATCATCTTACTTGTTCAGTTAAAGTTGTATCATCTTACTTATTCAGTTAAAGTTGTATCATCATACTTATTCAGTCAAAGTTGTATCATCATACTTATTCAGTTAAAGTTGTATCATCATACTTATTCAGTTAAAGTTGTATCATCATACTTATTCAGTCAAAGTTGTATCATCATACTTATTAAGTCAAAGATGTATCATCATACTTATTCAGTCAAAGTTGTATCATCATACTTATTCAGTCAAAGTTGTATCATCTTACTTATTCAGTCAAGGTTGTATCATCATACTTATTCAGTTAAAGTTGTATCATCATACTTATTCAGTTAAAGTTGTATCATCATACTTATTCAATTACAGTTGTATCATCATACTTATTCAGTTAAAGTTGTATCTTCATACGTATTCAGTTAAAGTTGTATCATCTTACTTGTTCAGTTAAAGTTGTATCATCTTACTTATTCAGTTAAAGTTGTATCATCATACTTATTAAGTCAAAGTTGTATCATCATACTTATTCAGTTAAAGTTGTATCATCATACTTATTCAGTTAAAGTTGTATCATCATACTTATTCAGTCAAAGTTGTATCATCATACTTATTAAGTCAAAGATGTATCATCATACTTATTCAGTCAAAGTTGTATCATCATACTTATTCAGTCAAAGTTGTATCATCTTACTTATTCAGTCAAGGTTGTATCATCATACTTATTCAGTTAAAGTTGTATCATCATACTTATTCAGTTAAAGTTGTGTCATTATACTTATTCAGTCAAAGTTGTATCATCTTACTTATTCAGTCAAGGTTGTATCATCATACTTATTCAGTTAAAGTTGTATCATTATACTTATTCAGTCAAAGTTGTATCATCATACTTATTCAGTCAAAGTTGTATCATCATACTTATTCAGTCAAAGTTGTATCACCATACTTATTCAGTCAAAGTTGTATCATCATACTTATTCAGTTAAAGCTGTATCATCTTACTTATTCAATCAAAGTTGTATCATCATACTTATTCAGTTAAAGTTGCATCATCATACTTATTCAGTCAAGTTTGTATCATCATACTTATTCAGTTAAAGTTTTATCATCATACTTATTCAGTTAAAGTTGTATGATCTTACTTATTCAGTCAAAGTTGTATCATCATACTTATTCAGTTAAAGTTGTATCATCATACTTATTCAGTCAAAGTTGCATCATCATACTTATTCATGCAAAGTTGTATCATCATACTTATTCAGTTAAAGTTGTATCATCATACTTATTAAGTCAAAGTTGTATCATCATACTTATTCAGTTAAAGTTGTATCATCATACTTATTCAGTTAAAGTTGTATCATCATACTTATTCTGTTAAAGTTGTATCATCTTCCTTATTCAGTTAAAGTTGTATCATCATACTTATTCAGTTAAAGTTGTATCATCATACTTATTCAGTTAAAGTTGTATCATCATACTTATTCAGTTAAAGTTGTATCATCATACTTATTCAGTTAAAGTTGTATCATCTTCCTTATTCAGTCAAAGTTGTATCATCATACTTATTCAGTCAATGTTGTATCATCTTCCTTATTCAGTTAAAGTTGTATCATCATACTTATTCAGTTAAAGTTGTATCATCTTCCTTATTCAGTCAAAGTTGTATCATCATACTTATTCAGTCAAAGTTGTATCATCATACTTATTCAGTCAAGGTTGTATCATCATACTTATTCACTTAAAGTTGTATCATCATACTTATTCAGTCAAAGTTGTATCATCATACTTATTCAGTTAAAGTTGTATCATCATACTTATTAAGTCAAAGTTGTATCATCATACTTATTCAGTTAAAGTTGTATCATCATACTTATTCAGTTAAAGTTGTATCATCTTACTTATTCAATCAAAGTTGTTTCATCATACTTATTAAGTTAAAGTTGTATCATCTTCCTTATTCAGTTAAAGTTGTATCATCATACTTATTCAGTCAAGGTTGTATCATCATACTTATTCAGTTAAAGTTGTATCATCATACTTATTCAGTTAAAGTTGTATCATCATACTTATTCAGTCAAGGTTGTATCATCTTCCTTATTCAGTTAAAGTTGTATCATCATACTTATTCGGTTAAAGTTGTATCATCATACTTATTCAGTTACAATTGTATCATCATACTTATTCAGTTAAAGTTGTATCATCTTCCTTATTCAGTTAAAGTTGTATCATCATACTTATTCAGTCAAGGTTGTATCATCATACTTATTCAGTCAAAGTTGTATCATCATACTTATTAAGTTAAAGTTGTATCATTATCCTTATTCAGTCAAAGTTGTTTCATCATACTTATTCAATTAAAGTTGTATCATCATACTTATTCAGTTAAAGTTGTATCATCATACGTATTCAGTTAAAGTTGTATCATCTTACTTATTCAGTTAAAGTTGTATCATCTTACTTATTAAGTTAAAGTTGTATCATCATACTTATTCAGTCAAAGTTGTATCATCATACTTATTCAGTCAAAGTTGTATCATCTTGCTTATTAAGTCAAAGTTGTATCATCATACTTATTAAGTCAAAGTTGTATCATCATACTTATTAAGTCAAAGCTGTATCATCATACTTATTAAGTTAAAGTTGTATCATCATACTTATTCAATTAAAGTTGTGTCATCATACTTATTCAGTCAAAGTTGTATCATCATACTTATTCAATTAACGTTGTATCATCATACTTATTCAGTCAAGGTTGTATCATCATATTTATTAAGTCAAAGATGTATCATCATACTTATTCAGTCAAAGTTGTATCATCATACTTATTCAGTTAAAGTTGTGTCATCATACTTATTCCGTCAAAGTTGTATCATCATACTTATTCAGTTAAAGTTGTATCATCATACTTATTCAGCTAAAATTGTATCATCATACTTATTCAGTCAAAGTTGTATCATCTTACTTATTCAGTTAAAATTGTATCATCATACTTATTCAGTTAAAGTTGTATCATCATACTTATTCAGTCAAAGTTGTATCATCATACTTATTCAGTTAAAGTTGTGTCATCATACTTATTCAGTCAAAGTTGTATCATCATACTTATTCAGTTAAAGTTGTATCATCATACTTATTCAGTCAAAGTTGTATCATCATGCTTATTCAGTTAAAGTTGTATCATCATACTTATTCAGTTAAAGTTGTATCATCATAATTATTCAGTCAAAGTTGTATCATCATACTTATTCAGTTAAAGTTGTATCATCATACTTATTCAGTCAAACTTGTATCATCATACTTATTCAGTTAAAGATGTATCATCATACTTATTCAGTCAAAGTTGTATCATCATACTTATTCAGTCAAAGTTGTATCATCATACTTATTCAGTTAAAGTTGTATCATCATACTTATTCAGTTAAAGTTGTATCATCATACTTATTCAGTCAAAGTTGTATCATCATACTTATTAAGTCAAAGATGTATCATCATACTTATTCAGTCAAAGTTGTATCATCATACTTATTCAGTCAAAGTTGTATCATCTTACTTATTCAGTCAAGGTTGTATCATCATACTTATTCAGTTAAAGTTGTATCATCATACTTATTCAGTTAAAGTTGTATCATCATACTTATTCAATTAAAGTTGTATCATCATACTTATTCAGTTAAAGTTGTATCATCATACGTATTCAGTTAAAGTTGTATCATCTTACTTGTTCAGTTAAAGTTGTATCATCTTACTTATTCAGTTAAAGTTGTATCATCATACTTATTAAGTCAAAGTTGTATCATCATACTTATTCAGTTAAAGTTGTATCATCATACATATTCAGTTAAAGTTGTATCATCATACTTATTCAGTCAAAGTTGTATCATCATACTTATTAAGTCAAAGATGTATCATCATACTTATTCAGTCAAAGTTGTATCATCATACTTATTCAGTCAAAGTTGTATCATCTTACTTATTCAGTCAAGGTTGTATCATCATACTTATTCAGTTAAAGTTGTATCATCATACTTATTCAGTTAAAGTTGTATCATCATACTTATTCAGTCAAAGTTGTATCATCTTACTTATTCAGTCAAGGTTGTATCATCATACTTATTCAGTTAAAGTTGTATCATTATACTTATTCAGTCAAAGTTGTATCATCATACTTATTCAGTCAAAGTTGTATCATCATACTTATTCAGTCAAAGTTGTATCACCATACTTATTCAGTCAAAGTTGTATCATCATACTTATTCAGTTAAAGCTGTATCATCTTACTTATTCAATCAAAGTTGTATCATCATACTTATTCAGTTAAAGTTGCATCATCATACTTATTCAGTCAAGGTTGTATCATCATACTTATTAAGTTAAAGTTGTATCATTTTCCTTATTCAGTTAAAGTTGTATCATCATACTTATTCAGTCAAGGTTGTATCATCATACTTATTCAGTTAAAGTTGTATCATCATACTTATTCAGTTAAAGTTGTATCATCTTCCTTATTCAGTCAAAGTTGTATCATCATACTTATTCAGTCAAGGTTGTATCATCTTCCTTATTCAGTTAAAGTTGTATCATCATACTTATTCAGTTAAAGTTGTATCATCTTCCTTATTCAGTCAAAGTTGTATCATCATACTTATTCAGTCAAAGTTGTATCATCATACTTATTCAGTCAAGGTTGTATCATCATACTTATTCAGTTAAAGTTGTATCATCATACTTATTCAGTCAAAGTTATATCATCATACTTATTCAGTTAAAGTTGTATCATCATACTTATTAAGTCAAAGTTGTATCATCATACTTATTCAGTTAAAGTTGTATCATCATACTTATTCAGTTAAAGTTGTATCATCTTACTTATTCAATCAAAGTTGTTTCATCATACTTATTAAGTTAAAGTTGTATCATCTTCCTTATTCAGTTAAAGTTGTATCATCATACTTATTCAGTCAAGGTTGTATCATCATACTTATTCAGTTAAAGTTGTATCATCATACTTATTCAGTTAAAGTTGTATCATCATACTTATTCAGTCAAGGTTGTATCATCTTCCTTATTCAGTTAAAGTTGTATCATCATACTTATTCAGTTAAAGTTGTATCATCATACTTATTCAGTTACAATTGTATCATCATACTTATTCAGTTAAAGTTGTATCATCTTCCTTATTCAGTTAAAGTTGTATCATTATACTTATTCAGTCAAAGTTGTATCATCATACTTATTCAATTAAAGTTCTATCATCATACTTATTCAGTTAAAGTTGTATCATCATACGTATTCAGTTAAAGTTGTATCATCTTACTTATTCAGTTAAAGTTGTATCATCTTACTTATTAAGTTAAAGTTGTATCATCATACTTATTAAGTCAAAGTTGTATCATCATACTTATTCAGTCAAAGTTGTATCATCTTGCCTATTAAGTCAAAGTTGTATCATCATACTTATTAAGTCAAAGTTGTATCATCATACTTATTAAGTCAAAGCTGTATCATCATACTTATTAAGTTAAAGTTGTATCATCATACTTATTCAATTAAAGTTGTATCATCATACTTATTCAGTTAAAGTTGTATCATCATACGTATTCAGTTAAAGTTGTATCATCTTACTTGTTCAGTTAAAGTTGTATCATCTTACTTATTCAGTTAAAGTTGTATCATCATACTTATTCATTCAAAGTTGTATCATCATACTTATTCAGTTAAAGTTGTATCATCATACTTATTCAGTTAAAGTTGTATCATCATACTTATTCAGTCAAAGTTGTATCATCATACTTATTAAGTCAAAGATGTATCATCATACTTATTCAGTCAAAGTTGTATCATCATACTTATTCAGTCAAAGTTGTATCATCTTACTTATTCAGTCAAGGTTGTATCATCATACTTATTCAGTTAAAGTTGTATCATCATACTTATTCAGTTAAAGTTGTATCATCATACTTATTCAATTACAGTTGTATCATCATACTTATTCAGTTAAAGTTGTATCATCATACGTATTCAGTTAAAGTTGTATCATCTTACTTGTTCAGTTAAAGTTGTATCATCTTACTTATTCAGTTAAAGTTGTATCATCATACTTATTCAGTTAAAGTTGTATCATCATACTTATTCAGTCAAAGTTGTATCATCATACTTATTAAGTCAAAGATGTATCATCATACTTATTCAGTCAAAGTTGTATCATCATACTTATTCAGTCAAAGTTGTATCATCTTACTTATTCAGTCAAGGTTGTATCATCATACTTATTCAGTTAAAGTTGTATCATCATACTTATTCAGTTAAAGTTGTATCATTATACTTATTCAGTCAAAGTTGTATCATCTTACTTATTCAGTCAAGGTTGTATCATCATACTAATTCAGTTAAAGTTGTATCATCATACTTATTCAGTCAAAGTTGTATCACCATACTTATTCAGTCAAAGTTGTATCATCATACTTATTCAGTCAAAGTTGTATCACCATACTTATTCAGTCAAAGTTGTATCATCATACTTATTCAGTTAAAGCTGTATCATCTTACTTATTCAATCAAAGTTGTATCATCATACTTATTCAGTTAAAGTTGCATCATCATACTTATTCAGTCAAGTTTGTATCATCATACTTATTCAGTTAAAGTTTTATCATCATACTTATTCAGTTAAAGTTGTATGATCTTACTTATTCAGTCAAAGTTGTATCATCATACTTATTCAGTTAAAGTTGTATCATCATACTTATTCAGTCAAAGTTGCATCATCATACTTATTCATGCAAAGTTGTATCATCATACTTATTCAGTTAAAGTTGTATCATCATACTTATTAAGTCAAAGTTGTATCATCATACTTATTCAGTTAAAGTTGTATCATCATACTTATTCAGTTAAAGTTGTATCATCTTACTTATTCAGTCAAAGTTGTATCATCATACTTATTAAGTTAAAGTTGTATCATCTTCCTTATTCAGTTAAAGTTGTATCATCATACTTATTCAGTCAAGGTTGTATCATCATACTTATTCAGTTAAAGTTGTATCATCATACTTATTCAGTTAAAGTTGTATCATCTTACTTATTCAGTTAAAGTTGTATCATCATACTTATTCAGTTAAAGTTGTATCATCATACTTATTCAGTTAAAGTTGTATCATCATACTTATTCAGTTAAAGTTGTATCATCATACTTATTCAGTTAAAGTTGTATCATCTTCCTTATTCAGTCAAAGTTGTATCATGATACTTATTCAGTCAATTTTGTATCATCTTCCTTATTCAGTTAAAGTTGTATCATCATACTTATTCAGTTAAAGTTGTATCATCTTCCTTATTCAGTCAAAGTTGTATCATCATACTTATTCAGTCAAAGTTGTATCATCATACTTATTCAGTCAAGGTTGTATCATCATACTTATTCAGTTAAAGTTGTATCATCATACTTATTCAGTCAAAGTTGTATCATCATACTTATTCAGTTAAAGTTGTATCATCATACTTATTAAGTCAAAGTTGTATCATCATACTTATTCAGTTAAAGTTGTATCATCATACTTATTCAGTTAAAGTTGTATCATCTTACTTATTCAATCAAAGTTGTTTCATCATACTTATTAAGTTAAAGTTGTATCATCTTCCTTATTCAGTTAAAGTTGTATCATCATACTTATTCAGTCAAGGTTGTATCATCATACTTATTCAGTTAAAGTTGTATCATCATACTTATTCAGTTAAAGTTGTATCATCATACTTATTCAGTCAAGGTTGTATCATCTTCCTTATTCAGTTAAAGTTGTATCATCATACTTATTCAGTTAAAGTTGTATCATCATACTTATTCAGTTACAATTGTATCATCATACTTATTCAGTTAAAGTTGTATCATCTTCCTTATTCAGTTAAAGTTGTATCATCATACTTATTCAGTCAAGGTTGTATCATCATACTTATTCAGTCAAAGTTATATCATCATACTTATTAAGTTAAAGTTGTATCATTATACTTATTCAGTCAAAGTTGTATCATCATACTTATTCAATTAAAGTTGTATCATCATACTTATTCAGTTAAAGTTGTATCATCATACTTATTCAGTTAAAGTTGTATCATCTTACTTGTTCAGTTAAAGTTGTATCATCTTACTTATTCAGTTAAAGTTGTATCATCATACTTATTAAGTCAAAGTTGTATCATCATACTTATTCAGTTAAAGTTGTATCATCATACTTATTCAGTTAAAGTTGTATCATCATACTTATTCAGTCAAAGTTGTATCATCATACTTATTAAGTCAAAGATGTATCATCATACTTATTCAGTCAAAGTTGTATCATCATACTTATTCAATTAAAGTTGTGTCATCATACTTATTCAGTCAAAGTTGTATCATCATACTTATTCAGTTAAAGTTGTATCATCATACTTATTCAGTTAAAGTTGTATCATCTTACTTATTCAGTCAAAGTTGTATCATCATATTTATTAAGTTAAAGTTGTATCATCTTCCTTATTCAGTTAAAGTTGTATCATCATACTTATTCAGTCAAGGTTGTATCATCATACTTATTCAGTTAAAGTTGTATCATCATACTTATTCAGTTAAAGTTGTATCATCTTACTTATTCAATCAAAGTTGTTTCATCATACTTATTAAGGTAAAGTTGTATCATCTTCCTTATTCAGTTAAAGTTGTATCATCATACTTATTCAGTCAAGGTTGTATCATCATACTTATTCAGTTAAAGTTGTATCATCATACTTATTCAGTTAAAGTTGTATCATCATACTTATTCAGTCAAGGTTGTATCATCTTCCTTATTCAGTTAAAGTTGTATCATCATACTTATTCAGTTAAAGTTGTATCATCATACTTATTCAGTTACAATTGTATCATCATACTTATTCAGTTAAAGTTGTATCATCTTCCTTATTCAGTTAAAGTTGTATCATCATACTTATTCAGTCAAGGTTGTATCATCATACTTATTCAGTCAAAGTTATATCATCATACTTATTAAGTTAAAGTTGTATCATTATACTTATTCAGTCAAAGTTGTATCATCATACTTATTCAATTAAAGTTGTATCATCATACTTATTCAGTTAAAGTTGTATCATCATACTTATTCAGTTAAAGTTGTATCATCTTACTTGTTCAGTTAAAGTTGTATCATCTTACTTATTCAGTTAAAGTTGTATCATCATACTTATTAAGTCAAAGTTGTATCATCATACTTATTCAGTTAAAGTTGTATCATCATACTTATTCAGTTAAAGTTGTATCATCATACTTATTCAGTCAAAGTTGTATCATCATACTTATTAAGTCAAAGATGTATCATCATACTTATTCAGTCAAAGTTGTATCATCATACTTATTCAATTAAAGTTGTGTCATCATACTTATTCAGTCAAAGTTGTATCATCATACTTATTCAATTAACGTTGTATCATCATACTTATTCAGTCAAGGTTGTATCATCATATTTATTAAGTCAAAGATGTATCATCATACTTATTCAGTCAAAGTTGTATCATCATACTTATTCAGTTAAAGTTGTGTCATCATACTTATTCCGTCAAAGTTGTATCATCATACTTATTCAGTTAAAGTTGTATCATCATACTTATTCAGCTAAAATTGTATCATCATACTTATTCAGTCAAAGTTGTATCATCTTACTTATTCAGTTAAAATTGTATCATCATACTTATTCAGTTAAAGTTGTATCATCATACTTATTCAGTCAAAGTTGTATCATCATACTTATTCAGTTAAAGTTGTGTCATCATACTTATTCAGTCAAAGTTGTATCATCATACTTATTCAGTTAAAGTTGTATCATCATACTTATTCAGTTAAAGTTGTATCATCATAATTATTCAGTCAAAGTTGTATCATCATACTTATTCAGTTAAAGTTGTATCATCATACTTATTCAGTCAAACTTGTATCATCATACTTATTCAGTTAGAGATGTATCATCATACTTATTCAGTCAAAGTTGTATCATCATACTTATTCAGTCAAAGTTGTATCATCATACTTATCCAGTCAAAGTTGTATCATCATACTTATTCACTTAAAGTTGTATCATCATACTTATTCAGTCAAGTTGTATCATCATACTTATTCAGTCAAAGTTGTATCATCATGCTTATTCAGTCAAAGTTGTATCATCATACTTATTCAGTCAAAGTTGTATCATCATACTTATTCAGTCAAAGTTGTATCATCATACTTATTCAATTAAAGTTGTATCATCATACTTATTAAGTCAAAGGTGTATCATCATACTTATTCAGTTAAAGTTGTATCATCATACTTATTCAGTCAAAGTTGTATCATCTTACTTATTCAGTTAAAGTTGTATTATAATACTTATCCAGTTAAAGTTGTATCATCATACTTATTCAGTTAAAGTTGTATCATCATACTTATTCAGTTAAAGTTGTATCATCATACTTATTCAGTCAAAGTTGTATCATCATACTTATTCACTTAAAGTTGTATCATCAGACTTATTCAGTAAAAGTTGTATCATCATACTTATTCAGTCAAAGTTGTATCATCTTACTTATTCAGTTAAAGTTGTATCATCATACTTATTCAGTTAAAGTTGTATCATCATACTTATTCAGTTAAAGTTGTATCATCATACTTATTCAGTCAAAGTTGTATCATCATACTTATTCAGTTAAAGTTGTATCATCATACTTATTCAGTCAAAGTTGTATCATCATACTTATTCAGTTAAAGTTGTATCATCATACTTATTCAGTCAAAGTTGTATCATCATACTTATTCAGTCAAAGTTGTATCATCATACTTATTCAGTCAAGGTTGTATCATCATACTTATTCAGTTAAAGTTGTATCATCATACTTATTCAGTCAAAGTTGTATCATCATACTTATTCAGTTAAAGTTGTATCATCATACTTATTAAGTCAAAGTTGTATCATCATACTTATTCAGTTAAAGTTGTATCATCATACTTATTCAGTTAAAGTTGTATCATCTTACTTATTCAATCAAAGTTGTTTCATCATGCTTATTAAGTTAAAGTTGTATCATCTTCCTTATTCAGTTAAAGTTGTATCATCATACTTATTCAGTCAAGGTTGTATCATCATACTTATTCAGTTAAAGTTGTATCATCATACTTATTCAGTTAAAGTTGTATCATCATACTTATTCAGTCAAGGTTGTATCATCTTCCTTATTCAGTTAAAGCTGTATCATCATACTTATTCAGTTAAAGTTGTATCATCTTACTTATTCAATCAAAGTTGTTTCATCATACTTATTAAGTTAAAGTTGTATCATCATACTTATTCAGTTAAAGTTGTATCATCATACTTATTCAGTCAAGGTTGTATCATCATACTTATTCAGTTAAAGTTGTATCATCATACTTATTCAGTTAAAGTTGTATCATCATACTTATTCAGTCAAGGTTGTATCATCTTCCTTATTCAGTTAAAGTTGTATCATCATACTTATTCAGTCAAAGTTATATCATCATACTTATTAAGTTAAAGTTGTATCATTATACTTATTCAATTAAAGTTGTATCATCATACTTATTCAGTTAAAGTTGTATCATCATACGTATTCAGTTAAAGTTGTATCATCTTACTTATTCAGTTAAAGTTGTATCATCATACTTATTCAATTAAAGTTGTATCATCATACTTATTCAGTTAAAGTTGTATCATCATACGTATTCAGTTAAAGTTGTATCATCTTACTTAATCAGTTAAAGTTGTATCATCTTACTTATTAAGTTAAAGTTGTATCATCATACTTATTAAGTCAAAGTTGTATCATCATACTTATTCAGTCAAAGTTGTATTATCTTGCTTATTAAGTCAAAGTTGTATCATCATACTTATTAAGTCAAAGTTGTATCATCATACTTATTAAGTCAAAGCTGTATCATCATACTTATTAAGTTAAAGTTGTATCATCATACTTATTCAATTAAAGTTGTATCATCATACTTATTCAGTTAAAGTTGTATCATCATACGTATTCAGTTAAAGTTGTATCATCTTACTTGTTCAGTTAAAGTTGTATCATCTTACTTATTCAGTTAAAGTTCTATCATCATACTTATTAAGTCAAAGTTGTATTATCATACTTATTCAGTCAAAGTTGTATCATCATACTTATTCAGTTAAAGTTGTATCATCATACTTATTCAGTCAAAGTTGTATCAGCATACTTATTAAGTCAAAGATGTATCATCATACTTATTCAGTCAAAGTTGTATCATCATACTTATTCAATTAAAGTTGTGTCATCATACTTATTCGGTCAAAGTTGTATCATCATACTTATTCAATTAACGTTGTATCATCATACTTATTCAGTCAAGGTTGTATCATCATATTTATTAAGTCAAAGATGTATCATCATACTTATTCAGTCAAAGTTGTATCATCATACTTATTCAGTTAAAGTTGTATCATCATACTTATTCAGCTAAAATTGTATCATCATACTTATTCAGTCAAAGTTGTATCATCTTACTTATTCAGTTAAAATTGTATCATCATACTTATTCAGTTAAAGTTGTATCATCTTACTTATTCAGTCAAAGTTGTATCATCATACTTATTCAGTCAAAGTTGTATCATCATACTTATTTAGTTAAAGTTGTGTCATCATACTTATTCAGTCAAAGTTGTATCATCATACTTATTCAGTTAAAGTTGTATCATCATACTTATTCAGTCAAAGTTGTATCATCATGCTTATTCAGTTAAAGTTGTATCATCATACTTATTCAGTTAAAGTTGTATCATCATACTTATTCAGTCAAAGTTGTATCATCATAATTATTCAGTCAAAGTTGTATCATCATACTTATTCAGTTAAAGTTGTATCATCATACTTATTCAGTCAAACTTGTATCATCATACTTATTCAGTTAAAGATGTATCATCATACTTATTCAGTCAAAGTTATATCATCATACTTATTCAGTCAAAGTTGTATCATCATACTTATTCACTTAAAGTTGTATCATCATACTTATTCAGTCAAAGTTGTATCATCATACTTATTCAGCTAAAATTGTATCATAATACTTATTCAGTCAAAGTTGTATCATCTTACTTATTCAGTTAAAATTGTATCATCATACTTATTCAGTTAAAGTTGTATCATCTTACTTATTCAGTCAAAGTTGTATCATCATACTTATTCAGTCAAAGTTGTATCATCATACTTATTCAATTAAAGTTGTATCATCATACTTATTCAGTCAAAGTTGTATCATCATACTTATTCAGTCAAAGTTGTATCATCATACTTATTCAGTTAAAGTTGTATCATCATACTTATTCAGTTAAAGTTGTATCATCATAATTATTCAGTCAAAGTTGTATCATCATACTTATTCAGTTAAAGTTGTATCATCATACTTATTCAGTTAAAGTTGTATCATCATACTTATTCAGTCAAAGTTGTATCATCATACTTATTCAGTTAAAGTTGTATCATCATACTTATTCAGTTAAAGTTGTATCATCATAATTATTCAGTCAAAGTTGTATCATCATACTTATTCAGTTAAAGTTGTATCATCATACTTATTCAGTCAAACTTGTATCATCATACTTATTCAGTTAAAGATGTATCATCATACTTATTCAGTCAAAGTTGTATCATCATACTTATTCAGTCAAAGTTGTATCATCATACTTATCCAGTCAAAGTTGTATCATCATACTTATTCAGTTAAAGTTGTATCATCATACTTATTCAGCTAAAATTGTATCATCATACTTATTCAGTCAAAGTTGTATCATCTTACTTATTCAGTTAAAATTGTATCATCATACTTATTCAGTTAAAGTTGTATCATCTTACTTATTCAGTCAAAGTTGTATCATCATACTTATTCAGTCAAAGTTGTATCATCATACTTATTCAGTTAAAGTTGTGTCATCATACTTATTCAGTCAAAGTTGTATCATCATACTTATTCAGTTAAAGTTGTATCATCATACTTATTCAGTCAAAGTTGTATCATCATGCTTATTCAGTTAAAGTTGTATCATCATACTTATTCAGTCAAAGTTGTATCATCATACTTATTAAGTCAAAGATG
Organism: Bathymodiolus septemdierum; assembly: GCA_963383655.1. NCBI lineage: Eukaryota > Metazoa > Mollusca > Bivalvia > Mytilida > Modiolidae > Bathymodiolus > Bathymodiolus septemdierum. The sequence goes on along the minus strand of OY726525.1, from coordinate 1,669,360 downwards.
TATCATCATACTTATTCAGTCAAAGTTGTATCATCATACTTATTCAGTTAAAGTTGTATCATCATACTTATTCATTCAAAGTTGTATCATCATACTTATTCAGTTAAAGTTGTATCATCATATTTATTCAGTTAAAGTTGTATCATCATACTTATTCAGTCAAAGTTGTATCATCATACTTATTAAGTCAAAGATGTATCATCATACTTATTCAGTCAAAGTTGTATCATCATACTTATTCAGTCAAAGTTGTATCATCTTACTTATTCAGTCAAGGTTGTATCATCATACTTATTCAGTTAAAGTTGTATCATCATACTTATTCAGTTAAAGTTGTATCATCATACTTATTCAATTACAGTTGTATCATCATACTTATTCAGTTAAAGTTGTATCATCATACGTATTCAGTTAAAGTTGTATCATCTTACTTGTTCAGTTAAAGTTGTATCATCTTACTTATTCAGTTAAAGTTGTATCATCATACTTATTAAGTCAAAGTTGTATCATCATACTTATTCAGTTAAAGTTGTATCATCATACTTATTCAGTTAAAGTTGTATCATCATACTTATTCAGTCAAAGTTGTATCATCATACTTATTAAGTCAAAGATGTATCATCATACTTATTCAGTCAAAGTTGTATCATCATACTTATTCAGTCAAAGTTGTATCATCTTACTTATTCAGTCAAGGTTGTATCATCATACTTATTCAGTTAAAGTTGTATCATCATACTTATTCAGTAAAAGTTGTATCATTATACTTATTCAGTCAAAGTTGTATCATCTTACTTATTCAGTCAAGGTTGTATCATCATACTTATTCAGTTAAAGTTGTATCATTATACTTATTCAGTCAAAGTTGTATCATCATACTTATTCAGTCAAAGTTGTATCATCATACTTATTCAGTCAAGTTTGTATCATCATACTTATTCAGTTAAAGTTTTATCATCATACTTATTCAGTTAAAGTTGTATGATCTTACTTATTCAGTCAAAGTTGTATCATCATATTTATTCAGTTAAAGTTGTATCATCATACTTATTCAGTCAAAGTTGCATCATCATACTTATTCATGCAAAGTTGTATCATCATACTTATTCAGTTAAAGTTGTATCATCATACTTATTAAGTCAAAGTTGTATCATCATACTTATTCAGTTAAAGTTGTATCATCATACTTATTCAGTTAAAGTTGTATCATCTTACTTATTCAGTCAAAGTTGTATCATCATACTTATTAAGTTAAAGTTGTATCATCTTCCTTATTCAGTTAAAGTTGTATCATCATACTTATTCAGTCAAGGTTGTATCATCATACTTATTCAGTTAAAGTTGTATCATCATACTTATTCTGTTAAAGTTGTATCATCTTACTTATTCAGTTAAAGTTGTATCATCATACTTATTCAGTTAAAGTTGTATCATCATACTTATTCAGTTAAAGTTGTATCATCATACTTATTCAGTTAAAGTTGTATCATCATACTTATTCAGTTAAAGTTGTATCATCTTCCTTATTCATTCAAAGTTGTATCATCATACTTATTCAGTCAATGTTGTATCATCTTCCTTATTCAGTTAAAGTTGTATCATCATACTTATTCAGTTAAAGTTGTATCATCTTCCTTATTCAGTCAAAGTTGTATCATCATACTTATTCAGTCAAAGTTGTATCATCATACTTATTCAGTCAAGGTTGTATCATCATACTTATTCAGTTAAAGTTGTATCATCATACTTATTCAGTCAAAGTTGTATCATCATACTTATTCAGTTAAAGTTGTATCATCATACTTATTAAGTCAAAGTTGTATCATCATACTTATTCAGTTAAAGTTGTATCATCATACTTATTCAGTTAAAGTTGTATCATCTTATTTATTCAATCAAAGTTGTTTCATCATACTTATTAAGTTAAAGTTGTATCATCTTCCTTATTCAGTTAAAGTTGTATCATCATACTTATTCAGTCAAGGTTGTATCATCATACTTATTCAGTTAAAGTTGTATCATCATACTTATTCAGTTAAAGTTGTATCATCATACTTATTCAGTCAAGGTTGTATCATCTTCCTTATTCAGTTAAAGTTGTATCATCATACTTATTAAGTTAAAGTTGTATCATCATACTTATTCAGTTACAATTGTATCATCATACTTATTCAGTTAAAGTTGTATCATCTTCCTTATTCAGTTAAAGTTGTATCGTCATACTTATTCAGTCAAGGTTGTATCATCATACTTATTCAGTCAAAGTTATATCATCATACTTATTAAGTTAAAGTTGTATCATTATACTTATTCAGTCAAAGTTGTATCATCATACTTATTCAATTAAAGTTGTATCATCATACTTATTCAGTTAAAGTTGTATCATCATACTTATTCAGTTAAAGTTGTATCATCTTACTTGTTCAGTTAAAGTTGTATCATCTTACTTATTCAGTTAAAGTTGTATCATCATACTTATTAAGTCAAAGTTGTATCATCATACTTATTCAGTTAAAGTTGTATCATCATACTTATTCAGTTAAAGTTGTATCATCATACTTATTCAGTCAAAGTTGTATCATCATACTTATTAAGTCAAAGATGTATCATCATACTTATTCAGTCAAAGTTGTATCATCATACTTATTCAATTAAAGTTGTGTCATCATACTTATTCAGTCAAAGTTGTATCATCATACTTATTCAATTAACGTTGTATCATCATACTTATTCAGTCAAGGTTGTATCATCATATTTATTAAGTCAAAGATGTATCATCATACTTATTCAGTCAAAGTTGTATCATCATACTTATTCAGTTAAAGTTGTGTCATCATACTTATTCCGTCAAAGTTGTATCATCATACTTATTCAGTTAAAGTTGTATCATCATACTTATTCAGCTAAAATTGTATCATCATACTTATTCAGTCAAAGTTGTATCATCTTACTTATTCAGTTAAAATTGTATCATCATACTTATTCAGTTAAAGTTGTATCATCATACTTATTCAGTCAAAGTTGTATCATCATACTTATTCAGTTAAAGTTGTGTCATCATACTTATTCAGTCAAAGTTGTATCATCATACTTATTCAGTTAAAGTTGTATCATCATACTTATTCAGTCAAAGTTGTATCATCATGCTTATTCAGTTAAAGTTGTATCATCATACTTATTCAGTTAAAGTTGTATCATCATAATTATTCAGTCAAAGTTGTATCATCATACTTATTCAGTTAAAGTTGTATCATCATACTTATTCAGTCAAACTTGTATCATCATACTTATTCAGTTAAAGATGTATCATCATACTTATTCAGTCAAAGTTGTATCATCATACTTATTCAGTCAAAGTTGTATCATCATACTTATCCAGTCAAAGTTGTATCATCATACTTATTCACTTAAAGTTGTATCATCATACTTATTCAGTCAAGTTGTATCATCATACTTATTCAGTCAAAGTTGTATCATCATGCTTATTCAGTCAAAGTTGTATCATCATACTTATTCAGTCAAAGTTGTATCATCATACTTATTCAGTCAAAGTTGTATCATCATACTTATTCAATTAAAGTTGTATCATCATACTTATTAAGTCAAAGGTGTATCATCATACTTATTCAGTTTAAGTTGTATCATCATACTTATTCAGTCAAAGTTGTATCATCTTACTTATTCAGTTAAAGTTGTATCATCATACTTATTCAGTTAAAGTTGTATCATCATACTTATTCAGTTAAAGTTGTATCATCATACTTATTCAGTCAAAGTTGTATCATCATACTTATTCACTTAAAGTTGTATCATCAGACTTATTCAGTAAAAGTTGTATCATCATACTTATTCAGTCAAAGTTGTATCATCTTACTTATTCAGTTAAAGTTGTATCATCATACTTATTCAGTTAAAGTTGTATCATCATACTTATTCAGTTAAAGTTGTATCATCATACTTATTCAGTCAAAGTTGTATCATCATACTTATTCAGTCAAAGTTGTATCATCATACTTATTCAGTCAAAGTTGTATCATCATACTTATTCAGTTAAAGTTGTATCATCATACTTATTCAGTCAAAGTTGTATCATCATACTTATTCAGTCAAAGTTGTATCATCATACTTATTCAGTCAAGGTTGTATCATCATACTTATTCAGTTAAAGTTGTATCATCATACTTATTCAGTCAAAGTTGTATCATCATACTTATTCAGTTAAAGTTGTATCATCATACTTATTAAGTCAAAGTTGTATCATCATACTTATTCAGTTAAAGTTGTATCATCATACTTATTCAGTTAAAGTTGTATCATCTTACTTATTCAATCAAAGTTGTTTCATCATACTTATTAAGTTAAAGTTGTATCATCTTCCTTATTCAGTTAAAGTTGTATCATCATACTTATTCAGTCAAGGTTGTATCATCATACTTATTCAGTTAAAGTTGTATCATCATACTTATTCAGTTAAAGTTGTATCATCATACTTATTCAGTCAAGGTTGTATCATCTTCCTTATTCAGTTAAAGTTGTATCATCATACTTATTCAGTTAAAGTTGTATCATCTTACTTATTCAATCAAAGTTGTTTCATCATACTTATTAAGTTAAAGTTGTATCATCTTCCTTATTCAGTTAAAGTTGTATCATCATACTTATTCAGTCAAGGTTGTATCATCATACTTATTCAGTTAAAGTTGTATCATCATACTTATTCAGTTAAAGTTGTATCATCATACTTATTCAGTCAAGGTTGTATCATCTTCCTTATTCAGTTAAAGTTGTATCATCATACTTATTCAGTCAAAGTTATATCATCATACTTATTAAGTTAAAGTTGTATCATTATACTTATTCAATTAAAGTTGTATCATCATACTTATTCAGTTAAAGTTGTATCATCATACGTATTCAGTTAAAGTTGTATCATCTTACTTATTCAGTTAAAGTTGTATCATCATACTTATTCAATTAAAGTTGTATCATCATACTTATTCAGTTAAAGTTGTATCATCATACGTATTCAGTTAAAGTTGTATCATCTTACTTATTCAGTTAAAGTTGTATCATCTTACTTATTAAGTTAAAGTTGTATCATCATACTTATTAAGTCAAAGTTGTATCATCATACTTATTCAGTCAAAGTTGTATTATCTTGCTTATTAAGTCAAAGTTGTATCATCATACTTATTAAGTCAAAGTTGTATCATCATACTTATTAAGTCAAAGCTGTATCATCATACTTATTAAGTTAAAGTTGTATCATCATACTTATTCAATTAAAGTTGTATCATCATACTTATTCAGTTAAAGTTGTATCATCATACGTATTCAGTTAAAGTTGTATCATCTTACTTGTTCAGTTAAAGTTGTATCATCTTACTTATTCAGTTAAAGTTCTATCATCATACTTATTAAGTCAAAGTTGTATTATCATACTTATTCAGTTAAAGTTGTATCATCATACTTATTCAGTTAAAGTTGTATCATCATACTTATTCAGTCAAAGTTGTATCAGCATACTTATTAAGTCAAAGATGTATCATCATACTTATTCAGTCAAAGTTGTATCATCATACTTATTCAATTAAAGTTGTGTCATCATACTTATTCAGTCAAAGTTGTATCATCATACTTATTCAATTAACGTTGTATCATCATACTTATTCAGTCAAGGTTGTATCATCATATTTATTAAGTCAAAGATGTATCATCATACTTATTCAGTCAAAGTTGTATCATCATACTTATTCAGTTAAAGTTGTATCATCTTACTTATTCAATCAAAGTTGTTTCATCATACTTATTAAGTTAAAGTTGTATCATCTTCCTTATTCAGTTAAAGTTGTATCATCATACTTATTCAGTCAAGGTTGTATCATCATACTTATTCAGTTAAAGTTGTATCATCATACTTATTCAGTTAAAGTTGTATCATCATACTTATTCAGTCAAGGTTGTATCATCTTCCTTATTCAGTTAAAGTTGTATCATCATACTTATTCAGTTAAAGTTGTATCATCTTACTTATTCAATCAAAGTTGTTTCATCATACTTATTAAGTTAAAGTTGTATCATCTTCCTTATTCAGTTAAAGTTGTATCATCATACTTATTCAGTCAAGGTTGTATCATCATACTTATTCAGTTAAAGTTGTATCATCATACTTATTCAGTTAAAGTTGTATCATCATACTTATTCAGTCAAGGTTGTATCATCTTCCTTATTCAGTTAAAGTTGTATCATCATACTTATTCAGTCAAAGTTATATCATCATACTTATTAAGTTAAAGTTGTATCATTATACTTATTCAATTAAAGTTGTATCATCATACTTATTCAGTTAAAGTTGTATCATCATACGTATTCAGTTAAAGTTGGATCATCTTACTTATTCAGTTAAAGTTGTATCATCATACTTATTCAATTAAAGTTGTATCATCATACTTATTCAGTTAAAGTTGTATCATCATACGTATTCAGTTAAAGTTGTATCATCTTACTTATTCAGTTAAAGTTGTATCATCTTACTTATTAAGTTAAAGTTGTATCATCATACTTATTAAGTCAAAGTTGTATCATCATACTTATTCAGTCAAAGTTGTATTATCTTGCTTATTAAGTCAAAGTTGTATCATCATACTTATTAAGTCAAAGTTGTATCATCATACTTATTAAGTCAAAGCTGTATCATCATACTTATTAAGTTAAAGTTGTATCATCATACTTATTCAATTAAAGTTGTATCATCATACTTATTCAGTTAAAGTTGTATCATCATACGTATTCAGTTAAAGTTGTATCATCTTACTTGTTCAGTTAAAGTTGTATCATCTTACTTATTCAGTTAAAGTTCTATCATCATACTTATTAAGTCAAAGTTGTATTATCATACTTATTCAGTTAAAGTTGTATCATCATACTTATTCAGTTAAAGTTGTATCATCATACTTATTCAGTCAAAGTTGTATCAGCATACTTATTAAGTCAAAGATGTATCATCATACTTATTCAGTCAAAGTTGTATCATCATACTTATTCAATTAAAGTTGTGTCATCATACTTATTCAGTCAAAGTTGTATCATCATACTTATTCAATTAACGTTGTATCATCATACTTATTCAGTCAAGGTTGTATCATCATATTTATTAAGTCAAAGATGTATCATCATACTTATTCAGTCAAAGTTGTATCATCATACTTATTCAGTTAAAGTTGTATCATCATACTTATTCAGCTAAAATTGTATCATCATACTTATTCAGTCAAAGTTGTATCATCTTACTTATTCAGTTAAAATTGTATCATCATACTTATTCAGTTAAAGTTGTATCATCTTACTTATTCAGTCAAAGTTGTATCATCATACTTATTCAGTCAAAGTTGTATCATCATACTTATTTAGTTAAAGTTGTGTCATCATACTTATTCAGTCAAAGTTGTATCATCATACTTATTCAGTTAAAGTTGTATCATCATACTTATTCAGTCAAAGTTGTATCATCATGCTTATTCAGTTAAAGTTGTATCATCATACTTATTCAGTTAAAGTTGTATCATCATACTTATTCAGTCAAAGTTGTATCATCATACTTATTAAATCAAAGATGTATCATCATACTTATTCAGTCAAAGATGTATCATCATACTTATTCAGTCAAAGTTGTATCATCATACTTATTCAGTCAAAGTTGTATCATCATACTTATTCAGTCAAAGTTGTATCATCATGCTTATTCAGTTAAAGTTGTATCATCATACTTATTCAGTTAAAGTTGTATCATCATAATTATTCAGTCAAAGTTGTATCATCATACTTATTCAGTTAAAGTTGTATCATCATACTTATTCAGTCAAACTTGTATCATCATACTTATTCAGTTAAAGATGTATCATCATACTTATTCAGTCAAAGTTGTATCATCATACTTATTCAGTCAAAGTTGTATCATCATACTTATTCACTTAAAGTTGTATCATCATACTTATTCAGTCAAAGTTGTATCATCATACTTATTCAGCTAAAATTTTATCATAATACTTATTCAGTCAAAGTTGTATCATCATACTTATTAAGTCAAAGATGTATCATCATACTTATTCAGTCAAAGTTGTATCATCATACTTATTCAGTTAAAGTTGTGTCATCATACTTATTCAGTCAAAGTTGTATCATCATACTTATTCAGTTAAAGTTGTATCATCATACTTATTCAGTCAAAGTTGTATCATCATGCTTATTCAGTTAAAGTTGTATCATCATACTTATTCAGTTAAAGTTGTATCATCATAATTATTCAGTCAAAGTTGTATCATCATACTTATTCAGTTAAAGTTGTATCATCATACTTATTCAGTCAAACTTGTATCATCATACTTATTCAGTTAAAGATGTATCATCATACTTATTCAGTCAAAGTTGTATCATCATACTTATTCAGTCAAAGTTGTATCATCATACTTATCCAGTCAAAGTTGTATCATCATACTTATTCACTTAAAGTTGTATCATCATACTTATTCAGTCAAAGTTGTATCATCATACTTATTCAGTCAAAGTTGTATCATCATGCTTATTCAGTCAAAGTTGTATCATCATACTTATTCAGTCAAAGTTGTATCATCATACTTATTCAGTCAAAGTTGTATCATCATACTTATTCAATTAAAGTTGTATCATCATACTTATTAAGTCAAAGGTGTATCATCATACTTATTCAGTTAAAGTTGTATCATCATACTTATTCAGTCAAAGTTGTATCATCTTACTTATTCAGTTAAAGTTGTATTATAATACTTATTCAGTTAAAGTTGTATCATCATACTTATTCAGTCAAAGTTGTATCATCATACTTATTCAGTCAAAGTTGTATCATCATACTTATTCAGTCAATGTTGTATCATCATTCTTATTCAGTTAAAGTTGTATCATCATACTTATTCAGTTAAAGTTGTATCATCATACTTATTCAGTCAAAGTTGTATCATCATGCTTATTCACTTAAAGTTGTATCATCATACTTATTCAGTCAAAGTTGTATCATCATACTTATTCAATTAAAGTTGTATCATCATACTTATTAAGTCAAAGGTGTATCATCATACTTATTCAGTTAAAGTTGTATCATCATACTTATTCAGTCAAAGTTGTATCATCTTACTTATTCAGTTAAAGTTGTATTATAATACTTATTCAGTTAAAGTTGTATCATCATACTTATTCAGTTAAAGTTGTATCATCATACTTATTCAGTCAAAGTTGTATCATCATACTTATTCAGTCAATGTTGTATCATCATTCTTATTCAGTTAAAGTTGTATCATCATACTTATTCAGTTAAAGTTGTATCATCATACTTATTCAGTCAAAGTTGTATCATCATGCTTATTCACTTAAAGTTGTATCATCAGACTTATTCAGTAAAAGTTGTATCATCATACTTATTCAGTCAAAGTTGTATCATCTTACTTATTCAGTTAAAGTTGTATCATCATACTTATTCAGTTAAAGTTGTATCATCATACTTATTCAGTTAAAGTTGTATCATCATACTTATTCAGTCAAAGTTGTATCATCATACTTATTCACTTAAAGTTGTATCATCAGACTTATTAAGTCAAAGTTGTATCATCTTACTTATTCAGTCAAAGTTGTATCATCATACTTATTCAGTCAAAGTTGTATCATCATACTTATTAAGTCAAAGTTGTATCATCATACTTATTCAGTTAATGTTGTGTCAACATACTTATTCAGTCAAAGTTGTTTCATCATACTTATTCAGTCAAAGTTGTATCATCATACTTATTAAGTCAAAGTTGTATCATCATACTTATTCAGTCAAAGTTATATCATTATACTTATTAAGTCAAAGTTGTATCATCATATTTATTAAGTCAAAGTTGTATCATCATACTTATTCAGTTAAAGTTGTATCATCATACTTATTCAGTCAAAGTTGTATCATCATACTTATTCAGTTAAAGTTGCATCATCATACTTATTCAGTCAAAGTTGTATTATCATACTTATTCAGTTAAAGTTGTATCATCATACTTATTCAGTCAAAGTTGTATCATCATACTTATTCAGTCAAAGTTGTATCATCATACTTATTCAGTCAAAGTTGTATCATCATACTTATTCAGTCAAAGTTGTATCATCATACTTATTCAGTCAAAGTTGTATCATCATACTTATTCAGTCAAAGTTGTATCATCATACTTATTCAGTTAAAATTGTATCATCATACTTATTCATTCAAAGTTGTATCATCATACTTATTCAGTCAAAGTTGTATCATCTTACTTATTCAGTCAGAGTTGTATCATCATACTTATTCAGTCATATTTGTATCATCATACTTATTCAGTTAAAGTTGTATCATCATACTTATTCAGGTAAAGTTGTATCATCATACTTATTCACTTAAAGTTGTATCATCAGACTTATTAAGTCAAAGTTGTATCATCTTACTTATTCAGTCAAAGTTGTATCATCATACTTATTCAGTCAAAGTTGTATCATCATACTTATTAAGTCAAAGTTGTATCATCATACTTATTCAGTTAAAGTTGTATCATCATACTAATTCAGTCAAAGTTGTATCATCATACTTATTCAGTTAAAGTTGTGTCAACATACTTATTCAGTCAAAGTTGTATCATCATACTTATTCAGTCAAAGTTGTATCATCATACTTATTCAGTCAAAGTTGTATCATCATAATTATTAAGTCAAAGTTGTATCATCATACTTATTCAGTCAAAGTTGTATCATCATACTTATTCAGTTAAAGTTCTATCATCATACTTATTCAGTCAAAGTTGTATCATCATACTTATTAAGTTAAAGTTGTATCATCATACTTATTCAGTTAAAGTTGTATCATCATACTTATTCAGTCAAAGTTGTATCATCATACTTATTCAGTTAAAGTTATATCCTCATACCTATTCAGTTAAAGTTGTATCATTACTTATTCAGTTAAAGTTGTATCATCATACTTATTCAGTCAAAGTTGTATCATCATACTTATTCAGTCAAAGTTGTATCATCATACTTATTAAGTCAAAGTTGTATCATCATACTTATTCAGTTAAAGTTATATCCTCATACTTATTCAGTTAAAGTTGTATCATCATACTTATTCAGTTAAAGTTGTATCATCATACTTATTCAGTTAAAGTTGTATCATCATACTTATTCAGTCAAAGTTGTATCATCATACTTATTCAGTCAAAGTTGTATCATCATACTTATTCAGTCAAAGTTGTATCATCATACTTATTAAGTCAAAGTTGTATCATCATACTTATTCAGTCAAAGTTATATCATTATACTTATTAAGTCAAAGTTGTATCATCATATTTATTAAGTCAAAGTTGTATCATCATACTTATTCAGTTAAAGTTGTATCATCATACTTATTCAGTCAAAGTTGTATCATCATACTTATTCAGTTAAAGTTGCATCATCATACTTATTCAGTCAAAGTTGTATCATCATACTTATTCAGTTAAAGTTGTATCATCATACTTATTCAGTCAAAGTTGTATCATCATACTTATTCAGTCAAAGTTGTATCATCATACTTATTCAGTCAAAGTTGTATCATCATACTTATTCAGTCAAAGTTGTATCATCATACTTATTCAGTCAAAGTTGTATCATCATACTTATTCAGTCAAAGTTGTATCATCATACTTATTCAGTTAAAGTTGTATCATCATACTTATTCATTCAAAGTTGTATCATCATACTTATTCAGTCAAAGTTGTATCATCTTACTTATTCAGTCAAAGTTGTATCATCATACTTATTCAGTCATATTTGTATCATCATACTTATTCAGTTAAAGTTGTATCATCATACTTATTCAGGTAAAGTTGTATCATCATACTTATTCAGTCAAAGTTGTATCATCATACTTATTCAGTCAAAGTTGTATCATCATACTTATTCAGTTAAAGTTGTATCATCATACTTATTCAGTAAAAGTTGTATCATCATACTTATTCAGTCAAAGTTGTATTATCATACTTATTCAGTCAAAGTTGTATCATCATACTTATTCAGTCAAAGTTGTATCATCATACTTATTCAGTCAATGTTGTATCATCATATTTATTCAGTTAAAGTTGTATCATCATACTTATTCAGTCAAAGTTGTATCATCATACTTATTCAGTCAAAGTTATATCATCATACTTATTCAATCAAAGTTGTATCATCATACTTATTCAGTCAAAGTTGTATCATCATACTTATTCAGTTAAAGTTATATCCTCATACCTATTCAGTTAAAGTTGTATCATTACTTATTCAGTTAAAGTTGTATCATCATACTTATTCAGTCAAAGTTGTATCATCATACTTATTCAGTCAAAGTTGTATCATCATACTTATTAAGTCAAAGTTGTATCATCATACTTATTCAGTTAAAGTTATATCCTCATACTTATTCAGTTAAAGTTGTATCATCATACTTATTCAGTTAAAGTTGTATCATCATACTTATTCAGTTAAAGTTGTATCATCATACTTATTCAGTCAAAGTTGTATCATCATACTTATTCAGTCAAAGTTGTATCATCATACTTATTCAGTCAAAGTTGTATCATCATACTTATTAAGTCAAAGTTGTATCATCATACTTATTCAGTCAAAGTTATATCATTATACTTATTAAGTCAAAGTTGTATCATCATATTTATTAAGTCAAAGTTGTATCATCATACTTATTCAGTTAAAGTTGTATCATCATACTTATTCAGTTAAAGTTGTATCATCATAATTATTCAGTCAAAGTTGTATCATCATACTTATTCAGTTAAAGTTGTATCATTATACTTATTCAGTCAAACTTGTATCATCATACTTATTCAGTTAAAGATGTATCATCATACTTATTCAGTCAAAGTTGTATCATCATACTTATTCAGTCAAAGTTGTATCATCATACTTATTCACTTAAAGTTGTATCATCATACTTATTCAGTCAAAGTTGTATCATCATACTTATTCAGCTAAAATTTTATCATAATACTTATTCAGTCAAAGTTGTATCATCATACTTATTAAGTCAAAGATGTATCATCATACTTATTCAGTCAAAGTTGTATCATCATACTTATTCAGTTAAAGTTGTGTCATCATACTTATTCAGTCAAAGTTGTATCATCATACTTATTCAGTTAAAGTTGTATCATCATACTTATTCAGTCAAAGTTGTATCATCATGCTTATTCAGTTAAAGTTGTATCATCATACTTATTCAGTTAAAGTTGTATCATCATAATTATTCAGTCAAAGTTGTATCATCATACTTATTCAGTTAAAGTTGTATCATCATACTTATTCAGTCAAACTTGTATCATCATACTTATTCAGTTAAAGATGTATCATCATACTTATTCAGTCAAAGTTGTATCATCATACTTATTCAGTCAAAGTTGTATCATCATACTTATCCAGTCAAAGTTGTATCATCATACTTATTCACTTAAAGTTGTATCATCATACTTATTCAGTCAAAGTTGTATCATCATACTTATTCAGTCAAAGTTGTATCATCATGCTTATTCAGTCAAAGTTGTATCATCATACTTATTCAGTCAAAGTTGTATCATCATACTTATTCAGTCAAAGTTGTATCATCATACTTATTCAATTAAAGTTGTATCATCATACTTATTAAGTCAAAGGTGTATCATCATACTTATTCAGTTAAAGTTGTATCATCATACTTATTCAGTCAAAGTTGTATCATCTTACTTATTCAGTTAAAGTTGTATTATAATACTTATTCAGTTAAAGTTGTATCATCATACTTATTCAGTCAAAGTTGTATCATCATACTTATTCAGTCAAAGTTGTATCATCATACTTATTCAGTCAATGTTGTATCATCATTCTTATTCAGTTAAAGTTGTATCATCATACTTATTCAGTTAAAGTTGTATCATCATACTTATTCAGTCAAAGTTGTATCATCATGCTTATTCACTTAAAGTTGTATCATCATACTTATTCAGTCAAAGTTGTATCATCATACTTATTCAATTAAAGTTGTATCATCATACTTATTAAGTCAAAGGTGTATCATCATACTTATTCAGTTAAAGTTGTATCATCATACTTATTCAGTCAAAGTTGTATCATCTTACTTATTCAGTTAAAGTTGTATTATAATACTTATTCAGTTAAAGTTGTATCATCATACTTATTCAGTTAAAGTTGTATCATCATACTTATTCAGTCAAAGTTGTATCATCATACTTATTCAGTCAATGTTGTATCATCATTCTTATTCAGTTAAAGTTGTATCATCATACTTATTCAGTTAAAGTTGTATCATCATACTTATTCAGTCAAAGTTGTATCATCATGCTTATTCACTTAAAGTTGTATCATCAGACTTATTCAGTAAAAGTTGTATCATCATACTTATTCAGTCAAAGTTGTATCATCTTACTTATTCAGTTAAAGTTGTATCATCATACTTATTCAGTTAAAGTTGTATCATCATACTTATTCAGTTAAAGTTGTATCATCATACTTATTCAGTCAAAGTTGTATCATCATACTTATTCACTTAAAGTTGTATCATCAGACTTATTAAGTCAAAGTTGTATCATCTTACTTATTCAGTCAAAGTTGTATCATCATACTTATTCAGTCAAAGTTGTATCATCATACTTATTAAGTCAAAGTTGTATCATCATACTTATTCAGTTAATGTTGTGTCAACATACTTATTCAGTCAAAGTTGTTTCATCATACTTATTCAGTCAAAGTTGTATCATCATACTTATTAAGTCAAAGTTGTATCATCATACTTATTCAGTCAAAGTTATATCATTATACTTATTAAGTCAAAGTTGTATCATCATATTTATTAAGTCAAAGTTGTATCATCATACTTATTCAGTTAAAGTTGTATCATCATACTTATTCAGTCAAAGTTGTATCATCATACTTATTCAGTTAAAGTTGCATCATCATACTTATTCAGTCAAAGTTGTATTATCATACTTATTCAGTTAAAGTTGTATCATCATACTTATTCAGTCAAAGTTGTATCATCATACTTATTCAGTCAAAGTTGTATCATCATACTTATTCAGTCAAAGTTGTATCATCATACTTATTCAGTCAAAGTTGTATCATCATACTTATTCAGTCAAAGTTGTATCATCATACTTATTCAGTCAAAGTTGTATCATCATACTTATTCAGTTAAAATTGTATCATCATACTTATTCATTCAAAGTTGTATCATCATACTTATTCAGTCAAAGTTGTATCATCTTACTTATTCAGTCAGAGTTGTATCATCATACTTATTCAGTCATATTTGTATCATCATACTTATTCAGTTAAAGTTGTATCATCATACTTATTCAGGTAAAGTTGTATCATCATACTTATTCACTTAAAGTTGTATCATCAGACTTATTAAGTCAAAGTTGTATCATCTTACTTATTCAGTCAAAGTTGTATCATCATACTTATTCAGTCAAAGTTGTATCATCATACTTATTAAGTCAAAGTTGTATCATCATACTTATTCAGTTAAAGTTGTATCATCATACTAATTCAGTCAAAGTTGTATCATCATACTTATTCAGTTAAAGTTGTGTCAACATACTTATTCAGTCAAAGTTGTATCATCATACTTATTCAGTCAAAGTTGTATCATCATACTTATTCAGTCAAAGTTGTATCATCATAATTATTAAGTCAAAGTTGTATCATCATACTTATTCAGTCAAAGTTGTATCATCATACTTATTCAGTTAAAGTTCTATCATCATACTTATTCAGTCAAAGTTGTATCATCATACTTATTAAGTTAAAGTTGTATCATCATACTTATTCAGTTAAAGTTGTATCATCATACTTATTCAGTCAAAGTTGTATCATCATACTTATTCAGTTAAAGTTATATCCTCATACCTATTCAGTTAAAGTTGTATCATTACTTATTCAGTTAAAGTTGTATCATCATACTTATTCAGTCAAAGTTGTATCATCATACTTATTCAGTCAAAGTTGTATCATCATACTTATTAAGTCAAAGTTGTATCATCATACTTATTCAGTTAAAGTTATATCCTCATACTTATTCAGTTAAAGTTGTATCATCATACTTATTCAGTTAAAGTTGTATCATCATACTTATTCAGTTAAAGTTGTATCATCATACTTATTCAGTCAAAGTTGTATCATCATACTTATTCAGTCAAAGTTGTATCATCATACTTATTCAGTCAAAGTTGTATCATCATACTTATTAAGTCAAAGTTGTATCATCATACTTATTCAGTCAAAGTTATATCATTATACTTATTAAGTCAAAGTTGTATCATCATATTTATTAAGTCAAAGTTGTATCATCATACTTATTCAGTTAAAGTTGTATCATCATACTTATTCAGTCAAAGTTGTATCATCATACTTATTCAGTTAAAGTTGCATCATCATACTTATTCAGTCAAAGTTGTATCATCATACTTATTCAGTTAAAGTTGTATCATCATACTTATTCCGTCAAAGTTGTATCATCATACTTATTCAGTCAAAGTTGTATCATCATACTTATTCAGTCAAAGTTGTATCATCATACTTATTCAGTCAAAGTTGTATCATCATACTTATTCAGTCAAAGTTGTATCATCATACTTATTCAGTCAAAGTTGTATCATCATACTTATTCAGTTAAAGTTGTATCATCATACTTATTCATTCAAAGTTGTATCATCATACTTATTCAGTCAAAGTTGTATCATCTTACTTATTCAGTCAAAGTTGTATCATCATACTTATTCAGTCATATTTGTATCATCATACTTATTCAGTTAAAGTTGTATCATCATACTTATTCAGGTAAAGTTGTATCATCATACTTATTCAGTCAAAGTTGTATCATCATACTTATTCAGTCAAAGTTGTATCATCATACTTATTCAGTTAAAGTTGTATCATCATACTTATTCAGTTAAAGTTGTATCATCATACTTATTCAGTCAAAGTTGTATTATCATACTTATTCAGTCAAAGTTGTATCATCATACTTATTCAGTCAAAGTTGTATCATCATACTTATTCAGTCAATGTTGTATCATCATATTTATTCAGTTAAAGTTGTATCATCATACTTATTCAGTCAAAGTTGTATCATCATACTTATTCAGTCAAAGTTATATCATCATACTTATTCAATCAAAGTTGTATCATCATACTTATTCAGTCAAAGTTGTATCATCATACTTATTCAGTTAAAGTTATATCCTCATACCTATTCAGTTAAAGTTGTATCATTACTTATTCAGTTAAAGTTGTATCATCATACTTATTCAGTCAAAGTTGTATCATCATACTTATTCAGTCAAAGTTGTATCATCATACTTATTAAGTCAAAGTTGTATCATCATACTTATTCAGTTAAAGTTATATCCTCATACTTATTCAGTTAAAGTTGTATCATCATACTTATTCAGTTAAAGTTGTATCATCATACTTATTCAGTTAAAGTTGTATCATCATACTTATTCAGTCAAAGTTGTATCATCATACTTATTCAGTCAAAGTTGTATCATCATACTTATTCAGTCAAAGTTGTATCATCATACTTATTAAGTCAAAGTTGTATCATCATACTTATTCAGTCAAAGTTATATCATTATACTTATTAAGTCAAAGTTGTATCATCATATTTATTAAGTCAAAGTTGTATCATCATACTTATTCAGTTAAAGTTGTATCATCATACTTATTCAGTCAAAGTTGTATCATCATACTTATTCAGTTAAAGTTGCATCATCATACTTATTCAGTCAAAGTTGTATCATCATACTTATTCAGTTAAAGTTGTATCATCATACTTATTCAGTCAAAGTTGTATCATCATACTTATTCAGTCAAAGTTGTATCATCATACTTATTCAGTCAAAGTTGTATCATCATACTTATTCAGTCAAAGTTGTATCATCATACTTATTCAGTCAAAGTTGTATCATCATACTTATTCAGTCAAAGTTGTATCATCATACTTATTCAGTTAAAGTTGTATCATCATACTTATTCATTCAAAGTTGTATCATCATACTTATTCAGTCAAAGTTGTATCATCTTACTTATTCAGTCAAAGTTGTATCATCATACTTATTCAGTCATATTTGTATCATCATACTTATTCAGTTAAAGTTGTATCATCATACTTATTCAGGTAAAGTTGTATCATCATACTTATTCAGTCAAAGTTGTATCATCATACTTATTCAGTCAAAGTTGTATCATCATACTTATTCAGTTAAAGTTGTATCATCATACTTATTCAGTTAAAGTTGTATCATCATACTTATTCAGTCAAAGTTGTATTATCATACTTATTCAGTCAAAGTTGTATCATCATACTTATTCAGTCAAAGTTGTATCATCATACTTATTCAGTCAATGTTGTATCATCATATTTATTCAGTTAAAGTTGTATCATCATACTTATTCAGTCAAAGTTGTATCATCATACTTATTCAGTCAAAGTTATATCATCATACTTATTCAATCAAAGTTGTATCATCATACTTATTCAGTCAAAGTTGTATCATCATACTTATTCAGTTAAAGTTATATCCTCATACTTATTCAGTTAAAGTTGTATCATTACTTATTCAGTTAAAGTTGTATCATCATACTTATTCAGTCAAAGTTGTATCATCTTACTTATTCAGTTAAAGTTATATCCCCATACTTATTCAGTTAAAGTTGTATCATCATACTTATTCAGTTAAAGTTGTATCATCATACTTATTCAGTCAAAGTTGTATCATCATACTTATTCAGTCAAAGTTGTATCATCATGCTTATTCAGTCAAAGTTGTATCATCATACTTATTAAATCAAAGTTGTATCATCATACTTATTCAGTCAAAGTTATATCATTATACTTATTAAGTCAAAGTTGTATCATCATATTTATTTAGTCAAAGTTGTATCATCATACTTATTCAGTTAAAGTTGTATCATCAGACTTATTCAGTTAAAGTTGTATCACCATACTTATTCAGTCAAAGTTGTATCATCATACTTATTCAGTTAAAGTTGCATCATGATACTTATTCAGTCAAAGTTGTATCATCATACTTATTCAGTTAAAGTTGTATCATCATACTTATTCAGTCAAAGTTGTATCATCATACTTATTCAGTCAAAGTTGTATCATCATACTTATTCAGTCAAAGTTGTATCATCATACTAATTCAGTCAAAGTTGTATCATCATACTTATTCAGTCAAAGTTGTATCATCATACTTATTCAGTCAAAGTTGTATCATCATACTTATTCAGTTAAAGTTGTATCATCATACTTATTCAGTCAAAGTTGTATCATCATACTTATTCAGTCAAAGTTGTATCATCTTACTTATTCAGTCAAAGTTGTATCATCATACTTATTCAGTCATATTTGTATCATCATACTTATTCAGTTAAAGTTGTATCATCATACTTATTCAGGTAAAGTTGTATCATCATACTTATTCAGTCAAAGTTGTATCATCATACTTATTCAGTCAAAGTTGTATCATCATACTTATTCAGTTAAAGTTGTATCATCATACTTATTCAGTTAAAATTGTATCATCATACTTATTCAGTCAAAGTTGTATCATCATACTTATTCAGTCAAAGTTGTATCATCATACTTATTCAGTCAAAGTTGTATCATCATACTTATTCAGTCAATGTTGTATCATCATACTTATTCAGTTAAAGTTGTATCATCATACTTATTCAGTCAAAGTTGTATCATCATACTTATTCAGTCAAAGTTGTATCATCATACTTATTCAGTCAAAGTTGTATCATCATACTTATTCAGTCAAAGTTGTATCATCATACTTATTCAGTCAATGTTGTATCATCATACTTATTCAGTTAAAGTTGTATCATCATACTTATTCAGTCAAAGTTGTATCATCATACAGTTATCTACATTATACTTTTATCTTTCAAGATAACTTTATTTATTGTATAAATTATTTTCAGGGGGAAAAACCAATCAGAGAAAACAGTACAAATCATTATAATACAGACCTATTTTCAGGGAGGGCCCGGGTGGCTCAATGAGTTAGATAGTTGGATTACCTAACAACTCATACAATCCTATCACCAATACGGCGTGGGTTCGCGCCCGGCTTTGTAAATTACAAAAAGGGTGCACTCGACTCGCAGTCACAAGTGGTTAAGCTTACCAGTTGATTGCCTATGGTCGGTGGTTCTTTCCGGTTACTTCGGCTTCTTCCACCACTAAAACTGGTCGCTATGATACAGCTGAAATATTGCTGAAAGTGCCGTTAAAACACCAAAAATCAATCGAATCAAAAATCTCTTTTCAGGGAAATAAATTAATATAGATTGATATAAATAAACGTGAAAGAAAACTGTAGGGGCAATCAAGAATGGACAATCCAGAGACAATGACAACATAAATAAATGTGAGGGAAAACTGTAGGGGCAATCCAGAGGCAATGGCAACATAAATAAACGTCAGAGGAAACTGTAGTGGCAATCAAGAATGGACAATCCAGAGGCAATGGCAACATAAATAAACGTCAGAGGAAACTGTAGGGGCAATCAAGAATGCAAAATCCAGAGACAATGACAACATAAATAAACGTGAGAGAAAACTGTAGGGGCAATCAAGAATGGACAATCCAGAGACAATGGCAACATAAATAAACGAGAGAGAAAACTGTAGGGGCAATCAAGAATGGACAATCCAGAGACAATGGCAACATAAATAAACGAGAGAGAAAACTGTAGGGGCAATCAAGAATGGACAATCCAGAGACAATGACAACATAAATAAACGTGAGAGAAAACTGTAGTGGCAATCAAGAATGGACAATCCAGAGACAATGGCAACATAAATAAACGTGAGAAGAAACTGTAGTGGCAATCAAGAATGGACAATCCAGAGGCAATGGCAACATAAATAAACGTCAGAGGAAACTGTAGGGGCAATCAAGAATGTACAATCCAGAGACAATGGCAACATAAATAAACGAGAGAGAAAACTGTAGGGGCAATCAAGAATGGACAATCCAGAGAAAATGGCAACATAAATAAACGTGAGAGAAAACTGTAGGGGCAATCAAAAATGGACAATCCAGAGACAATGGCAACATAAATAAACGTGAGAGAAAACTGTAGTGGCAATCAAGAATGGAAAATCCAGACAATGGCAACATAAATAAACGTGAGAGGAAACTGTAGGGGCAATCAAGAATGGACAATCCAGAGACAATGGCAACATAAATAAACGTGAGAGAAAACTGCAGTGGCAATCAAGAATGGACAATCCAGAGACAATGGCAACATAAATAAACGTGAGAGAAAACTGTAGTGGCAATCAAGAATGGACAATCCAGAGACAATGGCAACATAAATAAACGTGAGAGGAAACTGTAGGGGCAATCAAGAATGGACAATCCAGAGACAATGGCAGCATAAATAAACGTGAGAGAAAACTGTAGGGGCAATCAAGAATGGACAATCCAGAGACAATGGCAGCATAAATAAACGTGAGAGAAAACTGTAGGGGCAATCAAGAATGGAAAATCCAGAGACAATGGCAACATAAATAAACGTGAGAAGAAACTGTAGGGGCAATCAAGAATGGACAATCCAGAGACAATGGCAACATAAATAAACGTGAGAGAAAACTGTAGAGGCAATCAAGAATGGACAATCCAGAGACAATGGCAGCATAAATAAACGTGAGAGAAAACTGTAGGGGCAATCAAGATTGGAAAATCCAGACAATGGCAACATAAATAAACGTGAGAGGAAACTGTTGGGGCAATCAAGAATGGACAATCCAGAGACAATGGCAACATAAATAAACGTGAGAGAAAACTGTAGTGGCAATCAAGAATGGACAATCCATAGACAATGGCAACATAAATAAACGTGAGAGAAAACTGTAGTGGCAATCAAGAATGGACAATCCAGAGACAATGGCAACATAAATAAACGTGAGAGGAAACTGTAGGGGCAATCAAGAATGGACAATCCAGAGACAATGGCAGCATAAATAAACGTGAGAGAAAACTGTAGGGGCAATCAAGAATGGACAATCCAGAGACAATGGCAGCATAAATAAACGTGAGAGAAAACTGTAGGGGCAATCAAGAATGGAAAATCCAGAGACAATGGCAACATAAATAAACGTGAGAAGAAACTGTAGGGGCAATCAAGAATGGACAATCCAGAGACAATGGCAACATAAATAAACGTGAGAGAAAACTGTAGGGGCAATCAAGAATGGACAATCCGGAGACAATGACAACATAAATAAACGTGAGAGAAAACTGTAGTGGCAATCAAGAATGGACAATCCAGAGACAATGGCAACATAAATAAACATCAGAGGAAACTGTAGGGGCAATCAAGAATGCACAATCCAGAGACAATGGCAACATAAATAAACGTGAGAGAAAACTGTAGGGGCAATCAAGAATGGACAATCCAGAGACAATGGCAACATAAATAAACGTTAGAGGAAACTGTAGGGGCAATCAAGAATGGACAATCCAGAGACAATGGCAACATAAATAAACGTGAGAGAAAACTGTAGTGGCAATCAAGAATGGACAATCCAGAGACAATGGCAACATAAATAAACGAGAGAGAAAACTGTAGGGGCAATCAAGAATGGACAATCCAGAGACAATGACAACATAAATAAACGTGAGAGAAAACTGTAGTGGCAATCAAGAATGGACAATCCAGAGACAATGGCAACATAAATAAACGTGAGAAGAAACTGTAGTGGCAATCAAGAATGGACAATCCAGAGGCAATGGCAACATAAATAAACGTCAGAGGAAACTGTAGGGGCAATCAAGAATGTACAATCCAGAGACAATGGCAACATAAATAAACGAGAGAGAAAACTGTAGGGGCAATCAAGAATGGACAATCCAGAGAAAATGGCAACATAAATAAACGTGAGAGAAAACTGTAGGGGCAATCAAAAATGGACAATCCAGAGACAATGGCAACATAAATAAACGTGAGAGAAAACTGTAGTGGCAATCAAGAATGGACAATCCAGAGACAATGGCAACATAAATAAACGTGAGAGAAAACTGTAGAGGCAATCAAGAATGGACAATCCAGAGACAATGGCAGCATAAATAAACGTGAGAGAAAACTGTAGGGGCAATCAAGAATGGAAAATCCAGACAATGGCAACATAAATAAACGTGAGAGGAAACTGTAGGGGCAATCAAGAATGGACAATCCAGAGACAATGGCAACATAAATAAACGTGAGAGAAAACTGCAGTGGCAATCAAGAATGGACAATCCATAGACAAGGGCAACATAAATAAACGTGAGAGAAAACTGTAGTGGCAATCAAGAATGGACAATCCAGAGACAATGGCAACATAAATAAACGTGAGAGGAAACTGTAGGGGCAATCAAGAATGGACAATCCAGAGACAATGGCAGCATAAATAAACGTGAGAGAAAACTGTAGGGGCAATCAAGAATGGACAATCCAGAGACAATGGCAGCATAAATAAACGTGAGAGAAAACTGTAGGGGCAATCAAGAATGGAAAATCCAGAGACAATGGCAACATAAATAAACGTGAGAAGAAACTGTAGGGGCAATCAAGAATGGACAATCCAGAGACAATGGCAACATAAATAAACGTGAGAGAAAACTGTAGAGGCAATCAAGAATGGACAATCCAGAGACAATGGCAGCATAAATAAACGTGAGAGAAAACTGTAGGGGCAATCAAGAATGGAAAATCCAGACAATGGCAACATAAATAAACGTGAGAGGAAACTGTTGGGGCAATCAAGAATGGACAATCCAGAGACAATGGCAACATAAATAAAGGTGAGAGAAAACTGTAGTGGCAATCAAGAATGGACAATCCATAGACAATGGCAACATAAATAAACGTGAGAGAAAACTGTAGTGGCAATCAAGAATGGACAATCCAGAGACAATGGCAACATAAATAAACGTGAGAGGAAACTGTAGGGGCAATCAAGAATGGACAATCCAGAGACAATGGCAGCATAAATAAACGTGAGAGAAAACTGTAGGGGCAATCAAGAATGGACAATCCAGAGACAATGGCAGCATAAATAAACGTGAGAGAAAACTGTAGGGGCAATCAAGAATGGACAATCCAGAGACAATGGCAACATAAATAAACGAGAGAGAAAACTGTAGGGGCAATCAAGAATGGACAATCCAGAGACAATGGCAACATAAATAAACGAGAGAGAAAACTGTAGGGGCAATCAAGAATGGACAATCCAGAGACAATGACAACATAAATAAACGTGAGAGAAAACTGTAGTGGCAATCAAGAATGGACAATCCAGAGACAATGGCAACATAAATAAACGTGAGAAGAAACTGTAGTGGCAATCAAGAATGGACAATCCAGAGGCAATGGCAACATAAATAAACGTCAGAGGAAACTGTAGGGGCAATCAAGAATGTACAATCCAGAGACAATGGCAACATAAATAAACGAGAGAGAAAACTGTAGGGGCAATCAAGAATGGACAATCCAGAGAAAATGGCAACATAAATAAACGTGAGAGAAAACTGTAGGGGCAATCAAAAATGGACAATCCAGAGACAATGGCAACATAAATAAACGTGAGAGAAAACTGTAGTGGCAATCAAGAATGGAAAATCCAGACAATGGCAACATAAATAAACGTGAGAGGAAACTGTAGGGGCAATCAAGAATGGACAATCCAGAGACAATGGCAACATAAATAAACGTGAGAGAAAACTGCAGTGGCAATCAAGAATGGACAATCCAGAGACAATGGCAACATAAATAAACGTGAGAGAAAACTGTAGTGGCAATCAAGAATGGACAATCCAGAGACAATGGCAACATAAATAAACGTGAGAGGAAACTGTAGGGGCAATCAAGAATGGACAATCCAGAGACAATGGCAGCATAAATAAACGTGAGAGAAAACTGTAGGGGCAATCAAGAATGGACAATCCAGAGACAATGGCAGCATAAATAAACGTGAGAGAAAACTGTAGGGGCAATCAAGAATGGAAAATCCAGAGACAATGGCAACATAAATAAACGTGAGAAGAAACTGTAGGGGCAATCAAGAATGGACAATCCAGAGACAATGGCAACATAAATAAACGTGAGAGAAAACTGTAGAGGCAATCAAGAATGGACAATCCAGAGACAATGGCAGCATAAATAAACGTGAGAGAAAACTGTAGGGGCAATCAAGAATGGAAAATCCAGACAATGGCAACATAAATAAACGTGAGAGGAAACTGTTGGGGCAATCAAGAATGGACAATCCAGAGACAATGGCAACATAAATAAACGTGAGAGAAAACTGTAGTGGCAATCAAGAATGGACAATCCATAGACAATGGCAACATAAATAAACGTGAGAGAAAACTGTAGTGGCAATCAAGAATGGACAATCCAGAGACAATGGCAACATAAATAAACGTGAGAGGAAACTGTAGGGGCAATCAAGAATGGACAATCCAGAGACAATGGCAGCATAAATAAACGTGAGAGAAAACTGTAGGGGCAATCAAGAATGGACAATCCAGAGACAATGGCAACATAAATAAACGTGAGAGAAAACTGTAGGGGCAATCAAGAATGGAAAATCCAGAGACAATGGCAACATAAATAAACGTGAGAAGAAACTGTAGGGGCAATCAAGAATGGACAATCCAGAGACAATGGCAACATAAATAAACGTGAGAGAAAACTGTAGGGGCAATCAAGAATGGACAATCCGGAGACAATGACAACATAAATAAACGTGAGAGAAAACTGTAGTGGCAATCAAGAATGGACAATCCAGAGACAATGGCAACATAAATAAACATCAGAGGAAACTGTAGGGGCAATCAAGAATGCACAATCCAGAGACAATGGCAACATAAATAAACGTGAGAGAAAACTGTAGGGGCAATCAAGAATGGACAATCCAGAGACAATGGCAACATAAATAAACGTTAGAGGAAACTGTAGGGGCAATCAAGAATGGACAATCCAGAGACAATGGCAACATAAATAAACGTGAGAGAAAACTGTAGTGGCAATCAAGAATGGACAATCCAGAGACAATGGCAACATAAATAAACGAGAGAGAAAACTGTAGGGGCAATCAAGAATGGACAATCCAGAGACAATGACAACATAAATAAACGTGAGAGAAAACTGTAGTGGCAATCAAGAATGGACAATCCAGAGACAATGGCAACATAAATAAACGTGAGAAGAAACTGTAGTGGCAATCAAGAATGGACAATCCAGAGGCAATGGCAACATAAATAAACGTCAGAGGAAACTGTAGGGGCAATCAAGAATGTAAAATCCAGAGACAATGGCAACATAAATAAACGAGAGAGAAAACTGTAGGGGCAATCAAGAATGGACAATCCAGAGAAAATGGCAACATAAATAAACGTGAGAGAAAACTGTAGGGGCAATCAAAAATGGACAATCCAGAGACAATGGCAACATAAATAAACGTGAGAGAAAACTGTAGTGGCAATCAAGAATGGACAATCCAGAGACAATGGCAACATAAATAAACGTGAGAGAAAACTGTAGAGGCAATCAAGAATGGACAATCCAGAG
This sequence comes from Bathymodiolus septemdierum, assembly GCA_963383655.1. Taxonomy (NCBI): domain Eukaryota; kingdom Metazoa; phylum Mollusca; class Bivalvia; order Mytilida; family Modiolidae; genus Bathymodiolus; species Bathymodiolus septemdierum. Next base: position 1,642,663 of record OY726525.1, on the reverse strand, counting down.
ACAATGGCAGCATAAATAAACGTGAGAGAAAACTGTAGGGGCAATCAAGAATGGAAAATCCAGACAATGGCAACATAAATAAACGTGAGAGGAAACTGTAGGGGCAATCAAGAATGGACAATCCAGAGACAATGGCAACATAAATAAACGTGAGAGAAAACTGCAGTGGCAATCAAGAATGGACAATCCATAGACAAGGGCAACATAAATAAACGTGAGAGAAAACTGTAGTGGCAATCAAGAATGGACAATCCAGAGACAATGGCAACATAAATAAACGTGAGAGGAAACTGTAGGGGCAATCAAGAATGGACAATCCAGAGACAATGGCAGCATAAATAAACGTGAGAGAAAACTGTAGGGGCAATCAAGAATGGACAATCCAGAGACAATGGCAGCATAAATAAACGTGAGAGAAAACTGTAGGGGCAATCAAGAATGGAAAATCCAGAGACAATGGCAACATAAATAAACGTGAGAAGAAACTGTAGGGGCAATCAAGAATGGACAATCCAGAGACAATGGCAACATAAATAAACGTGAGAGAAAACTGTAGAGGCAATCAAGAATGGACAATCCAGAGACAATGGCAGCATAAATAAACGTGAGAGAAAACTGTAGGGGCAATCAAGAATGGAAAATCCAGACAATGGCAACATAAATAAACGTGAGAGGAAACTGTTGGGGCAATCAAGAATGGACAATCCAGAGACAATGGCAACATAAATAAACGTGAGAGAAAACTGTAGTGGCAATCAAGAATGGACAATCCATAGACAATGGCAACATAAATAAACGTGAGAGAAAACTGTAGTGGCAATCAAGAATGGACAATCCAGAGACAATGGCAACATAAATAAACGTGAGAGGAAACTGTAGGGGCAATCAAGAATGGACAATCCAGAGACAATGGCAGCATAAATAAACGTGAGAGAAAACTGTAGGGGCAATCAAGAATGGACAATCCAGAGACAATGGCAGCATAAATAAACGTGAGAGAAAACTGTAGGGGCAATCAAGAATGGAAAATCCAGAGACAATGGCAACATAAATAAACGTGAGAAGAAACTGTAGGGGCAATCAAGAATGGACAATCCAGAGACAATGGCAACATAAATAAACGTGAGAGAAAACTGTAGGGGCAATCAAGAATGGACAATCCGGAGACAATGACAACATAAATAAACGTGAGAGAAAACTGTAGTGGCAATCAAGAATGGACAATCCAGAGACAATGGCAACATAAATAAACATCAGAGGAAACTGTAGGGGCAATCAAGAATGCACAATCCAGAGACAATGGCAACATAAATAAACGTGAGAGAAAACTGTAGGGGCAATCAAGAATGGACAATCCAGAGACAATGGCAGCATAAATAAACGTGAGAGGAAACTGTAGGGGCAATCAAGAATGGACAATCCAGAGACAATAGCAACATAAATAAACGTGAGAGAAAACTGTAGGGGTAATCAAGAATGGACAATCCAGAGACAATGACAACATAAATAAACGTGAGAGAAAACTGTAGTGGCAATCAAGAATGGACAATCCAGAGACAATGGCAACATAAATAAACGTCAGAGGAAACTGTAGGGGCAATCAAGAATGCACAATCCAGAGACAATGGCAACATAAATAAACGTGAGAGAAAACTGTAGTGGCAATCAAGAATGGACAATCCAGAGACAATGGCAACATAAATAAACGTGAGAGAAAACTGTAGTGGCAATCAAGAATGGACAATCCAGAGACAATGGCAGCATAAATAAACGTGAGAGAAAACTGTAGGGGCAATCAAGAATGGATAATCCAGACAATGGCAACATAAATAAACGTGAGAGGAAACTGTAGGGGCAATCAAGAATGGACAATCTAGAGACAATAGCAACATAAATAAACGTGAGAGAAAACTGTAGGGGCAATCAAGAATGGACAATCCAGAGACAATGACAACATAAATAAACGTGAGAGAAAACTGAAGTGGCAATCAAGAATGGACAATCCAGAGACAATGGCAACATAAATATACATCAGAGGAAACTGTAGGGGCAATCAAGAATGCACAATCCAGAGAAAATGGCAACATAAATAAACGTGAGAGAAAACTGTAGGGGCAATCAAGAATGAACAATCCAGAGACAATGGCAACATAAATAAACGTGAGAGAAAACTGTAGTGGCAATCAAGAATGGACAATCCAGAGACAATGGCAACATAAATAAACGTCAGAGGACTCTGTAGGGGCAATCAAGAATGCACAATCCAGAGACAATGGCAACATAAATAAACGTGAGAGGAAACTGTAAGAGCAATCCAGAGGCAATGGCAACATAAATAAACGTCAGAGGAAACTAGGGGCAATCGAGAATGGACAATCCAGAGACAATGGCAACATAAATAAATGTGAGAGAAAACTGTAGGGGCAATCAAGAATGCACAATCCAGAGACAATGGCAACATAAATAAACGTGAGAGGAAACTGTAGGGGCAATCAAGAATGGACAATCCACAGAAAATGGCAACATAAATAAACGTGAGAGAAAACTGTAGGGGCAATCAAGAATATACAATCCAGAGACAATGACAATATAAATAAACGCGAGATAAAACTATATGGGCAATCAAGAATGTACACTCCAGAGACAATGGCAACATAAATAAACGTGAGAGAAAACTGTAGGGGCAATCAAGAATGGACAATCGAGAGACAATGGCAACATAAATAAACGTGAGAGAAAACTGTAGTGGCAATCAAGAATGGACAATCCAGAGACAATGGCAACATAAATAAACGTCAGAGGAAACTGTAGGGGCAATCAAGAATGCACAATCCAGAGACAATGGCAACATAAATAAACGTGAGAGAAAACTGAAGGGGCAATCAAAAATGGACAATCCAGAGACAATGGCAACATAAAAAACGTGAGAGAAAACTGTAGTGGCAATCAAGAATGGACAATCCAGAGACAATGGCAACATAAATAAACGTGAGAGAAAACTGTAGGGGCAATCAAGAATGGACAATCCAGAGACAATGGCAGCATAAATAAACGTGAGAGAAAACTGTAGGGGCAATCAAGAATGGAAAATCCAGAAAATGGCAACATAAATAAACGTGAGAGGAAACAGTAGGGGCTATCAAGAATGGACAATCTAGGGACAATAGCAACATAAATAAACGTGAGAGAAAACTGTAGGGGCAATCAAGAATGGACAATCCAGAGACAATGACAACATAAATAAACGTGAGAGAAAACTGTAGTGGCAATCAAGAATGGACAATCCAGAGACAATGGCAACATAAATAAACATCAGAGGAAACTGTAGGGGCAATCAAGAATGCACAATCCAGAGACAATGGCAACATAAATAAACGTGAGAGAAAACTCTAGTGGCAATCAATAATGGACAAAGCAGAGACAATGGCAACATAAATAAACGTAAGAGGAAACTGTAGGGGAAATCAAGAATGCACAATTCAGAGACAATGGCAACATAAATAAACGTGAGAGAAAACTGTAGGGGCCATCAAGAATGGACAATCCAGAGACAATGGCAACATAAATAAACGTGAGAGAAAACTGTAGTGGCAATCAAGAATGGACAATCCAGAGACAATGGCAGCATAAATAAACGTGAGAGAAAACTGTAGGGGCAATCAAGAATGGAAAATCCAGACAATGGCAACATAAATAAACGTGAGAGGAAACTGTAGGGGCAATCAAGAATGAACAATCTAGAGACAATAGCAACATAAATAAACGTGAGAGAAAACTGTAGGGGCAATCAAGAATGGACAATCCAGAGACAATGACAACATAAATAAACGTGAGAGAAAACTGTAGTGGCAATCAAGGATGGACAATCCAGAGACAATGGCAACATAAATATACATCAGAGGACTCTGTAGGGGCAATCAAGAATGCACAATCCAGAGACAATGGCAACATAAATAAACGTGAGAGGAAACTGTAGGAGCAATCCAGAGGCAATGGCAACATAAATAAACGTCAGAGGAAACTAGGGGCAATCGAGAATGGACAATCCAGAGACAATGGCAACATAAATAAATGTGAGAGAAAACTGTAGGGGCAATCCAGAATGGACAATCCAGAGACAATGGCAACATAAATAAACGTGAGAGGAAACTGTAGGGGCAATCAAGAATGGACAATCCACAGAAAATGGCAACATAAATAAACGTGAGAGAAAACTGTAGGGGCAATCAAGAATGTACAATCCAGAGACAATGACAATATAAATAAACGCGAGATAAAACTATATGGGCAATCAAGAATGTACACTCCAGAGACAATGGCAACATAAATAAACGTGAGAGAAAACTGTAGGAGCAATCCAGAGGCAATGGCAACATAAATAAACGTCAGAGGAAATTAGGGGCAATCGAGAATGGACAATCCAGAGACAATGGCAACATAAATAAACGTGAGAGAAAACTGTAGTGGCAATCAAGAATGGACAATCCAGAGACAATGGCAACATAAATAAACGTCTGAGGAAACTGTAGGGGCAATCAAGAATGCACAATCCAGAGACAATGGCAACATAAATAAACGTGAGAGAAAACTGTAGGGGCAATCAAAAATGGACAATCCAGAGACAATGGCAACATTAAAAACGTGAGAGAAAACTGTAGTGGCAATCAAGAATGGACAATCCAGAGACAATGGCAACATAAATAAACGTGAGAGAAAACTGTAGGGGCAATCCAGAATGGACAATCTAGGGACAATAGCAACATAAATAAACGTGAGAGAAAACTGTAGGGGCAATCAAGAATGGACAATCCAGAGACAATGACAACATAAATAAACGTGAGAGAAAACTGTAGTGGCAATCAAGAATGGACAATCCAGAGACAATGACAACATAAATAAACGTGAGAGAAAACTGTAGTGGCAATCAAGAATGGACAATCCAGAGACAATGGCAACATAAATAAACATCAGAGGAAACTGTAGGGGCAATCAAGAATGCACAATCCAGAGACAATGGCAACATAAATAAACGTGAGAGAAAACTGTAGGGGCAATCAAGAATGGACAATCCAGAGACAATGGCAACATAAATAAACGTGAGAGAAAACTGTAGTGGCAATCAAGAATGGACAATCCAGAGACAATGGCAGCATAAATAAACGTGAGAGAAAACTGTAGGGGCAATCAAGAATGGAAAATCCAGGCAATGGCAACATAAATAAACGTGAGAGGAAACTGTAGGGGCAATCAAGAATGGACAATCTAGAGACAATAGCAACATAAATAAACGTGAGAGAAAACTCTAGGGGCAATCAAGAATGGACAATCCAGAGACAATGGCAACATAAATAAACATCAGAGGAAACTGTAGGGGCAATCAAGAATGAACAATCCAGACAATGGCAACATAAATAAACGTGAGAGAAAACTCTAGTGGCAATCAAGAATGGACAATCCAGAGACAATGGCAACATAAATAAACGTCAGAGGACTCTGTAGGGGCAATCAAGAATGCACAATCCAGAGACAATGGCAACATAAATAAACGTGAGAGGAAACTGTAGGAGCAATCCAGAGGCAATGGCAACATAAATAAACGTCAGAGGAAACTAGGGGCAATCGAGAATGGACAATCCAGAGACAATGGCAACATAAATAAATGTGAGAGAAAACTGTAGGGGCAATCAAGAATGCACAATCCAGAGACAATGGCAACATAAATAAACGTGAGAGGAAACTGTAGGGGCAATCAAGAATGGACAATCCACAGAAAATGGCAACATAAATAAACGTGAGAGAAAACTGTAGGGGCAATCAAGAATGTACAATCCAGAGACAATGACAATATAAATAAACGCGAGAGAAAACTGTAGTGGCAATCAAGAATGGACAATCCAGAGACAATGGCAACATAAATAAACGTGAGAGAAAACTGTAGGGGCAATCAAGAATGGACAATCCAGAGACAATGGCAGCATAAATAAACGTGAGAGAAAACTGTAGGGGCAATCAAGAATGGAAAATCCAGACAATGGCAACATAAATAAACGTGAGAGGAAACAGTAGGGGCTATCAAGAATGGACAATCTAGGGACAATAGCAACATAAATAAACGTGAGAGAAAACTGTAGGGGCAATCAAGAATGGACAATCCAGAGACAATGACAACATAAATAAACGTGAGAGAAAACTGTAGTGGCAATCAAGAATGGACAATCCAGAGACAATGGCAACATAAATAAACATCAGAGGAAACTGTAGGGGCAATCAAGAATGCACAATCCAGAGACAATGGCAACATAAATAAACGTGAGAGAAAACTGTAGGGGCAATGAAGAATGGACAATCCAGAGACAATGGCAACATAAATAAACGTGAGAGAAAACTGTAGTGGCAATCAATAATGGACAAAGCAGAGACAATGGCAACATAAATAAACGTCAGAGGAAACTGTAGGGGAAATCAAGAATGCACAATTCAGAGACAATGGCAACATAAATAAACGTGAGAGGAAACTGTAGGAGCAATCCAGAGGCAATGGCAACATAAATAAACGTCAGAGGAAACTAGGGGCAATCGAGAATGGACAATCCAGAGACAATGGCAACATAAATAAATGTGAGAGAAAACTGTAGGGGCAATCAAGAATGGACAATCCAGAGACAATGGCAACATAAATAAACGTGAGAGGAAACTGTAGGGGCAATCAAGAATGGACAATCCAGAGAAAATGGCAACATAAATAAACATGAGAGAAAACTATAGGGGCAATCAAGAATGGACAATCCACAGAAAATGGCAACATAAATAAACGTGAGAGAAAACTGTAGGGGCAATCAAGAATGGACAATCCACAGAAAATGGCAACATAAATAAACGTGAGAGAAAACTGTAGGGGCAATCAAGAATGGACAATCCAGAGACAATGGCAACATAAATAAACGTGAGAGAAAACTGTAGGGGCAATCAAGAATGTACAATCCAGAGACAATGACAATATAAATAAACGCGAGATAAAACTATAGGGGCAATCAAAAATGGACAATCTAGAGACAATAGCAACATAAATAAACGTGAGAGAAAACTGTAGGGGCAACCAAGAATGGACAATCCAGAGACAATGAAAACATAAATAAACGTGAGAGAAAACTGTAGTGGCAATCAAGAATGGACAATCCAGAGACAATGGCAACATAAATATACATCAGAGGAAACTGTAGGGGCAATCAAGAATGCACAATCCAGAGACAATGGCAACATAAATAAACGTGAGAGAAAACTGTAGGGGCAATCAAGAATGAACAATCCAGAGACAAAGGCAACATAAATAAACGTGAGAGAAAACTGTAGGGGCAATCAAGAATGGACAATCCAGAGACAATGGCAACATAAATAAACGTCAGAGGACTCTGTAGGGGCAATCAAGAATGCACAATCCAGAGACAATGGCAACATAAATAAACGTGAGAGGAAACTGTAGGAGCAATCCAGAGGCAATGGCAACATAAATAAACGTCAGAGGAAACTAGGGGCAATCGAGAATGGACAATCCAGAGACAATGGCAACATAAATAAATGTGAGAGAAAACTGTAGGGGCAATCAAGAATGCACAATCCAGAGACAATGGCAACATAAATAAACGTGAGAGGAAACTGTAGGGGCAATCAAGAATGGACAATCCACAGAAAATGGCAACATAAATAAACGTGAGAGAAAACTGTAGGGGCAATCAAGAATGTACAATCCAGAGACAATGACAATATAAATAAACGCGAGATAAAACTATATGGGCAATCAAGAATGTACACTCCAGAGACAATGGCAACATAAATAAACGTGAGAGAAAAATGTAGGGGCAATCAAGAATGGACAATCGAGAGACAATGGCAACATAAATAAACGTGAGAGAAAACTGTAGTGGCAATCAAGAATGGACAATCCAGAGACAATGGCAACATAAATAAACGTCAGAGGAAACTGTAGGGGCAATCAAGAATGCACAATCCAGAGACAATGGCAACATAAATAAACGTGAGAGAAAACTGTAGGGGCAATCAAAAATGGACAATCCAGAGACAATGGCAACATAAAAAACGTGAGAGAAAACTGTAGTGGCAATCAAGAATGGACAATCCAGAGACAATGGCAACATAAATAAACGTGAGAGAAAACTGTAGGGGCAATCAAGAATGGACAATCCAGAGACAATGGCAGCATAAATAAACGTGAGAGAAAACTGTAGGGGCAATCAAGAATGGAAAATCCAGACAATGGCAACATAAATAAACGTGAGAGGAAACAGTAGGGGCTATCAAGAATGGACAATCTAGGGACAATAGCAACATAAATAAACGTGAGAGAAAACTGTAGGGGCAATCAAGAATGGACAATCCAGAGACAATGACAACATAAATAAACGTGAGAGAAAACTGTAGTGGCAATCAAGAATGGACAATCCAGAGACAATGGCAACATAAATAAACATCAGAGGAAACTGTAGGGGCAATCAAGAATGCACAATCCAGAGACAATGGCAACATAAATAAACGTGAGAGAAAACTGTAGGGGCAATCAAGAATGGACAATCCAGAGACAATGGCAACATAAATAAACGTGAGAGAAAACTGTAGTGGCAATCAATAATGGACAAAGCAGAGACAATGGCAACATAAATAAACGTCAGAGGAAACTGTAGGGGAAATCAAGAATGCACAATTCAGAGACAATGGCAACATAAATAAACGTGAGAGGAAACTGTAGGAGCAATCCAGAGGCAATGGCAACATAAATAAACGTCAGAGGAAACTAGGGGCAATCGAGAATGGACAATCCAGAGACAATGGCAACATAAATAAATGTGAGAGAAAACTGTAGGGGCAATCAAGAATGGACAATCCAGAGACAATGGCAACATAAATAAACGTGAGAGGAAGCTGTAGGGGCAATCAAGAATGGACAATCCAGAGAAAATGGCAACATAAATAAACATGAGAGAAAACTATAGGGGCAATCAAGAATGGACAATCCACAGAAAATGGCAACATAAATAAACGTGAGAGAAAACTGTAGGGGCAATCAAGAATGGACAATCCACAGAAAATGGCAACATAAATAAACGTGAGAGAAAACTGTAGGGGCAATCAAGAATGGACAATCCAGAGACAATGGCAACATAAATAAACGTGAGGGAAAACTGTAGGGGCAATCAAGAATGTACAATCCAGAGACAATGACAATATAAATAAACGCGAGATAAAACTATAGGGGCAATCAAAAATGGACAATCTAGAGACAATAGCAACATAAATAAACGTGAGAGAAAACTGTAGGGGCAACCAAGAATGGACAATCCAGAGACAATGAAAACATAAATAAACGTGAGAGAAAACTGTAGTGGCAATCAAGAATGGACAATCCAGAGACAATGGCAACATAAATAAACGTGAGAGAAAACTGTAGGGGCAATCCAGAATGGACAATCTAGGGACAATAGCAACATAAATAAACGTGAGAGAAAACTGTAGGGGCAATCAAGAATGGACAATCCAGAGACAATGACAACATAAATAAACGTGAGAGAAAACTGTAGTGGCAATCAAGAATGGACAATCCAGAGACAATGACAACATAAATAAACGTGAGAGAAAACTGTGGTGGCAATCAAGAATGGACAATCCAGAGACAATGGCAACATAAATAAACATCAGAGGAAACTGTAGGGGCAATCAAGAATGCACAATCCAGAGACAATGGCAACATAAATAAACGTGAGAGAAAACTGTAGGGGCAATCAAGAATGGACAATCCAGAGACAATGGCAACATAAATAAACGTGAGAGAAAACTGTAGTGGCAATCAAGAATGGACAATCCAGAGACAATGGCAGCATAAATAAACGTGAGAGAAAACTGTAGGGGCAATCAAGAATGGAAAATCCAGGCAATGGCAACATAAATAAACGTGAGAGGAAACTGTAGGGGCAATCAAGAATGGACAATCTAGAGACAATAGCAACATAAATAAACGTGAGAGAAAACTCTAGGGGCAATCAAGAATGGACAATCCAGAGACAATGGCAACATAAATAAACATCAGAGGAAACTGTAGGGGCAATCAAGAATGAACAATCCAGACAATGGCAACATAAATAAACGTGAGAGAAAACTGTAGTGGCAATCAAGAATGGACAATCCAGAGACAATGGCAACATAAATAAACGTCAGAGGACTCTGTAGGGGCAATCAAGAATGCACAATCCAGAGACAATGGCAACATAAATAAACGTGAGAGGAAACTGTAGGAGCAATCCAGAGGCAATGGCAACATAAATAAACGTCAGAGGAAACTAGGGGCAATCGAGAATGGACAATCCAGAGACAATGGCAACATAAATAAATGTGAGAGAAAACTGTAGGGGCAATCAAGAATGCACAATCCAGAGACAATGGCAACATAAATAAACGTGAGAGGAAACTGTAGGGGCAATCAAGAATGGACAATCCACAGAAAATGGCAACATAAATAAACGTGAGAGAAAACTGTAGGGGCAATCAAGAATGTACAATCCAGAGACAATGACAATATAAATAAACGCGAGATAAAACTATATGGGCAATCAAGAATGTACACTCCAGAGACAATGGCAACATAAATAAACGTGAGAGAAAACTGTAGGGGCAATCAAAAATGGACAATCCAGAGACAATGGCAACATAAAAAACGTGAGAGAAAACTGTAGTGGCAATCAAGAATGGACAATCCAGAGACAATGGCAACATAAATAAACGTGAGAGAAAACTGTAGGGGCAATCAAGAATGGACAATCCAGAGACAATGGCAGCATAAATAAACGTGAGAGAAAACTGTAGGGGCAATCAAGAATGGAAAATCCAGACAATGGCAACATAAATAAACGTGAGAGGAAACAGTAGGGGCTATCAAGAATGGACAATCTAGGGACAATAGCAACATAAATAAACGTGAGAGAAAACTGTAGGGGCAATCAAGAATGGACAATCCAGAGACAATGACAACATAAATAAACGTGAGAGAAAACTGTAGTGGCAATCAAGAATGGACAATCCAGAGACAATGGCAACATAAATAAACATCAGAGGAAACTGTAGGGGCAATCAAGAATGCACAATCCAGAGACAATGGCAACATAAATAAACGTGAGAGAAAACTGTAGGGGCAATGAAGAATGGACAATCCAGAGACAATGGCAACATAAATAAACGTGAGAGAAAACTGTAGTGGCAATCAATAATGGACAAAGCAGAGACAATGGCAACATAAATAAACGTCAGAGGAAACTGTAGGGGAAATCAAGAATGCACAATTCAGAGACAATGGCAACATAAATAAACGTGAGAGGAAACTGTAGGAGCAATCCAGAGGCAATGGCAACATAAATAAACGTCAGAGGAAACTAGGGGCAATCGAGAATGGACAATCCAGAGACAATGGCAACATAAATAAATGTGAGAGAAAACTGTAGGGGCAATCAAGAATGGACAATCCAGAGACAATGGCAACATAAATAAACGTGAGAGGAAACTGTAGGGGCAATCAAGAATGGACAATCCAGAGAAAATGGCAACATAAATAAACATGAGAGAAAACTATAGGGGCAATCAAGAATGGACAATCCACAGAAAATGGCAACATAAATAAACGTGAGAGAAAACTGTAGGGGCAATCAAGAATGGACAATCCACAGAAAATGGCAACATAAATAAACGTGAGAGAAAACTGTAGGGGCAATCAAGAATGGACAATCCAGAGACAATGGCAACATAAATAAACGTGAGAGAAAACTGTAGGGGCAATCAAAAATGGACAATCCAGAGACAATGGCAACATAAAAAACGTGAGAGAAAACTGTAGTGGCAATCAAGAATGGACAATCCAGAGACAATGGCAACATAAATAAACGTGAGAGAAAACTGTAGGGGCAATCAAGAATGGACAATCCAGAGACAATGGCAACATAAATAAACGTGAGAGAAAACTGTAGGGGCAACCAAGAATGGACAATCCAGAGACAATGAAAACATAAATAAACGTGAGAGAAAACTGTAGTGGCAATCAAGAATGGACAATCCAGAGACAATGGCAACATAAATATACATCAGAGGAAACTGTAGGGGCAATCAAGAATGCACAATCCAGAGACAATGGCAACATAAATAAACGTGAGAGAAAACTGTAGGGGCAATCAAGAATGAACAATCCAGAGACAAAGGCAACATAAATAAACGTGAGAGAAAACTGTAGGGGCAATCAAGAATGGACAATCCAGAGACAATGGCAACATAAATAAACGTCAGAGGACTCTGTAGGGGCAATCAAGAATGCACAATCCAGAGACAATGGCAACATAAATAAACGTGAGAGGAAACTGTAGGAGCAATCCAGAGGCAATGGCAACATAAATAAACGTCAGAGGAAACTAGGGGCAATCGAGAATGGACAATCCAGAGACAATGGCAACATAAATAAATGTGAGAGAAAACTGTAGGGGCAATCAAGAATGCACAATCCAGAGACAATGGCAACATAAATAAACGTGAGAGGAAACTGTAGGGGCAATCAAGAATGGACAATCCACAGAAAATGGCAACATAAATAAACGTGAGAGAAAACTGTAGGGGCAATCAAGAATGTACAATCCAGAGACAATGACAATATAAATAAACGCGAGATAAAACTATATGGGCAATCAAGAATGTACACTCCAGAGACAATGGCAACATAAATAAACGTGAGAGAAAAATGTAGGGGCAATCAAGAATGGACAATCGAGAGACAATGGCAACATAAATAAACGTGAGAGAAAACTGTAGTGGCAATCAAGAATGGACAATCCAGAGACAATGGCAACATAAATAAACGTCAGAGGAAACTGTAGGGGCAATCAAGAATGCACAATCCAGAGACAATGGCAACATAAATAAACGTGAGAGAAAACTGTAGGGGCAATCAAGAATGGACAATCCAGAGACAATGGCAGCATAAATAAACGTGAGAGAAAACTGTAGGGGCAATCAAGAATGGAAAATCCAGACAATGGCAACATAAATAAACGTGAGAGGAAACAGTAGGGGCTATCAAGAATGGACAATCTAGGGACAATAGCAACATAAATAAACGTGAGAGAAAACTGTAGGGGCAATCAAGAATGGACAATCCAGAGACAATGACAACATAAATAAACGTGAGAGAAAACTGTAGTGGCAATCAAGAATGGACAATCCAGAGACAATGGCAACATAAATAAACATCAGAGGAAACTGTAGGGGCAATCAAGAATGCACAATCCAGAGACAATGGCAACATAAATAAACGTGAGAGAAAACTGTAGGGGCAATCAAGAATGGACAATCCAGAGACAATGGCAACATAAATAAACGTGAGAGAAAACTGTAGTGGCAATCAATAATGGACAAAGCAGAGACAATGGCAACATAAATAAACGTCAGAGGAAACTGTAGGGGAAATCAAGAATGCACAATTCAGAGACAATGGCAACATAAATAAACGTGAGAGGAAACTGTAGGAGCAATCCAGAGGCAATGGCAACATAAATAAACGTCAGAGGAAACTAGGGGCAATCGAGAATGGACAATCCAGAGACAATGGCAACATAAATAAATGTGAGAGAAAACTGTAGGGGCAATCAAGAATGGACAATCCAGAGACAATGGCAACATAAATAAACGTGAGAGGAAGCTGTAGGGGCAATCAAGAATGGACAATCCAGAGAAAATGGCAACATAAATAAACATGAGAGAAAACTATAGGGGCAATCAAGAATGGACAATCCACAGAAAATGGCAACATAAATAAACGTGAGAGAAAACTGTAGGGGCAATCAAGAATGGACAATCCACAGAAAATGGCAACATAAATAAACGTGAGAGAAAACTGTAGGGGCAATCAAGAATGGACAATCCAGAGACAATGGCAACATAAATAAACGTGAGGGAAAACTGTAGGGGCAATCAAGAATGTACAATCCAGAGACAATGACAATATAAATAAACGCGAGATAAAACTATAGGGGCAATCAAAAATGGACAATCTAGAGACAATAGCAACATAAATAAACGTGAGAGAAAACTGTAGGGGCAACCAAGAATGGACAATCCAGAGACAATGAAAACATAAATAAACGTGAGAGAAAACTGTAGTGGCAATCAAGAATGGACAATCCAGAGACAATGGCAACATAAATATACATCAGAGGAAACTGTAGGGGCAATCAAGAATGCACAATCCAGAGACAATGGCAACATAAATAAACGTGAGAGAAAACTGTAGTGGCAATCAAGAATGGACAATCCAGAGACAATGGCAACATAAATAAACGTCAGAGGACTCTGTAGGGGCAATCAAGAATGCACAATCCAGAGACAATGGCAACATAAATAAACGTGAGAGGAAACTGTAGGAGCAATCCAGAGGCAATGGCAACATAAATAAACGTCAGAGGAAACTAGGGGCAATCGAGAATGGACAATCCAGAGACAATGGCAACATAAATAAATGTGAGAGAAAACTGTAGGGGCAATCAAGAATGTACAATCCAGAGACAATGACAATATAAATAAACGCGAGATAAAACTATAGGGGCAATCAAAAATGGACAATCTAGAGACAATAGCAACATAAATAAACGTGAGAGAAAACTGTAGGGGCAACCAAGAATGGACAATCCAGAGACAATGAAAACATAAATAAACGTGAGAGAAAACTGTAGTGGCAATCAAGAATGGACAATCCAGAGACAATGGCAACATAAATATACATCAGAGGAAACTGTAGGGGCAATCAAGAATGCACAATCCAGAGACAATGGCAACATAAATAAACGTGAGAGAAAACTGTAGGGGCAATCAAGAATGAACAATCCAGAGACAAAGGCAACATAAATAAACGTGAGAGAAAACTGTAGGGGCAATCAAGAATGGACAATCCAGAGACAATGGCAACATAAATAAACGTCAGAGGACTCTGTAGGGGCAATCAAGAATGCACAATCCAGAGACAATGGCAACATAAATAAACGTGAGAGGAAACTGTAGGAGCAATCCAGAGGCAATGGCAACATAAATAAACGTCAGAGGAAACTAGGGGCAATCGAGAATGGACAATCCAGAGACAATGGCAACATAAATAAATGTGAGAGAAAACTGTAGGGGCAATCAAGAATGCACAATCCAGAGACAATGGCAACATAAATAAACGTGAGAGGAAACTGTAGGGGCAATCAAGAATGGACAATCCACAGAAAATGGCAACATAAATAAACGTGAGAGAAAACTGTAGGGGCAATCAAGAATGTACAATCCAGAGACAATGACAATATAAATAAACGCGAGATAAAACTATATGGGCAATCAAGAATGTACACTCCAGAGACAATGGCAACATAAATAAACGTGAGAGAAAAATGTAGGGGCAATCAAGAATGGACAATCGAGAGACAATGGCAACATAAATAAACGTGAGAGAAAACTGTAGTGGCAATCAAGAATGGACAATCCAGAGACAATGGCAACATAAATAAACGTCAGAGGAAACTGTAGGGGCAATCAAGAATGCACAATCCAGAGAAAATGGCAACATAAATAAACGTGAGAGAAAACTGTAGGGGCAATCAAAAATGGACAATCCAGAGACAATGGCAACATAAAAAACGTGAGAGAAAACTGTAGTGGCAATCAAGAATGGACAATCCAGAGACAATGGCAACATAAATAAACGTGAGAGAAAACTGTAGGGGCAATCAAGAATGGACAATCCAGAGACAATGGCAACATAAATAAACGTGAGAGAAAACTGTAGGGGCAACCAAGAATGGACAATCCAGAGACAATGAAAACATAAATAAACGTGAGAGAAAACTGTAGTGGCAATCAAGAATGGACAATCCAGAGACAATGGCAACATAAATATACATCAGAGGAAACTGTAGGGGCAATCAAGAATGCACAATCCAGAGACAATGGCAACATAAATAAACGTGAGAGAAAACTGTAGGGGCAATCAAGAATGAACAATCCAGAGACAAAGGCAACATAAATAAACGTGAGAGAAAACTGTAGGGGCAATCAAGAATGGACAATCCAGAGACAATGGCAACATAAATAAACGTCAGAGGACTCTGTAGGGGCAATCAAGAATGCACAATCCAGAGACAATGGCAACATAAATAAACGTGAGAGGAAACTGTAGGAGCAATCCAGAGACAATGGCAACATAAATAAACGTCAGAGGAAACTAGGGGCAATCGAGAATGGACAATCCAGAGACAATGGCAACATAAATAAATGTGAGAGAAAACTGTAGGGGCAATCAAGAATGCACAATCCAGAGACAATGGCAACATAAATAAACGTGAGAGGAAACTGTAGGGGCAATCAAGAATGGACAATCCACAGAAAATGGCAACATAAATAAACGTGAGAGAAAACTGTAGGGGCAATCAAGAATGTACAATCCAGAGACAATGACAATATAAATAAACGCGAGATAAAACTATATGGGCAATCAAGAATGTACACTCCAGAGACAATGGCAACATAAATAAACGTGAGAGAAAAATGTAGGGGCAATCAAGAATGGACAATCGAGAGACAATGGCAACATAAATAAACGTGAGAGAAAACTGTAGTGGCAATCAAGAATGCACAATCCAGAGACAATGGCAACATAAATAAACGTCAGAGGAAACTGTAGGGGCAATCAAGAATGCACAATCCAGAGACAATGGCAACATAAATAAACGTGAGAGAAAACTGTAGGGGCAATCAAAAATGGACAATCCAGAGACAATGGCAACATAAAAAACGTGAGAGAAAACTGTAGTGGCAATCAAGAATGGACAATCCAGAGACAATGGCAACATAAATAAACGTGAGAGAAAACTGTAGGGGCAATCAAGAATGGACAATCCAGAGACAATGGCAGCATAAATAAACGTGAGAGAAAACTGTAGGGGCAATCAAGAATGGAAAATCCAGACAATGGCAACATAAATAAACGTGAGAGGAAACAGTAGGGGCTATCAAGAATGGACAATCTAGGGACAATAGCAACATAAATAAACGTGAGAGAAAACTGTAGGGGCAATCAAGAATGGACAATCCAGAGACAATGACAACATAAATAAACGTGAGAGAAAACTGTAGTGGCAATCAAGAATGGACAATCCAGAGACAATGGCAACATAAATAAACATCAGAGGAAACTGTAGGGGCAATCAAGAATGCACAATCCAGAGACAATGGCAACATAAATAAACGTGAGAGAAAACTGTAGGGGCAATCAAGAATGGACAATCCAGAGACAATGGCAACATAAATAAACGTGAGAGAAAACTGTAGTGGCAATCAATAATGGACAAAGCAGAGACAATGGCAACATAAATAAACGTCAGAGGAAACTGTAGGGGAAATCAAGAATGCACAATTCAGAGACAATGGCAACATAAATAAACGTGAGAGGAAACTGTAGGAGCAATCCAGAGGCAATGGCAACATAAATAAACGTCAGAGGAAACTAGGGGCAATCGAGAATGGACAATCCAGAGACAATGGCAACATAAATAAATGTGAGAGAAAACTGTAGGGGCAATCAAGAATGGACAATCCAGAGACAATGGCAACATAAATAAACGTGAGAGGAAGCTGTAGGGGCAATCAAGAATGGACAATCCAGAGAAAATGGCAACATAAATAAACATGAGAGAAAACTATAGGGGCAATCAAGAATGGACAATCCACAGAAAATGGCAACATAAATAAACGTGAGAGAAAACTGTAGGGGCAATCAAGAATGGACAATCCACAGAAAATGGCAACATAAATAAACGTGAGAGAAAACTGTAGGGGCAATCAAGAATGGACAATCCAGAGACAATGGCAACATAAATAAACGTGAGGGAAAACTGTAGGGGCAATCAAGAATGTACAATCCAGAGACAATGACAATATAAATAAACGCGAGATAAAACTATAGGGGCAATCAAAAATGGACAATCTAGAGACAATAGCAACATAAATAAACGTGAGAGAAAACTGTAGGGGCAACCAAGAATGGACAATCCAGAGACAATGAAAACATAAATAAACGTGAGAGAAAACTGTAGTGGCAATCAAGAATGGACAATCCAGAGACAATGGCAACATAAATATACATCAGAGGAAACTGTAGGGGCAATCAAGAATGCACAATCCAGAGACAATGGCAACATAAATAAACGTGAGAGAAAACTGTAGTGGCAATCAAGAATGGACAATCCAGAGACAATGGCAACATAAATAAACGTCAGAGGACTCTGTAGGGGCAATCAAGAATGCACAATCCAGAGACAATGGCAACATAAATAAACGTGAGAGGAAACTGTAGGAGCAATCCAGAGGCAATGGCAACATAAATAAACGTCAGAGGAAACTAGGGGCAATCGAGAATGGACAATCCAGAGACAATGGCAACATAAATAAATGTGAGAGAAAACTGTAGGGGCAATCAAGAATGCACAATCCAGAGACAATGGCAACATAAATAAACGTGAGAGGAAACTGTAGGGGCAATCAAGAATGGACAATCCACAGAAAATGGCAACATAAATAAACGTGAGAGAAAACTGTAGGGGCAATCAAGAATGTACAATCTAGAGACAATGACAATATAAATAAACGCGAGATAAAACTATATGGGCAATCAAGAATGTACACTCCAGAGACAATGGCAACATAAATAAACGTGAGAGAAAACTGTAGGGGCAATCAAGAATGGACAATCGAGAGACAATGGCAACATAAATAAACGTGAGAGAAAACTGTAGTGGCAATCAAGAATGGACAATCCAGAGACAATGGCAACATAAATAAACGTCAGAGGAAACTGTAGGGGCAATCAAGAATGCACAATCCAGAGACAATGGCAACATAAATAAACGTGAGAGAAAACTGTAGGGGCAATCAAAAATGGACAATCCAGAGACAATGGCAACATAAAAAACGTGAGAGAAAACTGTAGTGGCAATCAAGAATGGACAATCCAGAGACAATGGCAGCATAAATAAACGTGAGAGAAAACTGTAGGGGCAATCAAGAATGGAAAATCCAGACAATGGCAACATAAATAAACGTGAGAGGAAACAGTAGGGACTATCAAGAATGGACAATCTAGGGACAATAGCAACATAAATAAACGTGAGAGAAAACTGTAGGGGCAATCAAGAATAGACAATCCAGAGACAATGACAACATAAATAAACGTGAGAGAAAACTGCAGTGACAATCAAGAATGGACAATCCAGAGACAATGGCAACATAAATAAACATCAGAGGAAACTGTAGGGGCAATCAAAAATGGACAATCCAGAGACAATGGCAACATAAAAAACGTGAGAGAAAACTGTAGTGGCAATCAAGAATGGACAATCCAGAGACAATGGCAACATAAATAAACGTGAGAGAAAACTGTAGGGGCAATCAAGAATGGACAATCCAGAGACAATGGCAGCATAAATAAACGTGAGAGAAAACTGTAGGGGCAATCAAGAATGGAAAATCCAGACAATGACAACATAAATAAACGTGAGAGGAAACAGTAGGGGCTATCAAGAATGGACAATCTAGGGACAATAGCAACATAAATAAACGTGAGAGAAAACTGTAGGGGCAATCAAGAATGGACAATCCAGAGACAATGACAACATAAATAAACGTGAGAGAAAACTGTAGTGGCAATCAAGAATGGACAATCCAGAGACAATGGCAACATAAATAAACATCAGAGGAAACTGTAGGGGCAATCAAGAATGCACAATCCAGAGACAATGGCAACATAAATAAACGTGAGAGAAAACTGTAGGGGCAATCAAGAATGGACAATCCAGAGACAATGGCAACATAAATAAACGTGAGAGAAAACTGTAGTGGCTATCAATAATGGACAAAGCAGAGACAATAGCAACATAAATAAACGTAAGAGGAAACTGTAGGGGCTATCAAGAATGGACAATCTAGGGACAATAGCAACATAAATAAACGTGAGAGAAAACTGTAGGGGCAATCAAGAATGGACAATCCAGAGACAATGGCAACATAAATAAACGTGAGAGGAAACTGTAGGGGCAATCAAGAATGGACAATCCACAGAAAATGGCAACATAAATAAACGTGAGAGAAAACTGTAGGGGCAATCAAGAAGGGACAATCCAGAGACAATGGCAACATAAATAAACGTGAGAGAAAACTGTAGGGGAAATCAAGAATGGACAATCCAGAGACAATGGCAGCATAAATAAACGTGAGAGAAAACTGTAGAGAAAATCAAGAATGGACAATCTAGAGACAATGGCAACATAAATAAACGTGAGAGGAAACTGTAGGAGCAATCCAGAGGCAATGGCAACATAAATAAACGTCAGAGGAAACTAGGGGCAATCGAGAATGGACAATCCAGAGACAATGGCAACATAAATAAATGTGAGAGAAAACTGTAGGGGCAATCAAGAATGGACAATCCAGAGACAATGGCAACATAAATAAACGTGAGAGGAAACTGTAGGGGCAATCAAGAATGGACAATCCAGAGAAAATGGCAACATAAATAAACATGAGAGAAAACTATAGGGGCAATCAAGAATGGACAATCCACAGAAAATGGCAACATAAATAAACGTGAGAGAAAACTGTAGGGGCAATCAAGAATGGACAATCCACAGAAAATGGCAACATAAATAAACGTGAGAGAAAACTGTAGGGGCAATCAAGAATGGACAATCCAGAGACAATGGCAATATAAATAAACGTGAGAGAAAACTGTAGGGGCAATCAAGAATGTACAATCCAGAGACAATGACAATATAAATAAACGCGAGATAAAACTATAGGGGCAATCAAAAATGGACAATCTAGAGACAATAGCAACATAAATAAACGTGAGAGAAAACTGTAGGGGCAACCAAGAATGGACAATCCAGAGACAATGAAAACATAAATAAACGTGAGAGAAAACTGTAGTGGCAATCAAGAATGGACAATCCAGAGACAATGGCAACATAAATATACATCAGAGGAAACTGTAGGGGCAATCAAGAATGCACAATCCAGAGACAATGGCAACATAAATAAACGTGAGAGAAAACTGTAGTGGCAATCAAGAATGGACAATCCAGAGACAATGGCAACATAAATAAACGTGAGAGAAAACTGTAGTGGCAATCAAGAATGGACAATCCAGAGACAATGGCAACATAAATAAACGTCAGAGGACTCTGTAGGGGCAATCAAGAATGCACAATCCAGAGACAATGGCAACATAAATAAACGTGAGAGGAAACTGTAGGAGCAATCCAGAGGCAATGGCAACATAAATAAACGTCAGAGGAAACTAGGGGCAATCGAGAATGGACAATCCAGAGACAATGGCAACATAAATAAATGTGAGAGAAAACTGTAGGGGCAATCAAGAATGCACAATCCAGAGACAATGACAACATAAATAAACGTGAGAGGAAACTGTAGGGGCAATCAAGAATGGACAATCCACAGAAAATGGCAACATAAATAAACGTGAGAGAAAACTGTAGGGGCAATCAAGAATGTACAATCCAGAGACAATGACAATATAAATAAACGCGAGATAAAACTATATGGGCAATCAAGAATGTACACTCCAGAGACAATGGCAACATAAATAAACGTGAGAGAAAACTGTAGGGGCAATCAAGAATGGACAATCGAGAGACAATGGCAACATAAATAAACGTGAGAGAAAACTGTAGTGGCAATCAAGAATGGACAATCCAGAGACAATGGCAACATAAATAAACGTCAGAGGAAACTGTAGGGGCAATCAAGAATGCACAATCCAGAGACAATGGCAACATAAATAAACGTGAGAGAAAACTGTAGGTGCAATCAAAAATGGACAATCCAGAGACAATGGCAACATAAAAAGCGTGAGAGAAAACTGTAGTGGCAATCAAGAATGGACAATCCAGAGACAATGGCAACATAAATAAACGTGAGAGAAAACTGTAGGGGCAATCAAGAATGGACAATCCAGAGACAATGGCAGCATAAATAAACGTGAGAGAAAACTGTAGGGGCAATCAAGAATGGAAAATCCAGACAATGGCAACATAAATAAACGTGAGAAGAAACAGTAGGGGCTATCAAGAATGGACAATCTAGGGACAATAGCAACATAAATAAACGTGAGAGAAAACTGTAGGGGCAATCAAGAATGGACAATCCAGAGACAATGACAACATAAATAAACGTGAGAGAAAACTGTAGTGGCAATCAAGAATGGACAATCCAGAGACAATGGCAACATAAATAAACATCAGAGGAAACTGTAGGGGCAATCAAGAATGCACAATCCAGAGACAATGGCAACATAAATAAACGTGAGAGAAAACTGTAGGGGCAAT
The DNA here is from genome assembly GCA_963383655.1 of Bathymodiolus septemdierum. Lineage (NCBI taxonomy): Eukaryota > Metazoa > Mollusca > Bivalvia > Mytilida > Modiolidae > Bathymodiolus > Bathymodiolus septemdierum. The sequence continues at coordinate 1,620,200 of OY726525.1, read as the reverse complement.
CAAGAATGGACAATCCAGAGACAATGGCAACATAAATAAACGTGAGAGAAAACTGTAGTGGCTATCAATAATGGACAAAGCAGAGACAATGGCAACATAAATAAACGTAAGAGGAAACTGTAGGGGAAATCAAGAATGCACAATTCAGAGACAATGGCAACATAAATAAACGTGAGAGGAAACTGTAGGAGCAATCCAGAGGCAATGGCAACATAAATAAACGTCAGAGGAAACTAGGGGAAATCGAGAATGGACAATCCAGAGACAATGGCAACATAAATAAATGTGAGAGGAAACTGTAGGGGCAATCAAGAATGGACAATCCACAGAAAATGGCAACATAAATAAACGTGAGAGAAAACTGTAGGGGCAATCAAGAAGGGACAATCCAGAGACAATGGCAACATAAATAAACGTGAGAGAAAACTGTAGGGGAAATCAAGAATGGACAATCCAGAGACAATGGCAGCATAAATAAACGTGAGAGAAAACTGTAGAGACAATCAAGAATGGACAATCTAGAGACAATGGCAACATAAATTAACGTGAGAGGAAACTGTAGGGGCAATCAAGAATGGACAATCCAGAGACAATCGCAACAGAAATAAACGTGAGAGAAGACTGTAGGGGCAATCAAGAATGTACAATCCAGAGACAATGACAATATAAATAAACGCGAGATAAAACTATATGGGCAATCAAGAATGTACACTCCAGAGACAATGGCAACATAAATAAACGTGAGAGAAAACTGTAGGGGCAATCAAGAATGGACAATCGAGAGACAATGGCAACATAAATAAACGTGAGAGAAAACTGTAGTGGCAATCAAGAATGGACAATCCAGAGACAATGGCAACATAAATAAACGTCAGAGGAAACTGTAGGGGCAATCAAGAATGCACAATCCAGAGACAATGGCAACATAAATAAACGTGAGAGAAAACTGTAGGGGCAATCAAAAATGGACAATCCAGAGACAATGGCAACATAAAAAGCGTGAGAGAAAACTGTAGTGGCAATCAAGAATGGACAATCCAGAGACAATGGCAACATAAATAAACGTGAGAGAAAACTGTAGGGGCAATCAAGAATGGACAATCCAGAGACAATGGCAGCATAAATAAACGTGAGAGAAAACTGTAGGGGCAATCAAGAATGGAAAATCCAGACAATGGCAACATAAATAAACGTGAGAAGAAACAGTAGGGGCTATCAAGAATGGACAATCTAGGGACAATAGCAACATAAATAAACGTGAGAGAAAACTGTAGGGGCAATCAAGAATGGACAATCCAGAGACAATGACAACATAAATAAACGTGAGAGAAAACTGTAGTGGCAATCAAGAATGGACAATCCAGAGACAATGGCAACATAAATAAACATCAGAGGAAACTGTAGGGGCAATCAAGAATGCACAATCCAGAGACAATGGCAACATAAATAAACGTGAGAGAAAACTGTAGGGGCAATCAAGAATGGACAATCCAGAGACAATGGCAACATAAATAAACGTGAGAGAAAACTGTAGTGGCTATCAATAATGGACAAAGCAGAGACAATGGCAACATAAATAAACGTAAGAGGAAACTGTAGGGGAAATCAAGAATGCACAATTCAGAGACAATGGCAACATAAATAAACGTGAGAGGAAACTGTAGGAGCAATCCAGAGGCAATGGCAACATAAATAAACGTCAGAGGAAACTAGGGGAAATCGAGAATGGACAATCCAGAGACAATGGCAACATAAATAAATGTGAGAGGAAACTGTAGGGGCAATCAAGAATGGACAATCCACAGAAAATGGCAACATAAATAAACGTGAGAGAAAACTGTAGGGGCAATCAAGAAGGGACAATCCAGAGACAATGGCAACATAAATAAACGTGAGAGAAAACTGTAGGGGAAATCAAGAATGGACAATCCAGAGACAATGGCAGCATAAACAAACGTGAGAGAAAACTGTAGAGACAATCAAGAATGGACAATCTAGAGACAATGGCAACATAAATTAACGTGAGAGGAAACTGTAGGGGCAATCAAGAATGGACAATCCAGAGACAATCGCAACAGAAATAAACGTGAGAGAAGACTGTAGGGGCAATCAAGAATGGACAATCCAGAGACAATGGCAGCATAAATAAAGGTGAGAGGAAACTGTAGGGGCAATCAAGAATGGACAATCTAGAGACAATAGCAACATAAATAAACGTGAGAGAACACTGTAGGGGCAATCAAGAATGGACAATCCAGAGACAATGACAACATAAATAAATGTGAGAGAAAACTGTAGTGGCAATCAAGAATGGATAATCCAGAGACAATAGCAACATAAATAAACGTGAGAGAAAACTGTAGGGGCAATCAAGAATGGACAGTCCAGAGACAATAGCAACATAAATAAACGTGAGAGAAAACTGTAGGGGCAATCAAGAATGGACAATCCAGAGACAATGGCAACATAAATAAACGTGAGAGAAAACTGTAGTGGCAATCAAGAATGGATAATCCAGAGACAATGGCAACATAAATAAACGTCAGAGGAAACTGTAGGGGCAATCAAAAATGCACAATACAGAGACAATGCCAACATAAATAAACGTGAGAGGAAACTGCAGGAGCAATCCAGAGGTAATGGCAACATAAATAAACGTCAGAGGAAACTAGGGGCAATCGAGAATGGACAATCCAGAGACAATGGCAACATAAATAAATATGAGAGAAAACTGTAGGGGCAATCAAGAATGGACAATCCAGAGACAATGGCAACATAAATAAACGTGAGAGGAAACTGTAGGGGCAATCAAGAATGGACAATCCAGAGACAATGGCAACATAAATAAACGTGAGAGAAAACTGTAGGGGCAATGAAGAATGGACAATCCACAGAAAATGGCAACATAAATAAACGTGAGAGAAAAATGTAGGGGCAATCAAGAATGGACAATCCAGAGACAATGGCAACATAAATAAACGTGAGAGAAAACTGTAGGGGCAATCAAGAATGTACAATCCAGAGACAATGATAATATAAATAAACGCGAGATAAAACTATAGGGGCAATCAAAAAAGTACAATCCAGAGACAATGGCAACATAAATAAACGTGAGAGAAAACTGTACGGGCAATCAAGAATGGACAATCCAGAGACAATGGCAACATAAATAAACGTGAGAGAAAACTGTATGGGCAATCAAGAATGGACAATCCAGAGACAATGGCAGCATAAATAAAGGTGAGAGAAAACTGTAGGGGAAATCAAGAATGAACAATCCAGAGACAATGGCAACATAAATAAATGTGAGAGAAAACTGTAGGGGCAATCAAGAATGGACAATCCAGAGACAATGGCAACATAAATAAACGTGAGAGGAAACTGTAGGGGCAATCAAGAATGGACAATCCAGAGAAAATGGCAACATAAATAAACGTGAGAGAAAACTGTAGGGGCAATCAAGAATGGACAATCCACAGAAAATGGCAACATAAATAAACGTGAGAGAAAACTGTAGGGGCAATCAAGAATGGACAATCCACAGAAAATGGCAAGATAAATAAACGTGAGAGAAAACTGTAGGGGCAATCAAGAATGGACAATCCAGAGACAATGGCAACATAAATAAACGTGAGAGAAAACTGTAGGGGCAATCAAGAATGTACAATCCAGAGACAATGACAATATAAATAAACGCGAGATAAAACTATAGGGGCAATCAAAAATGGACAATCTAGAGACAATGGCAACATAAATAAACGTGAGAGAAAACTGTAGGGGCAATCAAGAATGGACAATCCAGAGACAATGAAAACATAAATAAACGTGAGAGAAAACTGTAGTGGCAATCAAGAATGGACAATCCAGAGACAATGACAACATAAATATACATCAGAGGAAACTGTAGGGGCAATCAAGAATGCACAATCCAGAGACAATGGCAACATAAATAAACGTGAGAGAAAATTGTAGGGGCAATCAAGAATGAACAATCCAGAGACAAAGGCAACATAAATAAACGTGAGAGAAAACTGTAGTGGCAATCAAGAGTGGACAATCCAGAGACAATGGCAACATAAATAAACGTCAGAGGACTCTGTAGGGGCAATCAAGAATGCACAATCCAGAGACAATGGCAACATAAATAAACGTGAGAGGAAACTGTAGGAGCAATCCAGAGGCAATGGCAACATAAATAAACGTCAGAGGAAACTAGGGGCAATCGAGAATGGACAATCCAGAGACAATGGCAACATAAATAAATGTGAGAGAAAACTGTAGGGGCAATCAAGAATGCACAATCCAGAGACAATGGCAACATAAATAAACGTGAGAGGAAACTGTAGGGGCAATCAAGAATGGACAATCCACAGAAAATGGCAACATAAATAAACGTGAGAGAAAACTGTAGGGGCAATCAAGAATGTACAATCCAGAGACAATGACAATATAAATAAACGCGAGATAAAACTATATGGGCAATCAAGAATGTACACTCCAGAGACAATGGCAACATAAATAAACGTGAGAGAAAACTGTAGGGGCAATCAAGAATGGACAATCCAGAGACAATGACAATATAAATAAACGCGAGATAAAACTATATGGGCAATCAAGAATGTACACTCCAGAGACAATGGCAACATAAATAAACGTGAGAGAAAACTGTAGGGGCAATCAAGAATGGACAATCGAGAGACAATGGCAACATAAATAAACGTGAGAGAAAACTGTAGTGGCAATCAAGAATGGACAATCCAGAGACAATGGCAACATAAATAAACGTCAGAGGAAACTGTAGGGGCAATCAAGAATGCACAATCCAGAGACAATGGCAACATAAATAAACGTGAGAGAAAACTGTAGGGGCAATCAAAAATGGACAATCCAGAGACAATGGCAACATAAAAAACGTGAGAGAAAACTGTAGTGGCAATCAAGAATGGACAATCCAGAGACAATGGCAACATAAATAAACGTGAGAGAAAACTGTAGGGGCAATCAAGAATGGACAATCCAGAGACAATGGCAGCATAAATAAACGTGAGAGAAAACTGTAGGGGCAATCAAGAATGGAAAATCCAGACAATGGCAACATAAATAAACGTGAGAGGAAACAGTAGGGGCTATCAAGAATGGACAATCTAGAGACAATAGCAACATAAATAAACGTGAGAGAAAACTGTAGGGGCAATCAAGAATGGACAATCCAGAGACAATGACAACATAAATAAACGTGAGAGAAAACTGTAGTGGCAATCAAGAATGGACAATCCAGAGACAATGGCAACATAAATAAACATCAGAGGAAACTGTAGGGGCAATCAAGAATGCACAATCCAGAGACAATGGCAACATAAATAAACGTGAGAGAAAACTGTAGGGGCAATCAAGAATGGACAATCCAGAGACAATGGCAACATAAATAAACGTGAGAGAAAACTGTAGTGGCAATCAATAATGGACAAAGCAGAGACAATGGCAACATAAATAAACGTAAGAGGAAACTGTAGGGGAAATCAAGAATGCACAATTCAGAGACAATGGCAACATAAATAAACGTGAGAGGAAACTGTAGGAGCAATCCAGAGGCAATGGCAACATAAATAAACGTCAGAGGAAACTAGGGGAAATCGAGAATGGACAATCCAGAGACAATGGCATCATAAATAAATGTGAGAGAAAACTGTAGGGGCAATCAAGAATGGACAATCCAGAGACAATGGCAACATAAATAAACGTGAGAGGAAACTGTAGGGGCAATCAAGAATGGACAATCCACAGAAAATGGCAACATAAATAAACGTGAGAGAAAACTGTAGGGGCAATCAAGAAGGGACAATCCAGAGACAATGGCAACATAAATAAACGTGAGAGAAAACTGTAGGGGAAATCAAGAATGGACAATCCAGAGACAATGGCAGCATAAATAAACGTGAGAGAAAACTGTAGAGACAATCAAGAATGGACAATGTAGAGACAATGGCAACATAAATTAACGTGAGAGGAAACTGTAGGGGCAATCAAGAATGGACAATCCAGAGACAATGGCAAGATAAATAAACGTGAGAGAAAACTGTAGGGGCAATCAAGAATGGACAATCCAGAGACAATGGCAGCATAAATAAAGGTGAGAGGAAACTGTAGGGGCAATCAAGAATGGACAATCCAGAGACAATGGCAGCATAAATAAAGGTGAGAGGAAACTGTAGGGGCAATCAAGAATGGACAATCTAGAGACAATCGCAACAGAAATAAACGTGAGAGAAAACTGTAGGGGCAATCAAGAATGGACAATCCAGAGACAATGGCAGCATAAATAAAGGTGAGAGGAAACTGTAGTGGCAATCAAGAATGGACAATCCAGAGACAATGGCAACATAAATAAACGTCAGAGGAAACTGTAGGGGCAATCAAGAATGCACAATCCAGAGACAATGGCAACATAAATAAACGTGAGAGAAAACTGTAGGGGCAATCAAAAATGGACAATCCAGAGACAATGGCAACATAAAAAACGTGAGAGAAAACTGTAGTGGCAATCAAGAATGGACAATCCAGAGACAATGGCAACATAAATAAACGTGAGAGAAAACTGTAGGGGCAATCAAGAATGGACAATCCAGAGACAATGGCAGCATAAATAAACGTGAGAGAAAACTGTAGGGGCAATCAAGAATGGAAAATCCAGACAATGGCAACATAAATAAACGTGAGAGGAAACAGTAGGGGCTATCAAGAATGGACAATCTAGAGACAATAGCAACATAAATAAACGTGAGAGAAAACTGTAGGGGCAATCAAGAATGGACAATCCAGAGACAATGACAACATAAATAAACGTGAGAGAAAACTGTAGTGGCAATCAAGAATGGACAATCCAGAGACAATGGCAACATAAATAAACATCAGAGGAAACTGTAGGGGCAATCAAGAATGCACAATCCAGAGACAATGGCAACATAAATAAACGTGAGAGAAAACTGTAGGGGCAATCAAGAATGGACAATCCAGAGACAATGGCAACATAAATAAACGTGAGAGAAAACTGTAGTGGCAATCAATAATGGACAAAGCAGAGACAATGGCAACATAAATAAACGTAAGAGGAAACTGTAGGGGAAATCAAGAATGCACAATTCAGAGACAATGGCAACATAAATAAACGTGAGAGGAAACTGTAGGAGCAATCCAGAGGCAATGGCAACATAAATAAACGTCAGAGGAAACTAGGGGAAATCGAGAATGGACAATCCAGAGACAATGGCATCATAAATAAATGTGAGAGAAAACTGTAGGGGCAATCAAGAATGGACAATCCAGAGACAATGGCAACATAAATAAACGTGAGAGGAAACTGTAGGGGCAATCAAGAATGGACAATCCACAGAAAATGGCAACATAAATAAACGTGAGAGAAAACTGTAGGGGCAATCAAGAAGGGACAATCCAGAGACAATGGCAACATAAATAAACGTGAGAGAAAACTGTAGGGGAAATCAAGAATGGACAATCCAGAGACAATGGCAGCATAAATAAACGTGAGAGAAAACTGTAGAGACAATCAAGAATGGACAATGTAGAGACAATGGCAACATAAATTAACGTGAGAGGAAACTGTAGGGGCAATCAAGAATGGACAATCCAGAGACAATGGCAAGATAAATAAACGTGAGAGAAAACTGTAGGGGCAATCAAGAATGGACAATCCAGAGACAATGGCAGCATAAATAAAGGTGAGAGGAAACTGTAGGGGCAATCAAGAATGGACAATCCAGAGACAATGGCAGCATAAATAAAGGTGAGAGGAAACTGTAGGGGCAATCAAGAATGGACAATCTAGAGACAATCGCAACAGAAATAAACGTGAGAGAAAACTGTAGGGGCAATCAAGAATGGACAATCCAGAGACAATGGCAGCATAAATAAAGGTGAGAGGAAACTGTAGGGGCAATCAAGAATGGACAATCTAGAGACAATAGCAACATAAATAAACGTGAGAGAAAACTGTAGGGGCAATCAAAAATGGACAATCCAGAGACAATCGCAACATAAATAAACGTGAGAGGAAACTGTAGGGGCAATCAAGAATGGACAATCCAGAGACAATGGCAGCATAAATAAAGGTGAGAGGAAACTGTAGGGGCAATCAAGAATGGACAATCTAGAGACAATAGCAACATAAATAAACGTGAGAGAAAACTGTAGGGGCAATCAAGAATGGACAATCCAGAGACAATGACAACATAAATAAATGTGAGAGAAAACTGTAGTGGCAATCAAGAATGGATAATCCAGAGACAATAGCAACATAAATAAACGTGAGAGAAAATTGTAGGGGCAATCAAGAATGGACAGTCCAGAGACAATAGCAACATAAATAAACGTGAGAGAAAACTGTAGGGGCAATCAAGAATGGACAATCCAGAGATAATGGCAACATAAATAAACGTGAGAGAAAACTGTAGTGGCAATCAAGAATGGATAATCCAGAGACAATGGCAACATAAATAAACGTCAGAGGAAACTGTAGGGGCAATCAAGAATGCACAATCCAGAGACAATGCCAACATAAATAAACGTGAGAGGAAACTGCAGGAGCAATCCAGAGGTAATGGCAACATAAATAAACGTCAGAGGAAACTAGGGGCAATCGAGAATGGACAATGCAGAGACAATGGCAACATAAATAAATATGAGAGAAAACTGTAGGGACAATCAAGAATGGACAATCCAGAGACAATGGCAACATAAATAAACGTGAGAGGAAACTGTAGGGGCAATCAAGAATGGACAATCCAGAGACAATGGCAACATAAATAAACGTGAGAGAAAACTATAGGGGCAATGAAGAATGGATAATCCACAGAAAATGGCAACATAAATAAACGTGAGAGAAAAATGTAGGGGCAATCAAGAATGGACAATCCAGAGACAATGGCAACATAAATAAACGTGAGAGAAAACTGTAGAGGCAATCAAGAATGTACAATCCAGAGACAATGATAATATAAATAAACGCGAGATAAAACTATAGGGGCAATCAAAAATGTACAATCCAGAGACAATGGCAACATAAATAAACGTGAGAGAAAACTGTAGGGGCAATCAAGAATGGACAATCCAGAGACAATGGCAACATAAATAAACGTGAGAGAAAACTGTAGGGCAATCAAGAATGGACAATCCAGAGACAATGGCAGCATAAATAAAGGTGAGAGAAAACTGTAGGGGAAATCAAGAATGGACAATCCAGAGACAATGGCAACATAAATAAATGTGAGAGAAAACTGTAGGGGCAATCAAGAATGGACAATCAAGAGACAATGGCAGCATAAATAAACGTGAGAGAAAACTGTAGAGGCAATCAAGAATGGACAATCTAGAGACAATGGCAACATAAATTAACGTGAGAGGAAACTGTAGGGGCAATCAAGAATGGACAATCCAGAGACAATCGCAACATAAATAAACGTGAGAGAAAAATGTAGGGGCAATCAAGAATGGACAATCCAGAGACAATGGCAGCATAAATAAACGTGAGAGGAAATTGTAGGAGCAATGAAGAATGGACAATCCAGAAACAATGGCAACATAAATAAACGTGAGAGAAAACTGTAGGGGCAATCAAGAATGGACAATCTAGAGACAATGTCAATATAAATAAACGTGAGAGGAAACTGTAGGGGCAATCAAGAATGGACAATCCAGAGACAATGGCAACATAAATAAACGTGAGAGAAAACTGTAAGGGCAATCAAGAATGGACAATCTAGAGACAATGGCAACATGAATAAACGTGAGAGGAAACTGTAGGGGCAATCAAAAATGGACAATCCAGAGACAATGGCAAGATAAATAATCGTGAGAGAAAACTGTAGGGGCAATCAAGAATGGACAATCCAGAGACAATGGCAACATAAATAAAAGTGAGAGAAAACAGTAGGGGCAATCAAGAATGGACAATCTAGAGACAATGACAACATAAATAAACGTGAGAAGAAACTGTAGGGGCAATCATGAATGGACAATCCAGAGACAATTGCAGCATAAATAAACGTGAAAGAAAATTGTAGGGGCAATCAAGAATGGACAATCTAGAGACAATGACAACATAAATAAACGTGAGAGAAAACTGTAGGGGCAATCAAGAATGGACAATCTAGAGACAATGGCAACATAAATTAACGTGAGATGAAACTGTAGGGGCAATCAAGATTGGACAATCCAGAGACAATCGCAACATAAATAAACGTGAGAGACAACTGTAGGGGCAATCAAGAATGGACAATCCAGAGACAATGGCAGCATAAATAAAGGTGAGAGGAAACTGTAGTGGCAATCAAGAATGGACAATCCAGAGACAATGGCAACATAAATAAACTTGAGAGAAAACTGTAGGGGCAACCAAGAATGGACAATCCAGAGACAATGGCAGCATAAATAAACGTGCGAGAAAACTGTAGGGGCAATCAAGAATGGAAAATCCAGACAATGGCAACATATATAAATGTGAGAGGAAACTGTAGGGGCAATCAAGAATGGACAATCCAGAGACAATAGCAACATAAATAAACGTGAGAGAAAACTGTAGGGGCAATCAAGAATGGACAATCCAGAGACAATGGCAACATAAATAAACGTGAGAGAAAACTGTAGTGGCAATCAAGAATGGATAATCCAGAGACAATGGCAACATAAATAAACGTCAGAGGAAACTGTAGGGGCAATCAAGAATGCACAATCCAGAGACAATGCCAACATAAATAAACGTGAGAGGAAACTGTAGGAGCAATCCAGAGGCAATGGTAACATAAATAAACATCAGAGGAAACTAGGGGCAATCGAGAATGGACAATCCAGAGACAATGGCAACATAAATAAATATGAGAGAAAACTGTAGGGGCAATCAAGAATGGACAATCCAGAGACAATGGCAACATAAATAAACGTGAGAGGAAACTGTAGGGGCAATCAAGAATGGACAATCCAGAGACAATGGCAACATAAATAACCGTGAGAGAAAACTATAGGGGCAATCAAGAATGGACAATCCACAGAAAATGGCAACATAAATAAACGTGAGAGAAAACTGTAGGGGCAATCAAGAATGGACAATCCAGAGACAATGGCAACATAAATAAACGTGAGAGAAAACTGTAGGGGCAATCAAGAATGTACAATCCAGAGACAATGACAATATAAATAAACGCGAGATAAAACTATAGGGGCAATCAAAAATGTACAATCCAGAGACAATGGCAACATAAATAAACGTGAGAGAAAACTGAAGGGGCAATCAAGAATGGACAATCCAGAGACAATGGCAACATAAATAAACGTGAGAGAAAACTGTAGTGGCAATCAAGAATGGACAATCCAGAGACAATGGCAACATAAATAAACGTGAGAGAAAACTGTATGAGCAATCAAGAATGGACAATCCAGAGACAATGGCAGCATAAATAAACGTGAGAGAAAACTGTATGAGCAATCAAGAATGGACAATCCAGAGACAATGGCAGCATAAATAAACGTGAGAGAAAACTGTAGTGGCAATCAAGAATGGACAATCCAGAGACAATGGCAACATAAATAAACGTGAGAGAAAACTGTATGGGCAATCAAGAATGGACAATCCAGAGACAATGGCAGCATAAATAAACGTCAGAGAAAACTGTACGGGAAATCAAGAATGGACAATCCAGAGACAATGGCAACATAAATAAACGTGAGAGAAAACTGTAGGGGCAATCAAGAGACAATGGCAGCATAAATAAATGTGAGAGAAAACTGTAGAGGCAATCAAGAATGGACAATCTAGAGACAATGGCAACATAAATTAACCTGAGAGCAAACTGTAGGGGCAATCAAGAATGGACAATCCAGAGGCAATCGCAACATAAATAAACGTGAGAGAAAACTGTAGGAGCAATGAAGAACGGCCAATCCAGAAACAATGGCAACATAAATAAACGTGAGAGAAAATTGTAGGGGCAATCAAGAATGGACAATCTAGAGACAATGGCAATATAAATAAACGTGAGAGGAAACTGTAGGGGCAATCAAGAATGGACAATCCAGAGACAATGGAAACATAAATACACGTGAGAGAAAACTGTAGGGGCAATCAAGAATGGACAATCCAGACAATGGCAGCATAAATAAACGTGAGAGGAAACTGTAGGGGCAATCAAGAATGGACAATCTAGAGACAATGGCAACATAAATAAACGTGAGAGAAAATTGTAGGGGCAATCAAGAATGGACAATCTAGAGACAATGGCAATATAAATAAACGTGAGAGGAAACTGTAGGGGCAATCAAGAATGGACAATCCAGAGACAATGGCAACATAAATACACGTGAGAGAAAACTGTAGGGGCAATCAAGAATGGACAATCCAGACAATGGCAGCATAAATAAACGTGAGAGGAAACTGTAGGGGCAATCAAGAATGGACAATCTAGAGACAATGGCAAGATAAATAAACGTGAGAGGAAACTGTAGAGGCAATCAAGAATGGACAATCCAGAGACAATGGCAAGATAAATAATCGTGAGAGAAAACTGTAGGGGCAATCAAGAATGGACAATCCAGAGACAATGGCAACATAAACAAACGTGAGAGAAAACAGTAGGGGCAATCAAGAATGGACAATCTAGAGACAATGACAACATAAATAAACGTGAGAGGAAATTGTAGGGGCAATCATGAATGGACAATCCAGAGACAATTGCAGCATAAATAAACGTGAAAGAAAACTGTAGGGGCAATCAAGAATGTACAATCTAGAGACAATGACAACATAAATAAACGTGAGAGAAAACTGTAGGGGCAATCAAGAATGGACAATCTAGAGACAATGGCAACATAAATTAACGTGAGAGGAAACTGTAGGGGCAATCAAGATTGGACAATCCAGAGACAATCGCAACATAAATAAACGTGAGAGAAAACTGTAGGGGCAATCAAGAATAGACAATCCAGAGACAATGGCAGCATAAATAAACGTGAGAGAAAACTGTAGTGGCAATCAAGAATGGACAATCTAGAGACAATGGCAATATAAATAAACGTGAGAGGAAACTGTAGGGGCAATCAAGAATGGACAATCCAGAGACAATGGCAACATAAATAAACGTGAGAGGAATCTGTAGGGGCAATCAAGAATGGACAATCCAGAGACAATGGCAATATAAATAATCGTGAGAGAAAACTGTAGGGGCAATCAAGAATGGACAATCCAGAGACAATGGCAACATAAATAAACGTGAGAGAAAACAGTAGGGGCAATCAAGAATGGACAATCTAGAGACAATGACTACATAAATAAACGTGAGAGGAAACTGTAGGGGCAATCATGAATGGACAATCCAGAGACAATTGCAGCATAAATAAACGTGAAAAAAAACCTGTAGGGGCAATCAAGAATGGACAATCCAGAGACAATGGCAACATAAATAAATGTGAGAAAAAACTGTAGGGGTAATCAAGAATGGACAATCCAGAGAGAATGGCAACATAAATAAACGTGAGAGGAAACTGTAGGGGCAATCAAGAATGGACAATCTAGAGACAATGACAACATAAATAAACGTGAGAGGAAACTGTAGGGGCAATCTAGAATGGACAATCCAGAGACAATTGCAGCATAAATAAACGTGAAAGAAAACTGTAGGGGCAATCAAGAATGGACAATCCAGAGACAATGACAACATAAATAAACGTGAGAGAAAACTGTAGGGGCAATCAAGAATGGACAATCTAGAGACAATGGCAACATAAATTAACGTGAGAGGAAACTGTAGGGGCAATCAAGATTGGACAATCCAGAGACAATCGCAACATAAATAAACGTGAGAGAAAACTGTAGGGGCAATCAAGAATGGACAATCCAGAGACAATGGCAGCATAAATAAACGTGAGAGGAAACTGTAGGAGCAATGAAGAATGGACAATCCAGAGACAATGGCAACATAAATAAACGTGAGAGAAAACTGTAGGGGCAATCAAGAATGGACAATCTAGAGACAATGGCAATATAAATAAACGTGAGAGGAAACTGTAGGGGCAATCAAGAATGGACAATCCAGAGACAATGGCAACATAAATAAACGTGAGAGGAATCTGTAGGGGCAATCAAGAATGGACAATCCAGAGACAATGGCAATATAAATAATCGTGAGAGAAAACTGTAGGGGCAATCAAGAATGGACAATCCAGAGACAATGGCAACATAAATAAACGTGAGAGAAAACAGTAGGGGCAATCAAGAATGGACAATCTAGAGACAATGACAACATAAATAAACGTGAGAGGAAACTGTAGGGGCAATCATGAATGGACAATCCAGAGACAATTGCAGCATAAATAAACGTGAAAAAAAACTGTAGGGGCAATCAAGAATGGACAATCTAGAGACAATGACAACATAAATAATCGCGAGAGGAAACGGTAGGGGCAATCAAGAATGTACAATCCAGAAACAATGGCAACATAAATAAACGTGAGAGAAAACTGTAGGGGCAATCAAGAATGGACAATCCAGACACAATGGCAATATAAATAAACGTCAGAGGAAACTGTAGGGGCAATCAAGAATGGACAATCCAGAGACAATGGCAACATAAATAAACGTCAGAGGAAACTGTAGGGGCAATCGAGAATGGACAATCCAGAGACAATGGCAACATAAATAAATGTGAGAAAAAACTGTAGGGGTAATCAAGAATGGACAATCCAGACACAATGGCAACATAAATAAACGTGAGAGAAAACAGTAGGGGCAATCAAAAATGGACAATCTAGAGACAATGACAACATAAATAAACGTGAGAAGAAACTGTAGGAGCAATGAAGAATGGACAATCCAGAGACAATGGCAACATAAATAAAGGTGAGAGAAAACTGTAGGGGCAATCAAGAATGGACAATCTAGAGACAATGGCAATATAAATAAACGTGAGAGGAAACTGTAGGGGCAATCAAGAATGGACAATCCAGAGACAATGGCAACATAAATAAACGTGAGAGGTATATGTAGGGGCAATCAAGAATGGACAATCCAGAGACAATGGCAATATAAATAATCGTGAGAGAAAACTGTAGGGGCAATCAAGAATGGACAATCCAGAGACAATGGCAACATAAATAAACGTGAGAGAAAACAGTAGGGGCAATCAAGAATGCACAATCTAGAGACAATGACAACATAAATAAACGTGAGAGAAAACTGTAGGGGCAATCAAGAATGGACAATCTAGAGACAATGGCAATATAAATAAACGTGAGAGGAAACTGTAGGGGCAATCAAGAATGGACAATCCAGAGACAATGGCAACATAAATAAACGTGAGAGGAATCTGTAGGGGCAATCAAGAATGGACAATCCAGAGACAATGGCAATATAAATAATCGTGAGAGAAAACTGTAGGGGCAATCAAGAATGGACAATCCAGAGACAATGGCAACATAAATAAACGTGAGAGAAAACAGTAGGGGCAATCAAGAATGGACAATCTAGAGACAATGACAACATAAATAAACGTGAGAGGAAACTGTAGGGGCAATCATGAATGGACAATCCAGAGACAATTGCAGCATAAATAAACGTGAAAAAAAACTGTAGGGGCAATCAAGAATGGACAATCTAGAGACAATGACAACATAAATAATCGTGAGGGAAACGGTAGGGGCAATCAAGAATGTACAATCCAGAAACAATGGCAACATAAATAAACGTGAGAGAAAACTGTAGGGGCAATCAAGAATGGACAATCCAGACACAATGGTAATATAAATAAAGGTCAGAGGAAACTGTAGGGGCAATCAAGAATGGACAATCCAGAGACAATGGCAACATAAATAAACGTCAGAGGAAACTGTAGGGGCAATCGAGAATGGACAATCCAGAGACAATGGCAACATAAATAAATGTAAGAAAAAACTGTAGGGGTAATCAAGAATGGACAATCCAGAAAGAATGGCAACATAAATAAACGTGAGAGGAAACTGTAGGGGCAATCAAGAATGGACAATCTAGAGACAATGGCAACATAAATAAATGTGAGAGGAAACTGTAGGGGCAATCTAGAATGGACAATCCAGAGACAATGGCAACAAAAATAAACGTGAGAGAAAACTGTAGGGGCAATCAAGAATGGACAATCCAGACAATGGCAGCATAAATAAACGTGAGAGGAAACTGTAGGGGCAATCAAGAATGGACAATCTAGAAACAATGACAACATAAATAAACGTGAGAGGAAACTGTAGGGGCAATCATGAATGGACAATCCAGAGACAATTGCAGCATAAATAAACGTGAAAAAAAAACTGAAGGGGCAATCAAGAATGGACAATCCAGACACAATGGCAACATAAATAAACGTCAGAGGAAACTGTAGGGGCAATCAAGAATGGACAATCCAGAGACAATGGCAACATAAATAAACGTCAGAGAAAACTGTAGGGGCAATCGAGAATGGACAATCCAGAGACAATGGCAACATAAATAAATGTGAGAAAAAACTGTAGGGGTAATCAAGAATGGACAATCCAGAGAGAATGGCAACATAAATAAACGTGAGAGGAAACTGTAGGGGCAATCAAGAATGGACAATCTAGAGACAATGGCAACATAAATAAACGTGAGAGGAAACTGTAGGGGCTATCAAGAATGGACAATCTAGAGACAATGACAACATAAATAAACGTGAGAGGAAACTGTAGGGGCAATCATGAATGGACAATCCAGAGACAATTGCAGCATAAATAAACGTGAAAGAAAACTGTAGGGGCAATCAAGAATGGACAATCCAGAGACAATGACAACATAAATAAACGTGAGAGAAAACGGTAGGGGCAATCAAGAATGGACAATCTAGAGACAATGGCAACATAAATTAACGTGAGAGGAAACTGTAGGGGCAATCAAGATTGGACAATCCAGAGACAATCGCAACATAAATAAACGTGAGAGAAAACTGTAGGGGCAATCAAGAATGGACAATCCAGACAATGGCAGCATAAATAAACGTGAGAGGAAACTGTAGGAGCAATGAAGAATGGACAATCCAGAGACAATGGCAACATAAATAAACGTGAGAGAAAACTGTAGGGGCAATCAAGAATGGACAATCTAGAGACAATGGCAATATAAATAAACGTGAGAGGAAACTGTAGGGGCAATCAAGAATGGACAATCCAGAGACAATGGCAATATAAATAA
This sequence comes from Bathymodiolus septemdierum, assembly GCA_963383655.1. Classification (NCBI taxonomy): domain Eukaryota; kingdom Metazoa; phylum Mollusca; class Bivalvia; order Mytilida; family Modiolidae; genus Bathymodiolus; species Bathymodiolus septemdierum. The sequence continues at coordinate 1,602,967 of OY726525.1, read as the reverse complement.
TCGTGAGAGAAAACTGTAGGGGCAATCAAGAATGGACAATCCAGAGACAATGGCAACATAAATAAACGTGAGAGAAAACAGTAGGGGCAATCAAGAATGGACAATCTAGAGACAATGACAACATAAATAAACGTGAGAGGAAACTGTAGGGGCAATCATGAATGGACAATCCAGAGACAATTGCAGCATGAATAAACGTGAAAAAAAAACTGTAGGGGCAATCAAGAATGGACAATCTAGAGACAATGACAACATAAATAATCGCGAGAGGAAACGGTAGGGGCAATCAAGAATGTACAATCCAGAAACAATGGCAACATAAATAAACGTGAGAGAAAACTGTAGGGGCAATCAAGAATGGACAATCCAGACACAATGGCAATATAAATAAACGTCAGAGGAAACTGTAGGGGCAATCAAGAATGGACAATCCAGAGACAATGGCAACATAAATAAACGTCAGAGGAAACTGTAGGGGCAATCGAGAATGGACAATCCAGAGACAATGGCAACAAAAATAAATGTGAGAAAAAACTGTAGGGGTAATCAAGAATGGACAATCCAGAGAGAATGGCAACATAAATAAACGTGAGAGGAAACTGTAGGGGCAATCAAGAATGGACAATCTAGAGACAATGGCAACATAAATAAACGTGAGAGAAAACTGTAGGGGCAATCTAGAATGGACAATCCAGAGACAATGGCAACATAAATAAACGTGAGAGAAAACTGTAGGGGCAATCAAGAATGGACAATCCAGACAATGGCAGCATAAATAAACGTGAGAGGAAACTGTAGGGGCAATCAAGAATGGACAATCTAGAGACCATGGCAACATAAATAAACGTGAGAAGAAAATGCAGGGGCAATCAAGAATGGACAATCCAGAGACAATGGTAAGATAAATAATCGTGAGAGAAAACTGTAGGGGCAATCAAGAATGGACAATCCAGAGACAATTGCAGCATAAATAAACGTGAAAGAAAACTGTAGGGGCAATCAAGAATGGACAATCTAGAGACAATGGCAACATAAATTAACGTGAGAGGAAACTGTAGCGGCAATCAAGATTGGACAATCCAGAGACAATCGCAACATAAATAAACGTGAGAGAAAACTGTAGGGGCAATCAAGAATGGACAATCCAGAGACAATGGCAGCATAAATAAACGTGAGAGGAAACTGTAGGAGCAATGAAGAATGGACAATCCAGAGACAATGGCAACATAAATAAACGTGAGAGAAAACTGTAGGGGCAATCAAGAATGGACAATCTAGAGACAATGGCAATATAAATAAACGTGAGAGGAAACTGTAGGGGCAATCAAGAATGGACAATCCAGAGACAATGGCAACATAAATAAACGTGAGAAGAAACTGTAGGGACAATCAAGAATGGATAATCTAGAGACAATGGCAATATAAATAATCGTGAGAGAAAACTGTAGGGGCAATCAAGAATGTACAATCCAGAAACAATGGCAACATAAATAAACGTGAGAGAAAACTGTAGGGGCAATCAAGAATGGACAATCCAGAGACAATGGCAACATAAATAAACGTCAGAGGAAACTCTAGGGGCAACAAGAATGGACAATCCAGAGACAATGGCAACATAAATAAACGTCAGAGAAAACTGTAGGGGCAATCGAGAATGGACAATCCAGAGACAATGGCAACATAAATAAATGTGAGAAAAAACTGTAGGGGTAATCAAGAATGGACAATCCAGAGAGAATGGCAACATAAATAAACGTGAGAGGAAACTGTAGGGGCAATCAAGAATGGACAATCTAGAGACAATGGCAACATAAATAAACGTGAGAGGAAACTGTAGGGGCAATCTAGAATGGACAATCCAGAGACAATGGCAACATAAATAAACGTGAGAGAAAACTGTAGGGGCAATCAAGAATGGACAATCTAGAGACAATGGCAACATAAATAAACGTGAGAGAAAACTGTAGGGACAATCAAGAATGGACAATCCAGAGACAATGGCAGCATAAATAAACGTGAGAGGAAACTGTAGGGACAATCAGGAATGGACAATCCAGAGACAATGGCAACATAAATAAACGTGAGAGAAAACTGTAGGGGCAATCCGGAGACAATGGCAACATATATAAATGTCAGAGGAAACTGTAGGGGCAATCGAGAATGGACAATCCAGAGACAATGGCAACATAAATAAATGTGAGAGAAAACTGTAGTGGCAATCAAGAATGGACAATCCAGAGACAATGGCAACATAAATAAATTTGAGAGAAAACTGTAGGGGCAATCAAGAATGGACAATCTAGAGACAATGGCAACATAAATAAACGTGAGAGAAAACTGTAGGGCAATCAACAATGGACAATCGAGAGACAATGGCAACATAAATAAACGTGAGAGAAAACTGTAGGGGCAATCAAGAATGGACAATCGAGAGACAATGGCAACATAAATAAACGTGAGAGAAAACTGTAGGGGCAATCAAGAATGGACAATCCAGAGACAATGGCAACATAAACAAGATATGATTATAATCTAACGATTATGAAGTCTCCCAAACCGGCCACTGACACTATCTACCCACATATCAAATTTTTATTATATCGGACAATGTTGAATTTTTACCCCCCATTTTTATGCCGTGTTTTGGCAGCCATTGTGAAAATGGCGGACATGTTGAAAATTTTGGAAAACGCAGAATTGCTTCTCTAATGGTGACCTATCACTATGTCAAAATTTATGTCTCTATCATTATCCAGTTAGAAGTTATCAACATTAATGTACGAAATTTCAAGTTTCCCATAGGATTCTATAGTAACCCCCACCCCCTTTGAACCCTCAAAAATATGGCTTTGACCCCCTTTACCACAAATCTGAAAACTTTAGGATCAACTAGAAACATATATCTATAACTCCACCAAGTTTCATGAAATTCTGTCCTGTAGTTCCTGAGATCTGCCGTGGACAAGTTCATGTTGCACGGAAAGAAAGGAGAATAACAAGAACAAGAATAATAATAATAATAATAATAACAAACGGAGCAAAAACAATAAGTCTCCAAACGTTGCTTGGGAGACTTAATAAACGTGAGAGAAAACTGTAGGGGCAATCAAGAATGGACAATACAGAGACAATGGCAGCATAAATAAACGTGAGAGAAAACTGTAGGGGCAATCCAGAATGGACAATCCAGAGACAATGGCAACATAAATAAACGTGAGAGAAAACTAGGGGCAAGATACAAGACGAAGACAAACAAAAAAACAACAACACAACAGATGAGCAACAGGGACCCACCAACAAAGGGAGTGTACCCAAGTGCTCATGTTATGTCTGCCCACAAACACACAGTCATGCCTGACTGCTTACAGACACACAGTCATGCCTGACTACCTAGACACAAAATCATGCCCGATTGCCTACAGACACAGTTATTCCTGACTGCCTACAGACACACAATCATGCCCGACTGCCTACAGAGTCATGTCTGACTGCCTTCAGACATACAATCATGCCTGACTGCCTACAGACACAATCATGCCTGACTGTCTTCAGACACACAACCATGCCCGACTGCCTACAGACACAGTCATGCTGACTGCCTAGACACACAGTCATGCCTGACTGCCTACAGATAGTCATGCCTGACTATCTACAGACACAGTTATGCCTGAAAACATACATACACACAGTCATGCCTGACTGCCGACAGACACATCACGGTCATGTCAGACTGCCCAGACACACAGTCATGGTTGACTGCCTACAGACACACAGTCATCTACAATCTATAATAATATTTTTTTCTGCTATAAAAATGATAAAGCCTTCTAAATATCAATATAATATTTTATTAGTTCTATAATGCACATCAAATTGTTAAGCTTCTGAAAGCCAATAAATAAAACCAACAATTTATTTAAAAAAAAAAAACAACACATAGAAGAGTCAATCTGCTAAAAATAAATGGTCCACAAAAATTATATATAGCTTATTATGAATAGTATATTTGTTCATTCTCTTTATTCACACACATTTTGTATCTATCAATATTTATGATTATTCATTATCTGTAATAAAAATATATAAAGTTAGTGAATTATTGTGTACAATACTCATTCAAACTGGTCAAAAGTTTTACAGAATAAAAAAATTAGCATCATACCCATAAACACACCATGTTGTCCTAATCACGATCAACCTTATGAGATCAAACATCTGTGCTTAAATACAAGTATAAACAGTCGTTACTCTCATGTGCTTAAATACAAGTATAAACAGTCTATACTCACATGTGTTTAATACAAGTATAAACAGTCTATACTCACATGTGTTTAAATACAAGTATAAACAGTCTATACTCATATGTGTTTCAATAAAAGCATAAACAGTCTATAATCACATGTGTTTAAATACAAGTATAAACATTCTATACTCATCTGTGTTTCAATACAAGTATAAACAGTCTATACTCACATGTGTTTAAATACAAGTATAAACAGTCTATACTCATATGTGTTTCAATAAAAGCATAAACAGTCTATAATCACATGTGTTTAAATACAAGTATAAACATTCTATACTCATCTGTGTTTCAATACAAGTATAAACAGTCTATACTCACATGTGTTTAAATACAAGTATAGACAATATACACTCACATGTGTTTAAATACAAGTATAAACATTCTATACTCACATGTGTTTAAATAAAAGTATAAACAGTCTATACTCACATGTGTTTAAATACAAGCATAAACAGTATATACTCACATGTGTTTAAATAAAAGTCTAAACATTCTATACTCACATGTGTTTAAATAAAAGTCTAAACATTCTATTCTCACATGTGCTTAAATACAATACAACTATAAACAGTCTATACTCACATGTGTTTAAATACAAGTATAAACAGTCTATACTCATGTGCTTAAATACAAGTATAAACAGTCTACTCACATGTGTTTAAATACAAGCATAAACAGTCTATGCTCAAATGTGTTTAAATACAAGTATAAACAGTCTATACTCACATGTGTTTTAATAAAAGTCTAAACATTCTATTCTCACATGTGTTTAAATACAATACAAGTATAAACAGTCTATGCTCACATGTGTTTAAATACAAGTATAAACAGTCTATATTCATGTGCTTAAATACAAGTATAAACAGTCTACTCACATGTGTTTAAATACAAGCATAAACAGTCTATGCTCACATGTGTTTAAATACAAGTATAAACAGTCTACTCACATGTGCTTAAATACAAGCATAAACAGTCTATACTCACATGTGTTTAAATACAATACAAGTATAAACAGTCTATACTCAAATGTGTTTAAATACAAGTATAAACAGTCTATACTCACATGTGTTTTAATACAATACAAGTATAAACAGTCTACTCACATGTGTTTAAATACAAGTATAAACAGTCTATACTCACATGTGTTTAAATACAAGTATAAACATTCTATACTCACATGTGTTTAAATACAAGCATAAACAGTCTATACTCACATGTGTTTAAATACAAGTATAAACAGTCTATACTCACATGTGTTTAAATACAAGTATAAACAGTCTATACTCACATGTGTTTTAATACAATACAAGTATAAACAGTCTACTCACATGTGTTTAAATACAAGTATAAACAGTCTATACTCACATGTGTTTAAATACAAGTATAAACATTCTATACTCACATGTGCTTAAATACAAGCATAAACAGTCTATACTCACATGTGTTTAAATACAATACAAGTATAAACAGTCTATACTCACATGTGTTTAAATACAATACAAGTATAAACAGTCTATACTCAAATGTGTTTAAATACAAGTATAAACAGTCTATACTCACATGTGTTTTAATACAATACAAGTATAAACAGTCTACTCACATGTGTTTAAATACAAGTATAAACAGTCTATACTCACATGTGTTTAAATACAAGTATAAACATTCTATACTCACATGTGTTTAAATACAAGCATAAACAGTCTATACTCACATGTGTTTAAATACAAGTATAAACAGTCTATACTCACATGTGTTTAAATACAAGTATAAACAGTCTATACTCACATGTGTTTTAATACAATACAAGTATAAACAGTCTACTCACATGTGTTTAAATACAAGTATAAACAGTCTATACTCACATGTGTTTAAATACAAGTATAAACATTCTATACTCACATGTGCTTAAATACAAGCATAAACAGTCTATACTCACATGTGTTTAAATACAAGTATAAACATTCTATACTCGCATGTGTTTAAATACAAGTATAAACATTCTATACTCACATGTGCTTAAATACAAGTATAAATATTCTATTCTCGCATGTGTTTAAATACAAGTATAAACATTCTATACTCACATGTGTTTAAATACAAGTATAAACATTCTATACTCACATGTGTTTAAATACAAGTATAAACATTCTATACTCGCATGTGTTTAAATACAAGTCAAATCTACACAATAAAAAATGATTCTTAAAATTATTTCTTAAATCTATTCAACGTAAAAAAACAGCAGTATCAATTAAACATTAATACTATTTAATTCAGTTTTTACCTAATGCAAATGAAATATTATATAACTAAAATAGAAGGATGTGTTCATAGAACACAGATGCCTTCAATTCTACCTATAGTAAACAATGTTATAACTCTTGAGCAATAAAAGGAACCTAATTGTAACTTAAAGCCCAGCAGGGATTCTACAACACAGATACAGAGAACTTGACCTGTGTAAACTTAAAGCCCAGCAGGGATTCTACAACACAGATACAGAGAACTTGACCTGTGTAAACTTAAAGCCCAGCAGGGATTCTACAACACAGATACAGAGAACTTGACCTGTGTAAACTTAAAGCCCAGCAGGGATTCTACAACACAGATACAGAGAACTTGACCTGTGTAAACTTAAAGCCCAGTAGGGATTCTACAACACAGATACAGAAACTTGACCTGTGTAAACTTAAAGCCCAGCAGAGATTCTACAACACAGATACAGAGAACTTGACCTGTTTAAACTTAAAGCCCAGCAGAGATTCTACAACAGATACAGAGAACTGGACCTGTGTAAACTTAAAGCCCAGCAGGGATTCTACAACACAGATACAGAGAACTTGACCTGTGTAAACTTAAAGCCCACCAGGGATTCTACAACACAGATACAGAGAACTTGACCTGTGTAAACTTAAAGCTCAGCAGGGATTCTACAACACAGATATAGAGAACTTGACCTGTGTAAACTTAAAGCCCAGCAGGGATTCTACAACACAGATACAGAGAACTTGACCTGTGTAAACTTAAAGCCCAGCAGGGATTCTACAACACATATACAGAGAACTTGACCTGTGTAAACTTAAAGCCCAGCAGGGATTCTACAACACAGATACAGAGAACTTGACCTGTGTAAACTTAAAGCCCAGCAGGGATTCTACAACACAGATACAGAGAACTTGACCTGTGTAAACTTAAAAGTCCAGCAGGGATTCTACAACACAGATACAGAGAACTTGACCTGTGTAAACTTAAAAGCCCAGCAGGGATTCTACAACACAGATATAGAGAACTTGACATGTGTAAACTTAAAGCCCAGCAGGGATTCTACAACACAGATATAGAGAACTTGACCTGTGTAAACCTAAAGCCCAGCAGAGATTCTACAACACAGATACAGAGAACTTGACCTGTGTAAACGTAAAGCCCAGCAGGGATTCTACAACACAGATATAGAGAACTTGACCTGTGTAAACTTAAAAGCCCAGCAGGGATTCTACAACACAGATATAGAGAACTTGACATGTGTAAACTTAAAGCCCAGCAGGGATTCTACAACACAGATATAGAGAACTTGACCTGTGTAAACGTAAAGCCCAGCAGGGATTCTACAACACAGATATAGAGAACTTGACCTGTGTAAACTTAAAGCCCAGCAGAGATTCTACAACACAGATACAGAGAACTTGACCTGTGTAAACTTAAAACCCAGCAGGGATTCTACAACACAGATACAGAGAACTTGACCTGTGTAAACTTAAAGCCCAGCAGGGATTCTACAACACAGATACAGAGAACTTGACCTGTGTAAACTTAAAGCCCAGCAGGGATTCTACAACACAGATACAGAGAACTTGACCTGTGTAAACTTAAAGCCCAGCAGGGATTCTACAACACAGATACAGAGAACTTGACCTGTGTAAACTTAAAGCCCAGCAGGGATTCTACAACACAGATACAGAGAACTTGACCTGTGTAAACTTAAAGCCCAGCAGAGATTCTACAACACAGATACTGAGAACTTGACCTGTGTAAACTTAAAGCCCAGCAGGGATTCTACAACACATACACAGAGAACTTGACCTGTGTAATAGGGTCAAAACATTGCTTAGCAAATATAAGAGGAATTTAAGTTATTAAACCACAATCTTAAAAATCAAGTATTATTTTAGGAAACCAAGGGGCATAACTCCAAAAGAGAAAAGATGTTATAGGCCAAGAACAAACTACCGTAGGTTAGGGTTACATGGTCCCTGAACTCATCATGTTATTAACTAAGAAAATGTGAAAAACATCATTAAACTATACTAGACATATAATAGTGTTTCTGATGTTGTCCATGTTATACAAATAAATACAAAGTGCTTTCAGCTACATTTAACATATAAATAATCTCATCAACACACAAACATTATATAAAACTAGAATAGAGAAAAACACATCTAACTTACACTAACAATACAAAAAAATCATTTTAACAGCTTATCTTTTTTATGATTAGTTTATGATGATTTTATTTGTTAAATGAACAAAAGGGATAGGACACACGATTATATTAACATAGGAAAATATGAAGGGGCTGCTGTCTATATTCTATGTACATGGCACAAAATTAACTAGTGTTTTAATGATTTAAAAGTCGAGGTGGCACAAAATTAACTACAGTATTTTAATGATCTAAAAGTTTAGGCTTTTTACTTGATAGAGCAGCTTTCACAATTATAATTAAATAAAGATTTGGTTTATTAAAATGCAGTCAACTTTCACTTACACTCCATGAAATAGGGTAATTGTTTAACCACTTACTTACATTGTGTGGTAATTGTTTAACCACTTACTTACATTGTGTGGTAATTGTTTAACCACTTACTTACATTGTGTGATAATTGTTTAACCACTTACTTACATTGTGTGATAATTGTTTAACCACTTACTTACATTGTGTGGTAATTGTTTAACCACTTACTTACATTGTGTGGTAATTGTTTAACCACTTACTTACATTGTGTGATAATTGTTTAACCACTTACTTACATTGTGTGGTAATTGTTTAACCATTTACTTACATTGTGTGGTAATTGTTTAACCACTTACTTACATTGTGTGGTAATTGTTTAACCACTTACTTACATTGTGTGGTAATTGTTTAACCATTTACTTACATTGTGTGGTAATTGTTTAACCATTTACTTACATTGTGTGGTAATTGTTTAACCATTTACTTACATTGTGTGGTAATTGTTTAACCACTTACTTACATTGTGTGATAATTGTTTAACCACTTACTTACATTGTGTGGTAATTGTTTAACCACTTACTTACATTGTGTGGTAATTGTTTAACCATTTACTTACATTGTGTGGTAATTGTTTAACCATTTACTTACATTGTGTGGTAATTGTTTAACCATTTACTTACATTGTGTGGTAATTGTTTAACCACTTACTTACATTGTGTGGTAATTGTTTAACCACTTACTTACATTGTGTGGTAATTGTTTAACCATTTACTTACATTGTGTGGTAATTGTTTAACCACTTACTTACATTGTGTGGTAATTGTTTAACCATTTACTTACATTGTGTGGTAATTGTTTAACCACTTACTTACATTGTGTGGTAATTGTTTAACCACTTACTTACATTGTGTGGTAATTGTTTAACCACTTACTTACATTGTGTGGTAATTGTTTAACCACTTACTTACATTGTGTGGTAATTGTTTAACCATTTACTTACATTGTGTGGTAATTGTTTAACCACTTACTTACATTGTGTGGTAATTGTATAACCACTTACTTACATTGTGTGGTAATTGTTTAACCATTTACTTACATTGTGTGGTAATTGTTTAACCATTTACTTACATTGTGTGGTAATTGTTTAACTACTTACTTACATTGTGAAGTGAACTAATGTTCTTAAAATTGGTTCCTATAACTATAGTCCAGTCAATCTATGATAAAAATAGCCGAACCGAGAACAAATTGCAACATAATTTCTAAGAGGTTTTTTAGCAACTTTACTGCATCCCCTTTAACAGAAAAACGTCGCCATGGATATAGTGAGGATTAAGTGTATTTTTTAGCTTTTATAATTTGGTACATGTTTACCCTTTAAAGGGAGATAACTTCGTCAGTTCTGTCGTATAAATTTGTATATTAAAATAATATTTACATCTATTTTAAAGCATATCTTCAGAAACAAATATGGTTTTATTTTAAATATCATACTTGATCAAAATTACCATATGATGATACACATTGCAACATGCAGTTACCATGACAACAAGGAGAAACCCCTAAGCTACGGTCATGCGTTTTCACCCTTAAAATTTCATATTTTTATCATTTTCTATTAATCTGCTAGGCCATTTGATTTTTAAAGTAAATCAAATTATGCATGGGAGGTCCTTTATAAAGATTCCTAATTTTTTTTGTCTCCGACATTACAAAATTTGTGAACTCAAATGCTAGTAGTGCACAATTAACTATGTGATCGATTCAGACTCAGATAAACCTCAAGTTGTCATTGAACTTATTTATCTGACAGCATCGTCGGTATGGTATCACACGAACTGTTAAGATAAAAGTTGTATTTAATTTGGTAAAATTCCTCCGGTGAAATCAGTAAGCAATGGTTCATATTAACTGTAGATATCACATGCTGTACAGCTTTGACCAGTTGTCACATTCATATTAACTGTAGATATCACATGCTGTACAGCTTTGACCAGTTGTCACATTCATATTAACTGTATATATCACATGCTGTACAGCTTTGAGCAGTTGTCATATTCATATTAACTGTAGATATCACATGCTGTACAGCTTTGACCAGTTGTCACATTCATATTAACTGTAGATATCACATGCTGTACAGCTTTGACCAGTTGTCACATTCATATTAACTGTAGATATCACATGCTGTACAGCTTTGACCAATCACATTCATTTATAACAAGAGCACCGCCCATGGGTGTTGGACGCTCGACTTTTTCGTATCTGATATTAAACTGCAAGCAATTTACAAAGTTATACATACTTCTAACTATGATGGTCATATAAGCAAATATGTTTGCAAGATTGGTAAATATAATCAGAGGGGTATAATCTTTTCTTGTATTTTAGTGCATATGAAATAAAAAAATAAAAAAAAAATAAAAAAAATGTTGGGGTGAAGGGCAGCGGGAGGGGGTTGTATGTTGGGAGTGAGGGGTTACCCTTCTGTAATGTGTTCCCCCTTTTGATAGTGAACAGGTATGTTGGGTTTCATTTTAATGCCTATCATAGTTTATATTGAAAAAAAAATATTTTCTAGAAAAAAAATGCAAGTAAAAAAGGGGAAATAACTCATATAAAATGCTGGATAGAGTTGTCTTCTCTTGTCAACAGAACGGGGTCAACACTTTCTACAAGTGTATTGAGTTTCAAGTTAATAGCTTTGATAGTTATTGAGAAATTTTAATTATACTAAAACAATATTCCAAATTTCTATGTACTATGCCAAAACAAGGGCAGATAACTCTGGATATACAAATCACAGGGTCACCTGCCTTGTTGTAATGGGTTCCCCATTTGATAGTGAACAAGTATTCCAAGTTTCAAATGGATACCTTTGATAGTTTTTGAGAAATGGACTCTGACAAAAAACTTACCCGACCCAGACGCTGACGCCGGAGTGACGACAATAGCTCAACTTTTTTTCTTCGAAAAGTCGTGCTAAAAATGACAAACTTTGGGCCCTCAGGTTAGATCAATATAAAACAGTTTTATGTATTTCTGTTGATACTTGGTTGAGATAAAAAAAAAAAGATCAGATCTCAGCAACTCATGTTTTACTATATCAATATATAACGCAGAGGCATAGGAGCTGGGTGTTCAAGGGTAGCACTTTGAATTGTTTGGCATAAATTTAGTTTAAGTGGATTTTTTTGCATGTAATTTATAAATGTACATTCACCTAAAATGTTTTTGGATAGTTTTAATTCCAAAAGACCCTTTTTGTTTGATATATATATTTGTTTAATTTCACCCTTTTCAGTCATGGCTTTAAGATTTCCCCACACACTTTTAAACTTGCCACCCACTTCCCGATCCACTTCTGAAGCTTGCTCCCTCACTTGCCTTCCACTTTTTAAGCTTGCGCCCTCCACCACACTTTCTGGTCCACTCCTATGTCTCTATAGTGAACAATGTATCCGATTCAAAAATCACATTAAAAAATTTACTGCTGATATTCGTATCGGTTATTAAAAAAATATTATAACCTCTCATTTGAAACGTAAAACAAAATAACTGCTTCAGTAGTCATGGTAGAATTTTTGTTGGGACAAAATAACACAGACCTTGTAAAGGCGAAACAATGGCATGCTGGCCTAGTCAACGTCCGTGAAAAATTCTTCCGGTTCAGTATTTTGAGATTTTCTCTGATATTTATTGCAATTGTTGATATTTTCAGCCGGTCAAGGCATTTGTAACATTTCCCAATTTTAAGAAGTCAAATTTATTGGCCGAAACTCGGCTTTAGCCAAAAGCTTTTTTGTTGAAAAGATTTTATGCTTTGCAGAACAGGATGGAGCAAGAATAAGAATAAAATGATATTTATTATTGCCAATCTCGATGCCTGACAAAATTTAATTTGAATTTGAAGTTCTGGCGGAAACAGAAACGAAAGTAAATATAAGAAGGACAATGCCCTAATGATGCACGGACAGTTATAAGATTTTCTTCCTGAAAATCATGCAGGAAACAAATTATTCTGTATTATCTAAATAAAAACTAAAAAAAATACCATATGATCTGACCTTCCTAGTCTCCGAATATAACTTTCTTTGTATAGGAAGATTTAAACATCTTAAGTTTTAATAGAAGAGTTCATGTATTAGTCATACATTTATAGATGCACATAACAGTTGAACATATCACAACATTATTCATGTCCATGATGGGCTGCCATAATTTTCAGAAAAAAATTGAACGTGATGGACTTATAAAACGATTTTGCAATTGCTTTATCTGCATTTTGTTTATATTTATTGAAAGTATGTGCTATGATTGCAAATTCAAAGTTTAAAAGTTTCAGATTTTAATGTTTATTTTGTGAAATAATCATGTTTAAGGAGCGTTTTATAAAAATAGGTCGGTCCGGGAAAAATCGTCTGCTTTCCGTCCGGTAAAATGGGAAAGATCATACATTTCTGGTGCATTTATTATATCATATTCCGACTGTAATGTGTTTTTTTCTTTATAGTGATATATACTTAACATTTCATGAATAATTTTCAATATCAATGTGTTTAATTCTATTTTTTGTCTGCAATACCCAAGACGATTCAGTATTTTATAATATTGTACGGAGTGCAGTGGCCATCAATAGTTTTCACCAACAAATCATTAATTTTTCGTGATTAAATGCATGCATTTCCCCATATTGGTTTTATGGCAACTTTTCATATTTCTTAAAACATATGTATATAAAGATAATAGGCTACCGTATTTAGGGTTACATAATGCGCACCCCCTCTTGGCCTTGAAAATCTCCAGAAAAAAACTAGTTCGTGTCTATAATGTGCATGGACTTTTGAAAAATGTAAGAATTAAATATCAATCGTATATATTTTTCAGTCCTTTGAGCATGTTTCATTTGCTGGGAGAATTTAAGAACCATTTATCTCTTTTCATATTCAATAAAGTTGCAAAATATTAAATGTGTTGGGTTTTATTGGTGTTTTCATATGATGAAATATTTAGCTTTGCATGTTGACAATAGTAAACAAAAAAACATGGCAGACATGTGATTTCCCAGTCTGGGTAAGAGTGAAACATATTGTTCCTGTTTATAATGCACACCCCTCCTACAAATAAAGTATCTGGGCAAAATCCTGCGCATTATATAACCCTAAATACGGTACTTCATTTTTTTGTTGCAATTTGTTTGGGGTTTTTACAGAATTGACAGGACTACTAGTGTTGTGACATTGAATATACAAAAAAATACAAAAATACGATTTTGACACAAGATAACACTAGAACTGCACTTGGCAACTGGTTTGGCACAACATTTGTTATAGAAAGAAAACAGAATTGTCTCCTATATTCTTGTGATGGAGAAGTCACATGACCATTTCTTGTATCTACAAAGTTGATGATGACAGGACCAACCTTTTTCTTTTAATTTAAAACAGATAGACATAAACAAATTAACGATGAAGTGAATAACTGAAATAAACTATAATAATATGGGATCAAACACAAAAGGTAAAGATAAGAAAAAGTAATAAAAAACAAATAAACACACAATACTACACTTTAAACAAACAACCCAAATTATAACACTGATATTATCAAGCATATGAAAGACTCCAGAACAACTTAATTATAATATTTGGCCCCATATTCCTTACAGATTAAGATATATATAGATTATTACATGGCATTTTACATATCATATCCTTTATCAGCCTTAGGTCATACATAGTATCAGCCAGAGAGCCGAAAACTACCGACCTGTCGCAAGTCACTGACAAACTTTATCACATTAATGTTGTACACCTCGCCCTGATCGAGATTTGAACTCACATCAATGGTGATAGGCACTGATTGCATAGGTAGTTGTAAATCCAACTACCATACGATCACGGCCACGGGTTGGTATTGAAACAGACCATTTAATATTATGGCTTTATCAGGGGCGGATCCAGGATTTCCAGTTAGGGGGAGGGGGGGCGCATTTAAAAAAAATGCGCCGAGCGGAGGGAGGCACGAAAAATCTTGGGGTATTTTGTGTGAAAAATCACGATTTTACGCCAAAAAATGATATTTTTTCCAATTTTAGGGGGGGGGGGGGGGGGGCGGCGGGTGCGCCCCTCCCTGGATCCGCCCCTGTTTATATTAAGTACAAGTTCCCAGTAATTGACTGACTGCCATCCAATGATCATTTATGCACAGTTTAAGTTCAATTAACTTTGTAATTCACCAGAAGAATAAATATTTTATAAAGTCATCTAAGAAAATACCTGCTGCCAAAGATTTTAAAACTATTTTACTTTCCATTCTGAGTTTGTTTTTATTCTATTAGGTTTGTTCTCCGAGATGAAAATGATGAAAATGTCACGGGTTTAAGTACAGTTGTACTTACTAAGTACCCAGCAATGGTGAAAATGTCACGGGTCTAAGTACAGTTGTACTTACTAAGTACCCAGCAATGGTGAAAATGTCACGGGTCTAAGTACAGTTGTACTTACTAAGTACCCAGCAACGGTGAAAATGTCACGGGTCTAAGTACAGTTGTACTTACTAAGTACCCAGCAATGGTGAAAATGTCACGGGTCTAAGTACAGTTGTACTTACTAAGTACCCAGCAATGGTGAAAATGTCACGGGTCTAAGTACAGTTGTACTTACTAAGTACCCAGCAATGGTGAAAATGTCACGGTCTAAGTACAGTTGTACTTACTAAGTACCCAGCAATGGTGAAAATGTCACGGGTCTAAGTACAGTTGTACTTACTAAGTACCCAGCAACGGTGAAAATGTCACGGGTCTAAGTACAGTTGTACTTACTAAGTACCCAGCAATGGTGAAAATGTCACGGGTCTAAGTACAGTTGTACTTACTAAGTACCCAGCAATGGTGAAAATGTCACGGGTCTAAGTACAGTTGTAAATGGCATTGTCACGGGTCCAAATACAGTTGTAAATGGTATTTGGAGTATATGCGGTATGCTGGATATCGCTCCAAATAACTGACGATTGTCAGCAAACACAGTAAAAACAAACTTGTGTCTCTCCATGTGCAGGACTTCCCTAAATGGTCATGTTTAATATCCAACAAAATTATAACTATTATTGAGAATCATCATAAAAAAACCGTTATTAAGATCCTTGGTTATATACGGTTCAGTGGTTTCTAAGAAAAAAACCGTTATTAAGATCCTTGGTTATATACGGTTCAGTGGTTTCTAAGAAAAAACCCGTTATTAAGATCCTTGGTTATATACGGTTCAGTGGTTTCTAAGAAAAAAACCGTTATTAAGATCCTTGGTTATATACGGTTCAGTGGTTTCTAAGAAAAAAACCGTTATTAAGATCCTTGGTTATATACGGTTCAGTGGTTTCTAAGAAAAAAACCGTTATTAAGATCCTTGGATATATACGGTTCAGTGGTTTCTAAGAAAAAAATTGATATATTAGAAGAAGATGGCCATGATATAAAGATGTATATATGAATTGATACAAAATTAATTTTATTGATAAGTCAAAGAAAAAATTACATGAGTTTCCACTAACCCTACCGACCCTAATTTTTTGTGTCTGCCCTAAAGTTTTTATGTCCATTTTTAAACAAGCACTATTAAAGTCAGAATGTGTCCCCTGTAGAAATTAGCTAAACGTATTAAAAAAAATAAAACCTTTTTCCTACCTACAGATCCTAATATTTTATAGCATGTTAGCGGAAACACATGTTTTTTTTCTTAGCCTAATTTAGAGAAAATATATATTATTAGGTAAAGGGGTTTACATATATATATATAGGGAGTGGATGTGGTCGAGTGGTCTAGGGCGCTGGACGTAAGGCTAAGCGAATGGTGCTGCAGTGTGTCAATGGTGTGGGTTCGAATCCCGTCGAGGGAAGAACAAAAATTTGACAGCTCTAAAATCTATTTCTAACACTGTTTGGTTTAATTTTCAGATGTATATATATATATATATATTACGAATTTAGTTTGTTACATATATTTTCATTGGTTCTTCAGCCCTGAATGTCAGCATATATTCGGAAAACAGACGGGGTATATATTTCAGTCTCCAAAAACGATTAAAACATGGACGACAAAGCATTACGCTTCACTGAATCAATGGTATAATACGGAATAATAAATGTATTTTTACCAAATTAAATGCTGTTTTTACACTCAAAAAGGCTGCATGAACAAAACAATATTACAACGGTTAATTCCGTCACAAATACCTGACCGATTCAGCAAACTCCTATGTTCCACAGCTGTACCATAACAAATAAACAAAACGTTGAACCTTGAAAACTTTCGACGTCATGGGCCACACCAAGGTTTTATTTACATGTTGTTAACATTTGAATTATCGAAACTGTTTCGCAAACCCGTTGTTTTGTTATGTGATATATTAATGTTATATTTATAAAGTTTATAAAATTTACTACATATGAAACTGTATTGATTTAGAAATTTAGTACAGTATTTTCCTTCATGAGACACCCTATACATGAAATATGACGTGACACATATTTTGACGTTATTGAAGAATGACGTCAAAGGTACGGAAATGGACACCTAGAGATACGAAAAATGAAAATAAAAGAGGCAAATTTATTTAATACAGTTGGATGTTGTATTAAAAAAAAAGGTTAAATCCGTAATATATCTGTTATTCAGCTATCAGACAGGGTATATAATGTGACATTCCCGGCTTATGATGTATATTCACTGCGGCTGCGCCTCAGGGAGTATAGATCCTAAGCCGGGAATGTCACATTATATACCCTGTCTGATAGCTGAATAACATATAATATATATATAAACGTCTAAAATGTTAGCACAACGATATCAAAAAAAGATGTTAAAATGTAACAAAAATAACTACAAGTCTACAAAAAGACTATAATTATAATTAAATCGACGGATATTTCGCTTGACCGACAAGCTTCATCAGCGTCTGTAATCTGATTTGAAAAATTGTCACGTGACCATCAGTTATCGTGACGTAAATTACTAAAAATCATAATCTTGAACTTTATACTTTATATTATTCAAATATATTGCCCACTAATTTATAAATATGAACAGAATGAGAAAATGTAATGATGAAGTTTACCAACTAGCTAAGGACCAGGCACTGGTTAAAAAGTTAAAAAAAACAAAAGATTTAGGCCTTTTTGTTTATGCCTTCCGGGTGTAATGTTTGTAACTCGCGGATCCAAAAACTCTCTTTTTTTCTGTCTTTGATTTTCTTTCCAACTTGGATTGTGGTCAATGATATAAATTTTGGATCTGCCAAAGTCTTTCAATGAGTGCCTCGGCGACACAAAGTGTTGACTCACGGGCAAGAGCGTCTTTTTCGTAATGTCACTTCTGTGTCCATTCATTCTTTTGTTGAATGGTTGGACACTTTCTCCTACGTATTGCGACCCGCAGACGTGACAGTCAAGGAGGTAAACCACATTAGGTGTTTTGCAATTGACATTGCAAAATATCTTATACTCCTTTCCTATCGTCGTGCTATGGAACACGTGTGGTGTTGCAATTGGAGACAGCACTTGTAACGCTTGTCACCACATGGTTTACACTGGCCGACCATCGATGAAGGTCTAGATACCGCAGCTCTGACCAGTGTATCCTTAATGTTTTTAGGTCGCCGGAATGCTACAACAGGTGGTTCAGGGAACAACTTGGCCAGCGTTTCACTTTTTTCAATGTCTTTCCAATGATGACGGACAATGCCTGCAATTTTCTCTAAAAGAAGGATAATAAGTGAGAACAAGGGGAACCCGTTTGTTGATCTTTTTTTCATTGTACTCCAGGAGGTCATTTCTGTTAATTTCACTGGCTTTTGAAAACCCACTCTCTATAACTTTGTCATTATATCCCTGTTTCTTCAAATGATGGCATAAATCTCCTAGTCTTTGCTTGGTGGTTTCAACAGTGGAGCATATTCGTTTTACCCTAATGGCTTGGCTGAATGGGATACTCTTAAAACAGTGCTTAGGATGGCAACTACTGGGTGAAAGGTATTGATGTTTGTCTGTGGGCTTAGAGTACAAATCAGTTGTCATGTTGCCCTCCTTGACCGTGGTGGTAGTATCAAGGAAGGTCATTTTGGTTTTCGACATTTCGTGTGTGAATTTTATAGACGGATGGATACTGTTGGCATGTTCCAAAAATTCATCAAGCTCTTTATCGCCATGTGTCATCATATATTTAAACAAACAATATACCAGTGAAAGACACCAATTTTTTTATCATAGCAATATTTATTTAAAAAAAGGACAAAAAATGATAACATGACTTCACAAGATTATCTTTTAATTGAAGAGATCAAATTTAGTTTATTCTGTAAAATTTTATATAAAAAAAATATTCTGGCAAATAAAGCAAGAAATGTGTGGAACATCTATATAAATTATCAAACAGTATAATGGTAATGACCCCAAGATAAATAGGGTTCTTCCCCTTGCACAGGGGAATCATGTGGCCAAGTTTGGTAAAGATCCAATTTTCAGAACTAAAGTTATCGTGTGGAAACGACCCTGTTGTCAAAAATTATATTTATAGCAAGTGACCTTGACCTTTGACCTAATGACCCCAAAATAAATAGGGTTCTTCCCCTTCCACAGGGAGATCATGTGGTCAAGTTTGGTAAAGATCCAATATACAGAACTAAAGTTATCATGTGGAAACGACCCTGTTGTCAAAAATTATATTTATAGTCACGTGACCTTGACCTTTGACCTAATGACCCCAAAATAAATAGGGTTCTTTCTCTTCCACAGGGGAATCATGTGGCCACGTTTGTTAAAGATCCAATATACAGAACTAAAGTTATCGTGCGGAAATGACCGTGTTGTCAAAAATTATATTTATAGTAATGGTGACCTTGACCTTTGACTTAATGACCCCAAAATAAATAGGGTTCTTCCCCTTCCACAGGGCAATCGTGTGGAAAAGTTTGGTAAAGATCTCATATACAAAACTAAAGTTATTGTGCAGAAACCTGTGTGGACGCCCGCCCGCCATACCCAATCACATAATACGGCCCGTCTCGAGACGGGCGTATAAAAAAAAGTAAAGAGACCAAATGGAATACTTATGGTATTTATTCTGCACTGGTTTTATTGGAGCCATCAAATTACATTCTAATGTAGTTGTTTTATATTCCTGGTTTGTGATTGGACAATGCTGTAATTTTAACGGTATCAATTCCACGGTTGAAATATTATGAGATAGTTATAGAATTTTAGCCGCTTACCACTTACGCTTACCACTTACGTCATCTTGTCAATAATGTGGCAATACACATCTATACACATGATTACATTAGAATGGAGATAACTGTATTGTATTTGAAAATTTCACGGCATCAATTGTCAATTTAATGTTCACAAATATCCGTTTACTCAATTTGTGACTATCAAATCTCCAATAGATGCTGTGAAATTTTCAAATACAATACAGTTATCTCCTAATTGACTGCAGAAATTTGCGTTCTCTACAGTAGCTGACCAAGAAATAGTTCTCCTGATACCTAATTACAAAGACAATCAATTACATCTATCTTGTATATAATACAACAGAATTCATTTTCTTCTAGATTATAAAAATATGATGTTTTAAAAAAAATTACAATGATAAAGAACTTAAGGTGTACTACCACTAAACATGGATACCAGTCGAAAAGAACGTATGGGAAAGTAGTACGTAAACAGAAAATGGATTCCTACATTGTTGGATAAAAAATAAACCCTATTAGATACTGCAAAATACTGAATGTCAGCAGAAACCTACACATTTTAGGATAATCTTAAGCCCATATTTGATGTCCTTGTGGTTTTAAATAAAAAAATTATTGCATTGGAAAGAAACCACCTGAATTTGTGTTAAATCGAAAGTGAAAGTAGGATTTTTGACGGTAGACATCTTCAGACTGTCTGTTTTTTCTTATATGCCATTAAATGTATGTTGATTTTCGGAGTTAAGCTTCCTATTAGGTACCCCTTCCATGAGATATGAGTGTCACTTAGATTAAACTTAAGGTGAATCCTGTATGAAATTTCAAAAAGATGTTATTTAACATAGAAGGCTAGGGAGAATTCTTTAGTGGTATTACACCTTTTAGGCAAAAAACAAGAAACTTAATTTTGATGGTACCACACTCAAATTGGCTTTGAACAGTCACAACAGACCCAGTTTGACATTTTCCACACCAAAATATTACAAAATACATCAAGGTGTCATGTTACAGCTTCAATATGAATATTATGCAATATTTTGGAAAATATTCCCCATGCACTAGATGTACATGCACAGAGGGTATTGAAATATAATTTTATACTTATTTGTGACTTTACAATTATTGAGACTGGTAGATTTAATGCGTTTTTATAGTAAAAGGGCAGATGATGTTGAAAAAGATTTCTAAAATTAAGAATTTTAACAATTTCATGTTGTGGCATTTAGTCGACTTCAAATGCGGTATATGATGATACCATTTTTGAAAATTTTATAATCCTACTTGTTTTTCCTGATAAATTTTGGTAGTTATAGTTAGAACACATGTAACATGTACATATGAAAAAATATAAGGCTATAGAAAGCGGCTTTATTTCAGAATTATGTACTTAAAACCAGGTAATTTTAGTGATCCCAGGAGAATTGTATTTGTCACTGGACATTTACTGTTAATTTTTCAAATTGTCAATGTGGACTTTATATTTTAGAGTATAAATTGACTGTAAATGTACATTTGTGCATCCGGCTAACTTGAAACATAACAAAAGTTGTCAAGAAATATTCATTTATTGAGTTTTGAAGAAAATTACAGTTGCAGGTCACAAGAAATAACAGAAACCTGAAAATCAACAATCATAATTTTACATATTTTGGGCAATTTGAAGTAATTTTTGCTTAATATCTAGGTATTAGGTCTTATTTAATGTCTTGCAATGCATAATTAATGGGAACATAGCATGAATTATCATAATTTAGTATATTGTGAGATCATTTCTAGGAGGCAAAAAAAAAGGGGGGGGAGTATGCTTAAAATAAAATTTTTCATATTAATTAGATGTTAAATGTACAAATGAAGCATATATACATGTCATAAGATGCTTATTGTGTTGAAAATCAGCTTCATACTTGTAATATATTGAGATAAAAAGCCATTGTCATGTTATTTCACAATATCAACTCAACAGCTGAAAAATCAGATTTTTTCATTAAAAGCTTCATGGAGGTACCTTTGTATATGGACATTAATTCTTTCAAATATTGGACTGCCATATACCTGATATAGTTTTTTTGACTGGATATTGATATAGGAATATAAATAAGGCAAAGAAAAGGTTAAAGAAACAAGTTTTTATTGCTCTTAGGTGTACTACCACTAAACATGGATACCAGTCGAAAAGAACGTATGGGAAAGTAGTACGTAAACAGAAAATGGATTCCTACATTGTTGGATAAAAAATAAACCCTATTAGATACTGCAAAATACTGAATGTCAGCAGAAACCTACACATTTTAGGATAATCTTAAGCCCATATTTGATGTCCTTGTGGTTTTAAATAAAAAAATTATTGCATTGGAAAGAAACCACCTGAATTTGTGTTAAATCGAAAGTGAAAGTAGGATTTTTGACGGTAGACATCTTCAGACTGTCTGTTTTTTCTTATATGCCATTAAATGTATGTTGATTTTCGGAGTTAAGCTTCCTATTAGGTACCCCTTCCATGAGATATGAGTGTCACTTAGATTAAACTTAAGGTGAATCCTGTATGAAATTTCAAAAAGATGTTATTTAACATAGAAGGCTAGGGAGAATTCTTTAGTGGTATTACACCTTTTAAGCAACATATGTAGTCAAACCTGTTTAAACCAGACAGACTATACACTACCATCTACAGTCAAACCTGTTTAAACCAGACAGACTTTACACTACCATCTACAGTCAAACCTGTTTAAACCAGACAGACTTTACAGTACCATCTACAGTCAAACCTGTTTAAACCAGACAGACTTTACACTACCATCTACAGTAAAACCTGTCTAAACCAGACATACTTTACACTACCATCTACAGTAAAACCTGTTTAAACCAGACAGACTTTACAGTACCATCTACAGTAAAACCTGTCTAAACCAGACAGACTTTACACTACCATCTACAGTAAAACCTGCTTAAACCAGACAGACTTTACAGTACCATCTACTAAATGTCTATGTAATTTGAACCTGTGTAAACCAAACACCTGTCTAAACAGAACAAGGTTCGGTTTAGACAGCTTTACTGCATTACAAATGAGTTGTGGGATCTATCTTAATTAACATAATAAAATGTATACAGAAATAGCAATCTTCTTCATTATAAACTACAATAGTCATTTCTCCTACTAAACACTCAGTACTACAATATAAGTTGGCGTTAAACACCAATCAATCAATCAATCACTCAGTACTACAGTTATCTTAAAGTAGGAAAAACATCATGTAACTCATAAAGAAAACCTTATCAGTTTTACTATTCTATCAGAAGATAACACTAAATTGTCTTGATAAAGTGATCCTAATGTATCAGTCAGTCATGGTACAGATATAAATCTACACAAATGTAGACTTGTCATCACAATCAACCTGATCACTACTAGACTTGTCATCACAATCAACCTGATCACTACTAGACTTGTCATCACAATCAACCTGATCACTACTAGACTTGTCATCACAATCAACCTGATCACTACTAGAACTGTCCTGCACATTACTTTCACCTTCTTGTTGTAATGATGGAGTGTCATGATTTTCTATGGCAATTTCAGAATGTTCAACAAAATGTGATTCATGATCACTTTCTGAATTTGGAGTCACAAATGAAGCATCAAATGTTGATTGTTGTGAAGTAGTGGCACTGGGTAAGTAGTTATCTTCTGTTTCTTCATCAGCTGTTGCAGATTCAGTCACATGGTCATGTGGTGATTCAGTCACATGGTCATGTGGTGATTCAGTCACATGGTCATGTGGTGATTCAGTCACATGGTCATGTGGTGATTCAGTCACTTGGTCATGTGGTGATTCAGTCACTTGGTCATGTGGTGATTCAGTCACTTGGTCATATGGTGATTCAAGTGGATAATTTTTTAACATCTGTGCATTTAAAAAATTTGAAACTACGGTTTCAGCTTCTATCAGGTCACTTAAATCAGGAGAGATTTCATTGTCTGTTTGCGGTTCAATATCATCATTTGGGTATTCCATGCATGAATCATAGCCACTTTTAACAGACATGTCTAAATCTACAGAATTCTGCTTGTTTTCCACATTTTCTCGTAAATCAGGATATTGTAATAGACTTGTGTCACTAAGAGCAGGACTTTTCTTTTCAGTGATTGTTTCCCACGATATATTTTCTGCACCCTCAGAACATTTACTATCAAATTCTTCACAACCTTGGAGTTTAAGATCTGTCATGAATTTCTTCAAAGACAATTGTAAATCAAACGTATCTTCTTCATCTTCCTTTGACTTCATATAACCAGATACTGGTAGATCATGTTCTACTAAACCAAAAGAAGCTTGACTTTGGTCAAATGTAATGTCAGATGCATAAGGACTTAATTTAACTTGTTTTTGCTTTTTCCGTTTTCCACTATTGTAGTCTGACCAACATTGATTACTCTTTTTACGTAGTAATTCACTAGGATTACTTGACATTGTATTCATAAGCTTAGGCTTTACAGAAAAGTTTTTAGTTTTGTCATCTCCTCCAAAGTCTATATTAGAAGGAGAGAGATCTTTTATGATTCCAAATGCCCCTCCTTTAGAAGTGATGTTATTGTCATTTAAAGCACCATCAAAATCAATGATTGTCAAATCAGATAGTCTAGGCTCCTGTTCAGGACCATGGTCATTATCAGGGCATTCATCAAGACCTTCTGCTTCAGTAATATCTGAAATTAGTGTTGAACATGTTCCTGTACCATTATCATTAGAACTTGGACCAGATATACAATCTGTCCCTTCACCTAATCCCGGTATTCTCTTCGTTTCTGTTTCTGATGAATATTCTGGACCAAGGTCAAGGTCACCAATGCCTGTATCTGCCAACAACTTTTGAACAGTGAGACAGTCAATACAGTCACCATGACCCACATCACCTACACTTCTATTTGGAACACCTTGTACAATGCCCCCTAAATCTCTAGATCTTTGATCTTCAGACTTCTTCAATAAAGTGTTCTCACTTATACCTAGAAATAGATAAAATCTTACTATTAAACCTGATATCTAAATACTGTAGCCAGTCAAACACTACCTGAGGAGATCCAAAGATACAGAAATAAGACCTTTGTTTTCTTCTAAGGGGTATAACCCATCTGAAAGCATCAGTATCCATTGTTTGTGAGAGGAATCCAGGACAATTTATTGTATCAGGAAATTTATGTTGCAAATATTTCAATCCTGTCTTAAATCATGAAAAAATATGTATGCTTGTTAGAGCAAGCTTGGTCATACTGTTGTCCTATGTGATAATACACAATACACCTGAAATGAGGTTTCCTATATAGGAAAAATGCTTCAGCCAATCAGAGGCCAGGGTGGCCATCTTGGATTTTGAATCACACCATTTTTTGAGAGGCCCTAGAGGAACATCATGACAAATCTGGTGACTTTAAATAAAGTAGTTTGAACTAGATGAACTTATAATGTACATTGTAAATGGTTGTACACTATATCTTTCTTCTATGTTTTTGTAATTGTAATGTTTTTGTAATTGTAATGTTTTGTAATTGTAATGTTTTTGTAATTGTAATGTTTTTGACTTTGTTTAGTCTGACTAATAAGTGTATACACAGTAAGTTATGGTACATACCATCAGGCTCCTCTGGTGTTTGACCTTCTCCAACAATAACACTTTCTCTACTGAAAACATAACCAAAAATCAAAAATATTGTCAATCTCTTTGATATTGTTTGATTGGTTTGGTTTGGTTTATGGTCCTTAATGCCACTTTCAACAATATTTCAGTTATATCATGGTGGTCAGTTTTACTGGTGGAGTAAACCGGAGTACCCAAAGAAAACCACTGACATGCCATAAGTCACTGACAAACTAGCTTCATCACAACGTTAATTTATACCTCTGTTGTTCAAACAGTATTCCTTGTTCCTGTAGATACAGTAACCTTGACCTCTCTAAAGTGTGTATTATAGATAACTTAATAGGTAATAATACAAGTAATAATTTATACCTCTGTTGTTCAAACAGTATTCCTTGTTCCTGTAGATACAGTAACCTTGACCTCTCTAGTGTGTATTATAGATAACTTAATACGGTAATAATACAAGTAATAATTTATACCTCTGTTGTTCAAACAGTTTTCCTTGTTCCTGTAGATACAGCAACCTTGTCCTCTCTAAAGTGTGTATTATAGATAACTTAATACAGTAATAATACAAGCAATAATTTATACCTCTGTTGTTCAAACAGTTTTCCTTGTTCCTGTAGATACAGTAACCTTGTCCTCTCTAAAGTGTGTATTATAGATAACTTAATATGGTAATAATACAAGTAATAATTTATACCTCTGTTGTTCAAACAGTATTCCTTCCTTGTTCCTGTAGATACAGCAACCTTGTCCTCTCTAAAGTGTGTATTATAGATAACTTAATACGGTAATAATACAAGTAATAATTTATACCTCTGTTGTTCAAACAGTATTCCTTCTTCCTGTAGATACAGTAACCTTGACCTCTCTAGTGTGTACTATAGATAACTTAATACGGTAATAATACAAGTAATAATTATACCTCTATTGTTCAAACAGTATTCCTTGTTCCTGTAGATACAGCAACCATGTCCTCTCTAAAGTGTGTATTATAGATAACTTAATACGGTAATAATACAAGTAATAATTTATACCTCTGTTGTTCAAACAGTATTCCTTGTTCCTGTAGATACAGTAACCTTGACCTCTCTAGTGTGTATTATAGATAACTTAATACGGTAATAATACAAGTAATAATTTATACCGTATTTAGGGTTGCATAATGCGCACCCCCTCTTGGCCTTGAAATTCTCCAGAAAAAAACTAGTTCGTGTTTATAATGCGCATGGACTTTTGAAAAAATCGTCGTTGGAAATGTAAGAATTAAATATCAGTGGTATATATTTTTCAGTCCTTCAATAATTAAAACATAGTAGATGCAATTAATTATTTTGTGGAATAGTGTCCAAACAATTTAAGAAATATTTAACTTTGCATGTTGACAATAGTAAACAAAAAAACATGGCGGACATGTGATTTCCCGGTCTGGAAAAGAGTGAAACACATTGTTCCTGTTTATAATGTGCACAACTCCTACCAAATAAAGAATCTGGGCAAAATCCTGCACATTATATAACCCTAAATACGGTACCTCTGTTGTTCAAACAGTATTCCTTGTTCCTGTAGATACAGTAACCTTGTCCTCTCTAAAGTGTGTATTATAGATAACTTAATACGGTAATAATACAAGTAATAATTTATATTTCTGTTGTTCAAACAGTATTCCTTGTTCCTGTAGATACAGTAACCTTGTTCTCTCTAAAGTGTGTATTATAGATAACTTAATACGGTAATAATACAAGTAATAATTTATACCTCTGTTGTTCAAACAGTGTTCCTTGTTCCTGTAAATACAGCAACCTTGTCCTCTCTAAAGTGTGCATTATAGATAACTTAATACGGTAATAATACAAGTAATAATTTATACCTCTGTTGTTCAAACAGTATTCCTTGTTCCTGTAGATACAGTAACCTTGACCTCTCTAGTGTGTATAATAGATAACTTAATACGGTAATAATACAAGTAATAATGTATACCTCTGTTGTTCAAACAGTATTCCTTGTTCCTGTAGATACAGCAACCTTGTCCTCTCTAAAGTGTGTATTATAGATCATTTAATATGGTAATAATACAAGTAATAATTTATACCTCTGTTGTTCAAACAGTATTCCTTGTTCCTGTAGATACGGTAACCTTCACCTCTCTAGTGTGTATTATAGATAACTTAATACGGTAATAATACAAGTAATAATTTATACCTCTGTTGTTCAAACAGTATTCCTTGTTCCTGTAGATACAGTAACCTTGACCTCTCTAGTGTGTATTATAGATAACTTAATACGGTAATAATACAAGTAATAATTTATACCTCTGTTGTTCAAACAGTATTCCTTGTTCCTGTAGATACAGCAACCTTGTCCTCTCTAAAGTGTGTATTATAGATAACTTAATACGGTAATAATACAAGTAATAATGTATACCTCAGTTGTTCAAACAGTATTCCTTGTTCCTGTAGATACAGTAACCTTGACCTCTCTAGTGTGTATTATAGATAACTTAATACGTAATAATACAAGTAATAATTTATACCTCTGTTGTTCAAACAGTATTCCTTGTTCCTGTATATACAGTAACCTTGACCTCTCTAGTGTGTATTATAGATAACTTAATACGGTAATAATACAAGTAATAATTTATACCTCTGTTGTTCAAGCAGTATTCCTTGTTCCTGTAGATACAGTAACCTTGACCTCTCTAGTGTGTATAATAGATAACTTAATACGGTAATAATACAAGTAATAATGTATACCTCTGTTGTTCAAACAGTATTCCTTGTTCCTGTAGATACAGCAACCTTGTCCTCTCTAAAGTGTGTATTATAGATCATTTAATATGGTAATAATACAAGTAATAATTTATACCTCTGTTGTTCAAACAGTATTCCTTGTTCCTGTAGATACGGTAACCTTCACCTCTCTAGTGTGTATTATAGATAACTTAATACGGTAATAATACAAGTAATAATTTATACCTCTGTTGTTCAAACAGTATTCCTTGTTCCTGTAGATACAGTAACCTTGACCTCTCTAGTGTGTATTATAGATAACTTAATACAGTAATAATACAAGCAATAATTTATACCTCAGTTGTTCAAACAGTATTCCTTGTTCCTGTAGATACAGTAACCTTGACCTCTCTAGTGTGTATTATAGATAACTTAATACGGTAATAATACAAGTAATAATTTATACCTCTGTTGTTCAAACAGTATTCCTTGTTCCTGTAGATACAGTAACCTTGACCTCTCTAGTGTGTATTATAGATAACTTAATACGGTAATAATACAAGTAATAATTTATACCTCTGTTGTTCAAACAGTATTCCTTGTTCCTGTAGATACAGTAACCTTGACATCTCTAAAGCTCTTAATAAATCCATCTGTTCATCAACTACAACTTCCTGCTGAGATTCATCTTTAAAACAACAAACTGATAGTTAGATAATATCTATTTCCCAGACTGACTTAAGATTTTTATTTTTATTTTTTTCATTTTTGGTCTTTTAATGCCACGCCACTTTCAGCAATATTTCAGCTATACCACGGCGGCCAGCTTTAGTGATGGAGGAAGCCGGAGTACCTGGAGAGAACCACCGACCCTGGACAAGCAACTGGTCAACTTTATCACTTGTGGCTGCGAGTCGAGTGCACCTTTTTTTGTAATTTACAAAGCTGGGCACGAACCCACGCCGTATTGGTGATAGGGTTGTATGA
This sequence comes from Bathymodiolus septemdierum, assembly GCA_963383655.1. Classification (NCBI taxonomy): domain Eukaryota; kingdom Metazoa; phylum Mollusca; class Bivalvia; order Mytilida; family Modiolidae; genus Bathymodiolus; species Bathymodiolus septemdierum. Next base: position 1,573,323 of record OY726525.1, on the reverse strand, counting down.
GCTGTTAGAGCAAATGTTGTGTATACCTGGTTATGGATGAATATCTTCACTTAGTAGGGCCCGGGTGGTTCAATGAGCTAGGTAGCTGGATTACTTAGCAACTCACACAAGCCTATTACCAATACAGCGTGGGTTTGCGCCCGGCTTTGTAAATTGCAAAAAAGGTGCACTCGACTCGCAGCTGCAAGTGATAAAGTGTACCAGTTGCTTGCCCATGATCGGTGGTTCTCTCCAGTAAAACTGGTTGCCATTATATAGCTGAAATATTGCTGAAAGTGGCGTTAGACACAATAAATCAAATTAAATCAAATCTTCACTTAGTAAAATACAAATACAAGGCAGATTTGAACCACATTTTAAACAATAATGTGTTGTAAACACAAAAATGGCTTACACATGATTTTCCGGTCGAAAAAAAGAAGGAGTGAAACACATTGTTCATATTTATAATGCACCCCTCCTGCGAAATAAAGAATCTATGTAACATCTAGTGCCTAATACATAGGTAGCTTAGTAAAATTCATAAAAGAAAATGTCTAACCTTGATCCTCAGATGCTTGTATTTGATCTGCCTGCATACAAGCTCTACTGCAGTATTCGTGCCAGTCACCAGTACGTGGATTCTTAACACGTGTTCTACTACAACCATTCCTTAAACATGTACCTACAAAAAGTCATGTTATATATCAATGATAATATTCATTACAGTCAGCAGTACGTAGATTCTTAACATGTGTTCTACTACAACCATTCCTCAAACATGTACCTACAAAAAGTCATGTTATATATCAATGATAATATTCATGACAGTCACCAGTACGTAGATTCTTAACACGTGTTCTACTACAACCATTCCTTAAACATGTACCTACAAAAAGTGACGTTATATATCAATGATAATATTCATGACAGTCACCAGTATGTAGATTCTTAACATGTGTTCTACTACAACCATTCCTCAAACATGTACCTACAAAAAGTCATGTTATATATCAATGATAATATTCATGACAGTCAGCAGTACGTAGATTCTTAACATGTGTTCTACTACAACCATTCCTTAAACATGTACCTACAAAAAGTCATGTTATATATCAATGATAATATTCATGACAGTCAGCAGTACGTAGATTCTTAACATGTGTTCTACTACAACCATTCCTCAAACATGTACCTACAAAAACTCATGTTATATATCAATGATAATATTCATGACAGTCAGCAGTACGTAGATTCTTAACATGTGTTCTACTACAACCATTCCTTAAACATGTACCTACAAAAAAGTCACGTTATATATCAATGATAATATTCATGAGTCACCAGTATGTAGATTCTTAACATGTGTTCTACTACAACCATTCCTTAAACATATACCTACAAAAAAGTCACGTTATATATCAATGATAATATTCATGACAGTCAGTAGTACGTAGATTCTTAACATGTGTTCTACTACAACCATTCCTTAAACATGTACCTACAAAAAGTCATGTTATATATCAATGATAATATTCATGACAGTCACCAGTACGTAGATTCTTAACATGTGTTCTACTACAACCATTCCTCAAACATGTACCTACAAAAAGTCATGTTATATATCAATGATAATATTCATGACAGTCAGCAGTACGTAGATTCTTAACATGTGTTCTACTACAACCATTCCTTAAACATGTACCTACAAAAAAGTCATGTTATATATCAATGATAATATTCATGACAGTCACCAGTACGTAGATTCTTAACATGTGTTCTACTACAACCATTCCTCAAACATGTACCTACAAAAAGTCATGTCATATATCAATGATAATATTCATGACAGTCACCAGTACGTAGATTCTTAACATGTGTTCTACTACAACCATTCCTCAAACATGTACCTACAAAAAGTCACGTTATATATCAATGATAATATTCATGACAGTCACCAGTACGTAGATTCTTAACATGTGTTCTACTACAACCATTCCTCAAACATGTACCTACAAAAAGTCATGTTATATATCAATGATAATATTCATGACAGTCACCAGTACGTAGATTCTTAACATGTGTTCTACTACAACCATTCCTCAAACATGTACCTACAAAAAGTCATGTTATATATCAATGATAATATTCATGACAGTCACCAGTACGTAGATTCTTAACATGTGTTCTACTACAACCATTCCTCAAACATGTACCTACAAAAAGTCATGTTATATATCAATGATAATATTCATGACAGTCACCAGTACGTAGATTCTTAACATGTGTTCTACTACAACCATTCCTTAAACATATACCTACAAAAAGTCACGTTATATATCAATGATAATATTCATGACAGTCACCAGTACGTAGATTCTTAACATGTGTTCTACTACAACCATTCCTTAAACATATACCTACAAAAAGTCACGTTATATATCAATGATAATATTCATGACAGTCACCAGTACGTAGATTCTTAACATGTGTTCTACTACAACCATTCCTCAAACATGTACCTACAAAAAGTCATGTTATATATCAATGATAATATTCATGACAGTCACCAGTACGTAGATTCTTAACATGTGTTCTACTACAACCATTCCTCAAACATGTACCTACAAAAAGTCATGTTATATATCAATGATAATATTCATGACAGTCACCAGTACGTAGATTCTTAACATGTGTTCTACTACAACCATTCCTCAAACATGTACCTACAAAAAGTCATGTTATATATCAATGATAATATTCATGACAGTCACCAGTACGTAGATTCTTAACATGTGTTCTACTACAACCATTCCTCAAACATGTACCTACAAAAAGTCACGTTATATATCAATGATAATATTCATGACAGTCACCAGTACGTAGATTCTTAACATGTGTTCTACTACAACCATTCCTTAAACATGTACCTACAAAAAGTCACGTTATATATCAATGATAATATTCATGACAGTCAGTAGTACGTAGATTCTTAACATGTGTTCTACTACAACCATTCCTCAAACATGTACCTACAAAAAGTCACGTTATATATCAATGATAATATTCATGACAGTCACCAGTATGTAGATTCTTAACATGTGTTCTACTACAACCATTCCTTAAACATATACCTACAAAAAGTCACGTTATATATCAATGATAATATTCATGACAGTCACCAGTACGTAGATTCTTAACACGTGTTCTACTACAACCATTCCTCAAACATGTACCTACAAAAAGTCACGTTATATATCAATGATAATATTCATGACAGTCAGCAGTACGTAGATTCTTAACATGTGTTCTACTACAACCATTCCTCAAACATGTACCTACAAAAAGTCATGTTATATATCAATGATAATATTCATGACAGTCAGTAGTACGTAGATTCTTAACATGTGTTCTACTACAACCATTCCTTAAACAGGTACCTACAAAAAGTCACGTTATATATCAATGATAATATTCATGACAGTCAGCAGTACGTGGATTTTTAACACGTGTTCTACTACAACCATTCCTTAAACATATTCCTACAAGATAGCATGAAAGAGTGAGTGAGTGATTGTTGTTTAACGCCAATTCAGCAATTTTTCAGTTATATCATGGCAAGAACAACTTAATTTTCAATGAGATGATGATGAGGTCCACTTTGTTCTACACCAACACGCTTAGTTGGATTTTTATAGTGCTAGCTCACTGAAACAACAGTCTGTGGGTAGACATGTCGCTCCACTCTTAAGACACATTATTTTGATTCCAAGCCGACCAGTCTTTGATCTTAGCGAAGAAGCAGCAAACACCAATTTTATAGTCTTTGGTTTGACCCGATTGGTGCTCGAACCCACCATCTATCGCAGTCAATGCGAGCATGCTAACCATTACGCAATCGATGCGGTTCAAAACAGCATATTGTGACTGACTGCCTATAATACAGATTAACTTACCATGTAGTTTTAAGATGGTAGTCACTTCAGAATCACTATCATCACTGTCAGGCCAGTCTAACATGGCCGTGACATTGGTGTGACGTCCTGAGGCATCTTTTATCCATGGATTAGCTGGGTCTATATCTTGTATTGATGCTAGAACTGCTGACCTCAACTCATCCTAAAATTATCATACAGTGAGTCTATATAAATTACATTTACTAGGTATTTCTTTCTTATCTCCAAGAACAATGTCTATCAAAATTTTCAAAAGAATGCTTTGATTGGTTGTTTTTCATTTTGTTATTTTGCTCAGTGATTTTCACAGATCAGTGATTTGATTGGTTCTTTCTTATTTTGCTAAGAGCCCAGGTGGCTCAATCAGTTAGGTAGTTGGATTACCCAACAACTCATATAAGTCTATCACCAATATGGCGTGGGTTCGTGCCCGGCTTTGTAAATTACAAAAAAGGGTGCACTCGACTCGCAGCCGCAAGTGATAAAGTTTACCAGTTGCTTGCCCATGGTCGGTGGTTCACTTTGGGTACTCTGGCTTCTTCCATCACTAAAACTGGTCGCCATGATATAGCTGAAATATTGCTGTAAGTGGAATTAAACACAATAAATCAAACCAAATCAAATCAAAAATCTTACATCTTCAAAGTCCATGCTGTACTTTCTTCTCCTCTGTTTCCTCAATCCTGGTGGTGTTTCTGGGGGAACCAGACCTTTAGCTATGGCTGTTAGGAATTCTTGTCTTTTACGTTGAACTATTTGAGCTTGCTCAATTATTCTTTTACGTGGTGTACGAAGATATAACCTGTTTACCATCTGGGACAAAATTTCTGTACATTCTTCTAGCTCTGTCTGTAAATATTACATGTCAGTCAATATTACATGTATGTATATATTACATGTCGGTGAATATGGATCCGTCTGTAAATATTACATGTCAGTCAATATGGATCTAAGGTTTTCTTCAAAACTTCTATATCGTCATTGATATATTGACATAGTCACAAGGGCCAACAACTTTACATGAATCTAACAGAGATAATGCACATATATTCTGTTAAAGCTTGGTATAAGACAGCCCATTTAGGGTAAATACAGGGTCTATTCTGTTAAAGCTTGGTATAAGACAGCTCATTAGGGTAAATACATGGTCTATTCTGTTAAAGCTTGGTATAAGACAGCCCATTAGGGTAAATACATGGTCTATTCTGTTAAAGCTTGGTATAAGACAGCCCATTAGGGTAAATACAGGGTCTATTCTGTTAAAGCTTGGTATAAGACAGCCCATTTAGGGTAAATACAGGGTCTATTCTGTTAAAGTTTGGTATAAGACAGCTCATTAGGGTAAATACATGGTCTATTCTGTTAAAGCTTGGTATAAGACAGTCCATTAGGGTAAATACAGGGTCTATTCTGTTAAAGCTTGGTATAAGACAGCCCATTAGGGTAAATACAGGGTCTATTCTGTTAAAGCTTGGTATAAGACAGTCCATTAGGGTAAATACAGGGTCTATTCTGTTAAAGCTTGGTATAAGACAGCTCATTAGGGTAAAAACAGGATCTATTCTGTTAAAGCTTGGTATAAGACAGCCCATTAGGGTAAATACAGGGTCTATTCTGTTAAAGCTTGGTATAAGACAGCCCATTAGGGTAAATACAGGGTCTATTCTGTTAAAGCTTGGTATAAGACAGCCCATTAGGGTAAATACAGGGTCTATTCTGTTAAAGCTTGGTATAAGACAGCCCATTAGGGTAAATACAGGGTCTATTCTGTTAAAGCTTGGTATAAGAGAGCCCATTAGGGTAAATACAGGGTCTATTCTGTTAAAGCTTGGTATAAGACAGCCCATTAGGGTAAATACAGGGTCTATTCTGTTAAAGCTTGGTATAAGAGAGCCCATTAGGGTAAATACAGGGTCTATTCTGTTAAAGCTTGGTATAAGAGAGCCCATTAGGGTAAATACAGGGTCTATTCTGTTAAAGCTTGGTATAAGACAGCCCATTAGGGTAAATACAGGATCTATTCTGTTAAAGCTTGGTATAAGACAGCCCATTAGGGTAAATACAGGGTCTATTCTGTTAAAGCTTGGTATAAGACAGTCCATTAGGGTAAAAACAGGATCTATTCTGTTAAAGCTTGGTATAAGACAGCCCATTAGGGTAAATACATGGTCTATTCTGTTAAAGCTTGGTATAAGACAGCCCATTAGGGTAAATACAGGGTCTATTCTGTTAAAGCTTGGTATAAGACAGCCCATTAGGGTAAATACAGGGTCTATTCTGTTAAAGCTTGGTATAAGACAGCCCATTAGGGTAAATATAGGGTCTATTCTGTTAAAAGCTTGGTATAAGAGAGCCCATTAGGGTAAAAACAGGGTCTATTCTGTTAAAGCTTGGTATAAGACAGCCCATTAGGGTAAAAACAGGATCTATTCTGTTAAAGCTTGGTATAAGACAGCCCATTAGGGTAAAAACAGGATCTATTCTGTTAAAGCTAGGTATAAGACAGCCCATTAGGGTAAATACAGGGTCTATTCTGTTAAAGCTTGGTATAAGACAGCCCATTAGGGTAAATACAGGGTCTATTCTGTTAAAGCTTGGTATAAGACAGCCCATTAGGGTAAATACAGGGTCTATTCTGTTAAAGCTTGGTATAAGACAGCCCATTAGGGTAAATACAGGGTCTATTCTGTTAAAGCTTGGTATAAGACAGCCCATTAGGGTAAATACAGGGTCTATTCTGTTAAAGCTTGGTATAAGACAGCCCATTAGGGTAAATACAGAATCTATTCTGTTAAAGCTTGGTATAAGACAGCCCATTAGGGTAAATACAGGGTCTATTCTGTTAAAGCTTGGTATAAGACAGCCCATTAGGGTAAAAACAGGATCTATTCTGTTAAAGCTTGGTATAAGACAACCCATTAGGGTAAATACAGGGTCTATTCTGTTAAAGCTAGGTATAAGACAGCCCATTAGGGTAAATACAGGGTCTATTCTGTTAAAGCTAGGTATAAGACAGCCCATTAGAGTAAATACAGGGTCTATTCTGTTAAAGCTTGGTATAAGACAGCCCATTAGGGTAAATACAGGGTCTATTCTGTTAAAGCTTGGTATAAGACAGCCCATTAGGGTAAATACAGGGTCTATTCTGTTAAAGCTTGGTATAAGACAGCCCATTAGGGTAAAAACAGGATCTATTCTGTTAAAGCTTGGTATAAGACAGCCCATTAGGGTAAATACAGGGTCTATTCTGTTAAAGCTTGGTATAAGACAGCCCATTAGGGTAAAAACAGGATCTATTCTGTTAAAGCTTGGTATAAGACAGCCCATTAGAGTAAATACAGGGTCTATTCTGTTAAAGCTTGGTATAAGACAGCCCATTAGGGTAAATACAGGGTCTATTCTGTTAAAGCTTGGTATACGACAGCCCATTAGGGTAAATACAGGGTCTATTCTGTTAAAGCTTGGTATAAGACAGCCCATTAGGGTAAATACAGGGTCTATTCTGTTAAAGCTTGGTATAAGACAGCCCATTAGGGTAAATACAGGATCTATTCTGTTAAAGCTTGGTATAAGACAGCCCATTAGGGTAAATACAGGGTCTATTCTGTTAAAGCTTGGTATAAGACAGCCCATTAGGGTAAATACAGGATCTATTCTGTTAAAGCTTGGTATAAGACAGCCCATTAGGCTAAATACAGGGTCTATTCTGTTAAAGCTTGGTATAAGACAGCCCATTAGGGTAAATACAGGGTCTATTCTGTTAAAGCTTGGTATAAGACAGCCCATTAGGGTAAATACAGGGTCTATTCTGTTAAAGCTTGGTATAAGACAGCCCATTAGGGTAAATACAGGATCTATTCTGTTAAAGCTTGGTATAAGACAGCCCATTAGGGTAAATACAGGGTCTATTCTGTTAAAGCTTGGTATAAGACAGCCCATTAGGGTAAATACAGGGTCTATTCTGTTAAAGCTTGGTATAAGACAGCCCATTAGGGTAAATACAGGGTCTATTCTGTTAAAGCTTGGTATAAGACAGCCCATTAGGGTAAATACAGGGTCTATTCTGTTAAAGCTTGGTATAAGACAGCCCATTAGGGTAAATACAGGGTCTATTCTGTTAAAGCTTGGTATAAGACAGCCCATTAGGGTAAATACAGGGTCTATTCTGTTAAAACTTGGTATAAGACAGCCCATTAGGGTAAATACAGGGTCTATTCTGTTAAAGTTTGGTATAAGACAGCCCATTAGGGTAAATACAGGATCTATTCTGTTAAAGCTTGGTATAAGACAGCCCATTAGGGTAAATACAGGGTCTATTCTGTTAAAGCTAGGCATAAGACAGCCCATTAGGGTAAATACAGGATCTATTCTGTTAAAGCTTGGTATAAGACAGCCCATTAGGGTAAATACAGGGTCTATTCTGTTAAAGCTTGGTATAAGACAGCCCATTAGGGTAAATACAGGGTCTATTCTGTTAAAGCTTGGTATAAGACAGCCCATTAGGGTAAATACAGGGTCTATTCTGTTAAAGCTTGGTATAAGACAGCCCATTAGGGTAAATACAGGGTCTATTCTGTTAAAGCTTGGTATAAGACAGCCCATTAGGGTAAATACAGGATCTATTCTGTTAAAGCTTGGTATAAGACAGCCCATTAGGGTAAATACAGGGTCTATTCTGTTAAAGCTTGGTATAAGACAGCCCATTAGGGTAAATACAGGATCTATTCTGTTAAAGCTTGGTATAAGACAGCCCATTAGGGTAAATACAGGGTCTATTCTGTAAAAGCTTGGTATAAGACAGCCCATTAGGGTAAATACAGGGTCTATTTTGTTAAAGCTTGGTATAAGACAGCCCATTAGGGTAAATACAGGATCTATTCTGTTATAGCTTGGTATAAGACAGCCCATTAGGGTAAATACAGGGTCTATTCTGTTAAAGCTTGGTATAAGACAGCCCATTAGGGTAAATACAGGGTCTATTCTTTTAAAGCTTGGTATAAGACAGCCCATTAGGGTAAATACAGGATCTATTCTGTTAAAATTTGGTATAATACAGCCCATTAGGGTAAATACAGGGTCTATTATGTTAAAGCTTGGTATAAGACAGCCCATTAGGGTAAATACAGGGTCTATTTTGTTAAAGCTTGGTATAAGACAGCCCATTAGGGTAAATACAGGATCTATTCTGTTATAGCTTGGTATAAGACAGCCCATTAGGGTAAATACAGGGTCTATTCTGTTAAAGCTTGGTATAAGACAGCCCATTAGGGTAAATACAGGGTCTATTCTGTTAAAGCTTGGTATAAGACAGCCCATTAGGGTAAATACAGGATCTATTCTGTTAAAGCTTGGTATAAGACAGCCCATTAGGGTAAATACAGGGTCTATTCTGTTAAAGCTTGGTATAAGACAGCCCATTAGGGTAAATACAGGGTCTATTCTGTTAAAGCTTGGTATAAGACAGCCCATTAGGGTAAATACAGGGTCTATTCTGTTAAAGCTTGGTATAAGACAGCCCATTAGGGTAAATACAGGGTCTATTCTGTTAAAGCTTGGTATAAGACAGCCCATTAGGGTAAATACAGGGTCTATTCTGTTAAAGCTTGGTATATGACAGCCCATTAGGGTAAATACAGGATCTATTCTGTTAAAGCTTGGTATAAGACAGCCCATTAGGGTAAATACAGGGTCTATTCTGTTAAAGCTTGGTATAAGACAGCCCATTAGGGTAAATACAGGGTCTATTCTGTTAAAGCTTGGTATAAGACAGCCCATTAGGGTAAATACAGGATCTATTCTGTTAAAGCTTGGTATAAGACAGTCCATTAGGGTAAATACAGGGTCTATTCTGTTAAAACTTGGTATAAGACAGCCCATTAGGGTAAATACAGGGTCTATTCTGTTAAAGCTTGGTATAAGACAGCCCATTAGGGTAAATACAGGGTCTATTTTGTTAAAGCTTGGTATAAGACAGCCCATTAGGGTAAATACAGGATCTATTCTGTTAAAGCTTGGTATAAGACAGCCCATTAGGGTAAATACAGGGTCTATTCTGTTAAAGCTTGGTATAAGAGAGCCCATTAGGGTAAAAACAGGGTCTATTCTGTTAAAGCTTGGTATAAGACAGCCCATTAGGGTAAATACAGGATCTATTCTGTTAAAGCTTGGTATAAGACAGCCCATTAGGGTAAATACAGGGTCTATTCTGTTAAAGCTTGGTATAAGACAACCCATTAGGGTAAAAACAGGATCTATTCTGTTAAAGCTTGGTATTAGACAGCCCATTAGGGTAAATACAGGGTCTATTCTGTTAAAGCTTGGTATAACCAAGCCCATTAGGGTAAATACAGGGTCTATTCTGTTAAAGCTTGGTATAAGACAGCCCATTAGGGTAAATACAGGGTCTATTCTGTTAAAGCTTGGTATAAGACAGCCCATTAGGGTAAATACAGGGTCTATTCTGTTAAAGTTTGGTATAAGAGAGCCCATTAGGGTAAATACAGGGTCTATTCTGTTAAAGCTTGGTTTAAGACAGCCCATTAGGGTAAATACAGGGTTTATTCTGTTAAAGCTTGGTATAAGACAGCTCATTAGGGTAAATACAGGGTCTATTCTGTTAAAGCTTGGTATAAGACAGCTCATTAGGGTAAATACAGGGTCTATTCTGTTAAAGCTTGGTATAAGACAGCCCATTAGGGTAAATATAGGGTCTATTCTGTTAAAGCTTCATATAAGACATCCCATTAGGGTAAATACAGGGTCTATTCAGTTAAAGCTTGGTATAAGACAGCCCATTAGGGTAAATACAGGGTCTATTCTGTTCAAGCTTGGTATAAGACAGCCCATTAGGGTAAATACAGGGTCTATTCTGTTAAAGCTTGGTATAAGACAGCTCATTAGGGTAAATACAGGGTCTATTCTGTTAAAGCTTGGTATAAGACAGCCCATTAGGGTAAATATAGGGTCTATTCTGTTAAAGCTTCATATAAGACATCCCATTAGGGTAAATACAGGGTCTATTCAGTTAAAGCTTGGTATAAGACAGCCCATTAGGGTAAATACAGGGTCTATTCTGTTCAAGCTTGGTATAAGACAGCCCATTAGGGTAAATACAGGGTCTATTCTGTTAAAGCTTGGTATAAGACAGCCCATTAGGGTAAATACATGGTCTATTCTGTTAAAGCTTGGTATAAGACAGCCCATTAGGGTAAATACAGGGTCTATTCTGTTAAAGCTTGGCATAAGACAGCCCATTAGGGTAAATACAGGATCTATTCTGTTAAAGCTTGGTATAAGACAGCCCATTAGGGTAAACACAGGGTCTATTCTGTTAAAGCTTGGTATAAGACAGCCCATTAGGGTAAATACAGGGTCTATTCAAGCTTGGTATAAGACACCCCATTAGGGTAAATACAGGGTCTATTCTGTTAAAGCTTGGTATAAGACAGCCCATTAGGGTAAATACAGGGTCTATTCTGTTAAAGCTTGGTATAAGACAGCCCATTAGGGTAAATACAGGGTCTATTCTGTTAAAGCTTGATATAAGACAGCCCATTAGGGTAAATACAGGGTCTATTCTGTTAAAGCTTGGTATAAGACAGCCCATTAGGCTAAATACAGGGTCTATTCTGTTAAAGCTTGGAATAAGACAGCCCATTAGGGTAAATACAGGGTCTATTCTGTTAAAGCTTGGTATAAGACAGCCCATTAGGGTAAATACAGGGTCTATTCTGTTAAAGCTTGATATAAGACAGCCCATTAGGGTAAATACAGGGTCTATTCTGTTAAAGTTTGATATAAGACAGCCCATTAGGGTAAATACAGGGTCTATTCTGTTAAAGTTTGGTATAAGAGAGCCCATTAGGGTAAATACAGGGTCTATTCTGTTAAAGCTTGGTATAAGACAGCCCATTAGGGTAAATACAGGGTCTATTCTGTTAAAGCTTGGTATAAGACAGCCCATTAGGGTAAATACAGGGTCTATTCTGTTAAAGCTTGGTATAAGACAGCCCATTAGGGTAAATACAGGGTCTATTCTGTTAAAGCTTGGTATAAGACAGCCCAATAGGGTAAATACAGGGTCTATTCTGTTAAAGCTTGGTATAAGACAGCCCATTAGGGTAAATACAGGGTCTATTCTGTTAAAGCTTGGTATAAGACAGCCCATTAGGGTAAATACAGGATCTATTCTGTTAAAGCTTGGTATAAGACAGCCCATTAGGGTAAATACAGGGTCTATTCTGTTAAAGCTTGGTATAAGACAGCCCATTAGGGTAAATACAGGGTCTATTCTGTTAAAGCTTGGTATAAGACAGCCCAATAGGGTAAATACAGGGTCTATTCTGTTAAAGCTTGGTATAAGACAGCCCAATAGGGTAAATACAGGGTCTATTCTGTTAAAGCTTGGTATAAGACAGCCCATTAGGGTAAATACAAGGTCTATTCTGTTAAAGCTTGGTATAAGACAGCCCATTAGGGTAAATACAGGGTCTATTCTGTTAAAGCTTGGTATAAGACAGCCCATTAGGGTAAATACAGGGTCTATTCTGTTAAAGCTTGGTATAAGACAGCCCAATAGGGTAAATACAGGGTCTATTCTGTTAAAGCTTGGTATAAGACAGCCCATTAGGGTAAATACAGGGTCTATTCTGTTAAAGCTTGGTATAAGACAGCCCATTAGGGTAAATACAGGATCTATTCTGTTAAAGCTTGGTATAAGACAGCCCATTAGGGTAAATACAGGGTCTATTCTGTTAAAGCTTGGTATAAGACAGCCCATTAGGGTAAATACAGGGTCTATTCTGTTAAAGCTTGGTATAAGACAGCCCATTAGGGTAAATACAGGATCTATTCTGTTAAAGCTTGGTATAAGACAGCCCATTAGGGTAAATACAGGGTCTATTCTGTTAAAGCTTGGTATAAGACAGCCCATTAGGGTAAATACAGGGTCTATTCTGTTAAAGCTTGGTATAAGACAGCCCATTAGGGTAAATACAGGGTCTATTCTGTTAAAGCTTGGTATAAGACAGCCCATTAGGGTAAATACAGGGTCTATTCTGTTAAAACTTGGTATAAGACATCCCATTAGGGTAAATACAGGGTCTATTCTGTTAAAGCTTGGTATAAGACAGCCCATTAAGGTAAATACAGGATCTATTCTGTTAAAGCTTGGTATAAGACAGCCCATTAGGGTAAATACAGGGTCTATTCTGTTAAAACTTGGTATAAGACAGCCCATTAGGGTAAATACAGGATCTATTCTGTTAAAGCTTGGTATAAGACAGCCCATTAGGGTAAATACAGGGTCTATTCTGTTAAAGCTTGGTATAAGACAACCCATTAGGGTAAATACAGGGTCTATTCTGTTAAAGCTTGGTATAAGACAGCCCATTAGGGTAAATACAGGGTCTATTCTGTTAAAGCTTGGTATAAGACAGCCCATTAGGGTAAATACATGGTCTATTCTGTTAAAGCTTGGTATAAGACAGCCCATTAGGGTAAATACAGGGTCTATTCTGTTAAAGCTTGGTATAAGACAGCCCATTAGGGTAAATACAGGGTCTATTCTGTTAAAGCTTGGTATAAGACAGCCCATTAGGGTAAATACAGGGTCTATTCTGTTAAAGCTTGGTATAAGACAGCCCATTAGGCTAAATACAGGGTCTATTCTGTTAAAGCTTGGAATAAGACAGCCCATTAGGGTAAATACAGGGTCTATTCTGTTAAAACTTGGTATAAGACAGCCCATTAGGGTAAATACAGGGTCTATTCTGTTAAAGCTTGATATAAGACAGCCCATTAGGGTAAATACAGGGTCTATTCTGTTAAAGCTTGGTATAAGACAGCCCATTAGGGTAAATACAGGGTCTATTCTGTTAAAGCTTGATATAAGACAGCCCATTAGGGTAAATACAGGGTCTATTCTGTTAAAGTTTGATATAAGACAGCCCATTAGGGTAAATACAGGGTCTATTCTGTTAAAGTTTGGTATAAGACAGCCCATTAGGGTAAATACAGGGTCTATTCTGTTAAAGCTTGGTATAAGACAGCTCATTAGGGTAAATACAGGATCTATTCTGTTAAAGCTTGGTATAAGACAGCCCATTAGGGTAAATACAGGGTCTATTCTGTTAAAGCTTGGTATAAGACAGCCCATTAGGGTAAATACAGGATCTATTCTGTTAAAGCTTGGTATAAGACAGTTCATTAGGGTAAATACAGGGTCTATTCTGTTAAAGCTTGGTATAAGACAGCCCATTAGGGTAAATACAGGATCTATTCTGTTAAAGCTTGGTATAAGACAGCCCATTAGGGTAAATACAGGGTCTATTCTGTTAAAGCTTGGTATAAGACAGCCCATTAGGGTAAATACAGGATCTATTCTGTTAAAGCTTGGTATAAGACAGCTCATTAGGGTAAATACAGGGTCTATTCTGTTAAAGCTTGGTATAAGACAGCTCATTAGGGTAAATACAGGGTCTATTCTGTTAAAGCTTGGTATAAGACAGCCCATTAGGGTAAATACAGGATCTATTCTGTTAAAGCTTGGTATAAGACAGCCCATTAGGGTAAATACAGGGTCTATTCTGTTAAAGCTTGGTATAAGACAGCCCATTAGGGTAAATACAGGGTCTATTCTGTTAAAGCTTGGTATAAGACAGCCCATTAGGGTAAATACAGGGTCTATTCTGTTAAAGTTTGATATAAGACAGCCCATTAGGGTAAATACAGGGTCTATTCTGTTAAAGCTTGGTATAAGACAACCCATTAGGGTAAATACAGGGTCTATTCTGTTAAAGCTTGGTATAAGACAGCCCATTAGGGTAAATACAGGGTCTATTCTGTTAAAGCTTGGTATAAGACAGCCCATTAGGGTAAATACAGGGTCTATTCTGTTAAAGCTTGGTATAAGACAGCCCATTAGGGTAAATACAGGGTCTATTCTGTTAAAGCTTGATATAAGACAGCCCATTAGGGTAAATACAGGATCTATTCTGTTAAAGCTTGATATAAGACAGCCCATTAGGGTAAATACAGGGTCTATTCTGTTAAAGCTTGGTATAAGACAGCCCATTAGGGTAAATACAGGGTCTATTCTGTTAAAGCTTGATATAAGACAGCCCATTAGGGTAAATATAGGGTCTATTCTGTTAAAGCTTGGTATAAGACAACCCATTAGGGTAAATACAGGGTCTATTCTGTTAAAGCTTGGTATAAGACAGCCCATTAGGGTAAATACAGGGTCTATTCTGTTAAAGCTTGGTATAAGACAGCCCATTAGGGTAAATACATGGTCTATTCTGTTAAAGCTTGGTATAAGACAGCCCAATAGGGTAAATACAGGGTCTATTCTGTTAAAGCTTGGTATAAGACAGCCCAATAGGGTAAATACAGGGTCTATTCTGTTAAAGCTTGGTATAAGACAGCCCATTAGGGTAAATACAGGGTCTATTCTGTTAAAGCTTGGTATAAGACAGCCCATTAGGGTAAATACAGGGTCTATTCTGTTAAAGCTTGGTATAAGACAGCCCATTAGGGTAAATACAGGGTCTATTCTGTTAAAGCTTGGTATAAGACAGCCCATTAGAGTAAATACAGGGTCTATTCTGTTAAAGCTTGGTATAAGACAGCCCATTAGGGTAAATACAGGGTCTATTCTGTTAAAGCTTGGTATAAGACAGCCCATTAGGGTAAATACAGGGTCTATTCTGTTAAAGCTTGGTATAAGACAGCCCATTAGGGTAAATACAGGGTCTATTCTGTTAAAGCTTGGTATAAGACAGCCCATTAGGGTAAATACAGGGTCTATTCTGTTAAAGCTTGGTAGAAGACAGCCCATTAGGGTAAATACAGGGTCTATTCTGTTAAAGCTTGGTATAAGACAGCTCATTAGGGCAAATACAGGGTCTATTCTGTTAAAGCTTGGTATAAGACAGCCCATTAGGGTAAATACAGGGTCTTTTGTTATTTTACATTTGAGAATTTTCTTTAGAACCTTCTATTCTATGACATAACTTTAATAGGAATTTTCTATATTCAATACTTTCTTGTATCTAAATGGAGCCTATATATGTCTCCTAAACAAAGTCATAACTCCTTCAATAATGTAATAGCCTGTACCTGTCTATAATACCTCAATACCTTTAAACATTGGATATTTATAGGTTTATGTATACCTGCATGAATTCAAAGACAATTTTTTTGTAGCCTGGTCCATCTAGATAATATCCATAGACATAGGAACATTTGAGTACCCTACGGGCCTTTAGAAGTTGGTGGACAGCATCCTCTACAAATCTAGTCTCAGCATTAGCTGTTATAATATCAGTTACAGCCTCGGCTAACTTCATCATTTTATTCTTTGTAGTACTTAAAAGTGGTTCTTCCAGCTGCAAAATTTATCTTAAAAATTAGCATAATTTATCTTTAAAATTAGCATAATTTATCTTAAAAATTAGCATATTTTATCTTAAATATTAGCATAATTTATCTTAAAAATTAGCAAAATTTATGCTAAAAATTAGCATAATTTATCTTAAAAATTAGCAAAATGTATCTTAAAAATTAGCATAATTCATCTTAAAAATTAGCCAAATTTATCTTAAAAATTAGCATGATTTATCTGTCAATTAAATTAGGAATGAAAACTCTAGATCTAGAAAATGCAAAATAATACTGGTGTCATACGGCATTTACAACCTCTGAAAAATATATACCTGGTTCTAACTATTAAATAGTATGTTGAATGATGAAAAACATATACAGGGGTTCAATCAACCCTACAGGGGGTTTCAATTTGCTGTAAGGGGTTCAATATTCCATGGACAATAAACATATCCTGGTCAATATACCATGGGGTTCAAAATTCCACCCCATACATGACTGAAATCTAGACATACATCATAGGCTATGATATAGCACATCCATTTTATTTATATCAGAGTCCATTAGGACATCCATTTTATTTATGTCAGAGCCCATTAGGACATCCATTTTATTTATATCAGAGCCCATTAGGACATCCATTTTATTTATATTAGAGCCCATTAGGACATCCATTTTATTTATATCAGAGTCCATTAGGACATCCATTTTATTTATATTAGAGCCCATTAGGACATCCATTTTATTTATATCAGAGCCCATTAGGACATCCATTTTATTTATATCAGGGCCCATTAGGACATCCATTTTATTTATATCAGAGTCCATTAGGACATCCATTTTATTTATATCAGAGTCCATTAGGACATCCATTTTATTTATGTCAGAGCCCATTAGGACATCCATTTTATTTATATCTGAGTCCATTAGGACATCCATTTTATTTATATTAGAGCCCATTAGGACATCCATTTTATTTATATCAGAGCCCATTAGGACATCCATTTTATTTATATCAGAGCCCATTAGGACATCCATTTTATTTATATCAGAGTCCATTAGGACATCCATTTTATTTATATCAGAGCCCATTAGGACATCCATTTTATTTATATCAGAGTCCAT
The DNA here is from genome assembly GCA_963383655.1 of Bathymodiolus septemdierum. Classification (NCBI taxonomy): domain Eukaryota; kingdom Metazoa; phylum Mollusca; class Bivalvia; order Mytilida; family Modiolidae; genus Bathymodiolus; species Bathymodiolus septemdierum. The sequence goes on along the minus strand of OY726525.1, from coordinate 1,555,879 downwards.
TAGGACATCCATTTTATTTATATCAGAGCCCATTAGGACATCCATTTTATTTATATCAGAGCCCATTAGGACATCCATTTTATTTATATCAGAGCCCATTAGGACATCCATTTTATTTATATCAGAGCCCATTAGGACATCCATTTTATTTATATCAGAGTCCATTAGGACATCCATTTTATTTATATCAGAGCCCATTAGGACATCCATTTTATTTATATCAGAGCCCATTAGGACATCCATTTTATTTATATCAGAGCCCATTAGGACATCCATTTTATTTATATCAGAGTCCATTAGGACATCCATTTTATTTATATCAGAGTCCATTAGGACATCCATTTTATTTATATCAGAGTCCATTAGAACATCCATTTTATTTATGTCAGAGCCCATTAGGACATCCATTTTATTTATATCAGAGTCCATTAGGACATCCATTTTATTTATATCAGAGTCCATTAGAACATCCATTTTATTTATGTCAGAGCCCATTAGGACATCCATTTTATTTACATCAGAGCCCATTAGAACATCCATTTTATTTATATCAGAGTCCATTAGGACATCCATTTTATTTATATCAGAGCCCATTAGAACATCCATTTTATTTATATCAGAGTCCATTAGGACATCCATTTTATTTATATCAGAGCCCATTAGGACATCCATTTTATTTATATCAGAGTCCATTAGGACATCCATTTTATTTATATCAGAGTCCATTAGGACATCCATTTTATTTATATCAGAGTCCATTAGAACATCCATTTTATTTATGTCAGAGCCCATTAGGACATCCATTTTATTTATATCAGAGTCCATTAGGACATCCATTTTATTTATATCAGAGTCCATTAGAACATCCATTTTATTTATGTCAGAGCCCATTAGGACATCCAATTTATTTATATCAGAGCCCATTAGAACATCCATTTTATTTATATCAGAGCCCATTAGGACATCCATTTTATTTATATCAGAGTCCATTAGGACATCCATTTTATTTATATCAGAGCCCATTAGAACATCCATTTTATTTATATCAGAGTCCATTAGGACATCCATTTTATTTATATCAGAGCCCATTAGAACATCCATTTTATTTATATCAGAGCCCATTCAGAGTTTTTGTCATATAACCTAATGTTGAATTCTGGAAAAAAAATTCGCGCCTGGTGTTGTCGGGAAAAAAATTCTGAACAAAACAAAAAACCCTAACCCTCCCCCCCTCCCCTGCAAGTTAAATGGTCAGTCCCTTAAAACTGTTTGTTTTTATCTCAACTTACCTTAAAACTGTTCTCATGGTTTTTAAAACGGGTATAGTAATGTACAAATTTGTTTAACTCTTGCATTTTAGTGTTGTGTTCTTCTGCCTGTAAAATAAAATAAAGTATTTGTATATATACAGTGCAGGATTTACCTATAGGCTCAATAGGCTGAAGCCTAGGGCCTCAAAATTAAGGGGGCCTCCGGCCAAGATGTATAATATTTTTAACACTGTTAGTGGATTTTCACATTTATGCTGTCATCATGTACTTTACTTTCTAGACTACCCTTCAGTAATTTTCCTTACACAGTTACACTCCATTTCAGAATATTGCAGAATTTTAAACACCCCTCATCATCTTCCCCTTTATTGAAATTGATTAAGCACACTTTCATCTTCCTCCAGTCATGAAGGTATACATGTAATTAAATAAAAGGTGGGTAATTGGGAGAGGCCTCACAAGGGGAATTGCCTAGGGCCACTCTTTATCTAAATCCAGCACTGTGGGTATACATGTAATTAAATAAAAGGTGGGTAATTGGGAGAGGCCTCACAAGGGGAATTGCCTAGGGCCACTCGTTATCTAAATCCAGCACTGTGGGTATACATGTAATTAAATAAAAGGTGGGGAATTGGGAGAGGCCTCACAAGGGGAATAGCCTAGGGCCACTCTTTATCTAAATCCAGCACTGTGGGTATACATGTAATTAAATAAAAGGTGGGGAATTGGGAGAGGCCTCACAAGGGGAATAGCCTAGGGCCACTCTTTATCTAAATCCAGCACTGTGGGTATACATGTAATTAAATAAAAGGTGGGTAATTGGGAGAGGCCTCACAAGGGGAATTGCCTAGGGCCACTCGTTATCTAAATCCAGCACTGTGGGTATACATGTAATTAAATAAAAGGTGGGGAATTGGGAGAGGCCTCACAAGGGGAATAGCCTAGGGCCACTCTTTATCTAAATCCAGCACTGTGGGTATACATGTAATTAAATAAAAGGTGGGGAATTGGGAGAGGCCTCACAAGGGGAATAGCCTAGGGCCACTCTTTATCTAAATCCAGCACTGTGGGTATACATGTAATTAAATAGAAGGTGGGGAATTGGGAGAGGCCTCACAAGGGGAATTGCCTAGGGCCACTCTTTATCTAAATCCAGCACTGTGGGTATACATGTAATTAAATAAAAGGTGGGTAATTGGGAGAGGCCTCACAAGGGGAATTGCCTAGGGCCACTCGTTATCTAAATCCAGCACTGTGGGTATACATGTAATTAAATAAAAGGTGGGGAATTGGGAGAGGCCTCACAAGGGGAATAGCCTAGGGCCACTCTTTATCTAAATCCAGCACTGTGGGTATACATGTAATTAAATAAAAGGTGGGGAATTGGGAGAGGCCTCACAAGGGGAATAGCCTAGGGCCACTCTTTATCTAAATCCAGCACTGTGGGTATACATGTAATTAAATAGAAGGTGGGGAATTGGGAGAGGCCTCACAAGGGGAATTGCCTAGGGCCACTCTTTATCTAAATCCAGCACTGTGGGCATACATGTAATTAAATAGAAGGTGGGGAATTGGGAGGGGCCTCACAAGGGGAATTGCCTAGGGCCACTCTTTATCTAAATCCAGCACTGTGGGTATACATGTAATTAAATAAAAGGTGGGGAATTGGGAGAGGCCTCACAAGGGGAATTGCCTAGGGCCACTCTTTATCTAAATCCAGCACTGTGGGTATACATGTAATTAAATAGAAGGTGGGGAATTGGGAGAGGCCTCACAAGGGGAATTGCCTAGGGCCACTTTTTATCTAAATCCAGCACTGTGGGCATACATGTAATTAAATAGAAGGTGGGGAATTGGGAGGGGCCTCACAAGGGGAATTGCCTAGGGCCACTCTTTATCTAAATCCAGCACTGTGGGTATACATGTAATTAAATAGAAGGTGGGGAATTGGGAGAGGCCTCACAAGGGGAATTGCCTAGGGCCACTCTTTATCTAAATCCAGCACTGTGGGTATACATGTAATTAAATAGAAGGTGGGGAATAGGGAGAGGCCTCACAAGGGGATAGCCTAGGGCCACTCTTTATCTAAATCTGGTTCTGTGGGAATACATGTAATTAAATAGAAGGTGGGGAATTGGGAGAGGCCTCACAAGGGGAATTGCCTAGGGCCACTCTTTATCTAAATCTGGCACTGTGGGTATACATGTAATTAAATAGAAGGTGGGGAATTGGGAGGGGCCTCACGAGGGGAATTGCCGATGGCCACTCTTTGTCTAAATCCGGCACTGTGGGTATACATGTAATAGACTACTGTTACACATAAAGCCACTTTGAACATTATTGTAACATTATTGTCACATTATTGTAAGTTTTATTGTGGGGTCAGATTTATGTTTCTAGGAAACCAGAATATCAGGTGAAAATCCTTAAGTCCAACAGGTAAAACATGCTAAAGAGATACCAGAAAAGATTCTTTTTTTTAACAACAATATTATTTTATTCAAATGCTTGTTACAACCAGCTTCATATGCCCAAGCTTCTTATGAAGCAATATATATATACAATATCAATATAGAGAAATGTGCGACACAATTATATTAAATAATTTGTAATCAAATATTTTACAAATAATTCTTTAATCTTTCTAGAAATGCTAATTTTAGGTCAGAGATTCTATATAACAAATATAATTCAATAATTTATATCTCATTAGCATATCTCCAAATAGAAGTCTGTCATTGGCTACACAAAGTTCCAGTTATTGATTTTATTTTGTGATAATTTCCTTGGACCAACTACTTTTGTTTCTAGGGTAAACAATATGGCTGACTTTGTAACACCTGTCTGGCTTCAACATAAACATATTCAGACTTTACAATTATTTAACAATTAATTTGTCTTATTTCACCATTTTAAATCCTCTACTATTGCATTTTTCGAATGCTAAAATAGAACAAGCTCATGATAAAAAGTAATATCAAATTGTCAGTACTTTCTCTGTGACAACTTTATACATAAGATTTGTTACCTCATTCTGAGCCTTGTGTACTTTCTCTGTGACAACTTTATATATAAGATGTTTTACCTCATTCTGAGCCTTGTGTACTTTCTCTGTAACAACTTTATAAATAAGATTTGTTACCTCATTCTGAGCCTTGTGTTGTACTTTCTCTGTGACAACTTTATATATAAGATTGTTTACCTCATTCTGAGCCTTGTGTACTTTCTCTGTAACAACTTTATAAATAAGATTTGTTACCTCATTCTGAGCCTTGTGTACTTTCTCTGTGACAACTTTATATATAAGATTGTTTACCTCATTCTGAGCCTTGTGTACTTTCTCTGTGACAACTTTATATATAAGATTTGTTACCTCATTCTGAGCCTTGTGTTGTACTTTCTCTGTGACAACTTTATATATAAGATTGTTTACCTCATTCTGAGCCTTGTGTACTTTCTCTGTGACAACTTTATATATAAGATTTGTTACCTCATTCTGAGCCTTGTGTACTTTCCCTGTGACAACTTTATATATAAGATTTGTTACCTCATTCTGAGCCTTGTGTACTTTCTCTGTGACAACTTTATATATAAGATTGTTTACCTCATTCTGAGCCTTGTGTTGTACTTTCTCTGTGACAACTTTATATATAAGATTTGTTACCTCATTCTGAGCCTTGTGTTGTACTTTCTCTGTGACAACTTTATATATAAGATTTTTTACCTCATTCTGAACCTTGTGTACTTTCTCTGTGACAACTTTATATATAAGATTTGTTACCTCATTCTGAGCCTTGTGTACTTTCTCTGTGACAACTTTATATATAAGATTGTTTACCTCATTCTGAGCCTTGTGTTGTACTTTCTCTGTGACAACTTTATATATAAGATTTGTTACCTCATTCTGAGCCTTGTGTACTTTCTCTGTGACAACTTTATATATAAGATGTGTTACCTCATTCTGAGCCTTGTGTACTTTCTCTGTGACAACTTTATATATAAGATTTGTTACCTCATTCTGAGCCTTGTGTACTTTCTCTGTGACAACTTTATATATAAGATTTGTTACCTCATTCTGAGCCTTGTGTTGTACTTTCTCTGTGACAACTTTATATATAAGATTGTTTACCTCATTCTGAGCCTTGTGTTGTACTTTCTCTGTGACAACTTTATATATAAGATTTGTTACCTCATTCTGAGCCTTGTGTTGTACTTTCTCTGTGACAACTTTATATATAAGATTTGTTACCTCATTCTGAGCCTTGTGTACTTTCTCTGTGACAACTTTATATATAAGATTGCTTACCTCATTCTGAGCCTTGTGTTGTACTTTCTCTGTGACAACTTTATATATAAGATTTGTTACCTCATTATGAGCCTTGTGTTGTACTTTCTCTGTGACAACTTTATATATAAGATTGTTTACCTCATTCTGAGCCTTGTGTACTTTCTCTGTGACAACTTTATATATAAGATTTGTTACCTCATTCTGAGCGTTGTGTACTTTCTCTGTGACAATTTTATATATAAGATTGTTTACCTCATTCTGAGCCTTGTGTTGTACTTTCTCTGTGACAACTTTATATATAAGATTTTTTACCTCATTCTGAGCCTTGTGTTGTACTTTTTCTGTGACAACTTTATATATAAGATTTGTTACCTCATTCTGAGCCTTGTGCACTTTCTCTGTGACAACTTTATATATAAGATTTGTTACCTCATTCTGAGCCTTGTGTTGTACTTTCTCTGTGACAACTTTATATATAAGATGTTTTACCTCATTCTGAGCCTTGTGTACTTTCTCTGTGACAACTTTATATATAAGATTTGTTACCTCATTCTGAGCATTGCGTTGTACTTTCTCTGTGACAACTTTATATATAAGATTTGTTACCTCATTCTGAGCCTTGTGTACTTTCTCTGTGACAACTTTATATATAAGATTTGTTACCTCATTCTGAGCCTTGTGTTGTACTTTCTCTGTGACAACTTTATATATAAGATTTGTTACCTCATTCTGAGCCTTGTGTACCTTCTCTGTGACAACTTTATATATAAGATTTTTTACCTCATTCTGAGCCTTGTGTTGTACTTTCTCGGTGACAACTTTATATATAAGATTTGTTACCTCATTCTGAGCCTTGTGTACTTTCTCTGTGACAACTTTATATATAAGATTGTTTACCTCATTCTGAGCCTTGTGTACTTTCTCTGTGACACCTTTATATATAAGATTTGTTACCTCATTCTGAGCCTTGTGTTGTACTTTCTCTGTGACAACTTTATATATAAGATTTGTTACCTCATTCTGAGCCTTGTGTACTTTCTCTATGACAACTTTATATATAAGATTTGTTACCTCATTCTGAGCCTTGTGTACTTTCTCTGTGACAACTTTATATACAAGATTTGTTACCTCATTCTGAGCCTTGTGTTGTACTTTCTCTGCGACAACTTTATATATAAGATTTTTTACCTCATTCTGAGCCTTGTGTTGTACTTTCTCTGTGACAACTTTATATATAAGATTGCTTACCTCATTCTGAGCCTTGTGTACTTTCTCTGTGACAACTTTATATATAAGATTTGTTACCTCATTCTGAGCATTGCGTTGTACTTTCTCTGTGACAACTTTATATATAAGATTTGTTACCTCATTCTGAGCCTTGTGTACTTTCTCTGTGACAACTTTATATATAAGATTTGTTACCTCATTCTGAGCCTTGTGTTGTACTTTCTCTGTGACAACTTTATATATAAGATTATTTACCTCATTCTGAGCCTTGTGTACTTTCTCTGTGACAACTTTATATATAAGATTTGTTACCTCATTCTGAGCCTTGTGTACTTTCTCTGTGACAACTTTATATATAAGATTTTTTACCTCATTCTGAGCCTTGTGTACTTTCTCTGTGACAACTTTATATATAAGATTTGTTACCTCATTCTGAGCCTTGTGTACTTTCTCTGTGACAACTTTATATATAAGATTTGTTATCTCATTCTGAGCCTTGTGTACTTTCTCTGTGACAACTTTATATATAAGATTGTTTACCTCATTCTGAGCCTTGTGTTGTACTTTCTCTGTGACAACTTTATATATAAGATTGTTTACCTCATTCTGAGCCTTGTGTTGTACTTTCTCTGTGACAATTTTATATATAAGATTTTTTACCTCATTCTGAGCCTTGTGTACTTCCTCTGTGACAACTTTATATATAAGATTTGTTACCTCATTCTGAGCCTTGTGTTGTACTTTCTCTGTGACAACTTTATATATAAGATTTTTTACCTCATTCTGAACCTTGTGTACTTTCTCTGTGACAACTTTATATATAAGATTTGTTACCTCATTCTGAGCCTTGTGTACTTTCTCTGTGACAACTTTATATATAAGATTGTTTACCTCATTCTGAGCCTTGTGTTGTACTTTCTCTGTGACAACTTGATATATAAGATTTGTTACCTCATTCTGAGCCTTGTGTACTTTCTCTGTGACAACTTTATATATAAGATTTGTTACCTCATTCTGAGCCTTGTGTTGTACTTTCTCTGTGACAACTTTATATATAAGATTTGTTACCTCATTCTGAGCCTTGTGTACTTTCTCTGTGACAACTTTATATATAAGATTGTTTACCTCATTCTGAGCCTTGTGTTGTACTTTCTCTGTGACAACTTTATATATAAGATTGTTTACCTCATTCTGAGCCTTGTGTTGTACTTTCTCTGTGACAACTTTATATATAAGATTGCTTACCTCATTCTGAGCCTTGTGTACTTTCTCTGTGACAACTTTATATATAAGATTTGTTACCTCATTCTGAGCATTGCGTTGTACTTTCTCTGTGACAACTTTATATATAAGATTTGTTACCTCATTCTGAGCCTTGTGTACTTTCTCTAAGACAACTTTATATATAAGATTTGTTACCTCATTCTGAGCCTTGTGTTGTACTTTCTCTGTGACAACTTTATATATAAGATTATTTACCTCATTCTGAGCCTTGTGTACTTTCTCTGTGACAACTTTATATATAAGATTTTTTACCTCATTCTGAGCCTTGTGTACTTTCTCTGTGACAACTTTATATATAAGATTTGTTACCTCATTCTGAGCCTTGTGTACTTTCTCTGTGACAACTTTATATATAAGATTTGTTACCTCATTCTGAGCCTTGTGTACTTTCTCTGTGACAACTTTATATATAAGATTGTTTACCTCATTCTGAGCCTTGTGTTGTACTTTCTCTGTGACAACTTTATATATAAGATTGTTTACCTCATTCTGAGCCTTGTGTTGTACTTTCTTTGTGACAACTTTATACATAAGATTTTTTACCTCATTCTGAGCCTTGTGTACTTCCTCTGTGACAACTTTATATATAAGATTTGTTACCTCATTCTGAGCCTTGTGTACTTTCTCTGTGACAACTTTATATATAAGATTGTTTACCTCATTCTGAGCCTTGTGTACTTTCTCTGTGACAACTTTATATATAAGATTTGTTACCTCATTCTGAGCCTTGTGTACTTTCTCTGTGACACCTTTATATATAAGATTTGTTACCTCATTCTGAGCCTTGTGTACTTTCTCTGTGACAACTTTATATATAAGATTTGTTACCTCATTCTGAGCCTTGTGTACTTTCTCTGTGACAACTTTATATATAAGATTTGTTACCTCATTCTGAGCCTTGTGTTGTACTTTCTCTGTGACAACTTTATATATAAGATGTGTTACCTCATTCTGAGCCTTGTGTTGTACTTTCTCTGTGACAACTTTATATATAAGATTTGTTACCTCATTCTGAGCCTTGTGTTGTACTTTCTCTGTGACAACTTTATATATAAGATTATTTACCTCATTCTGAGCCTTGTGTACTTTCTCTGTGACAACTTTATATATAAGATTTGTTACCTCATTCTGAGCCTTGTGTACTTTCTCTGTGACAACTTTATATATAAGATTTGTTACCTCATTCTGAGCCTTGTGTACTTTCTCTGTGACAACTTTATATATAAGATTTTTTACCTCATTCTGAGCCTTGTGTACTTTCTCTGTGACAACTTTATATATAAGATTTGTTACCTCATTCTGAGCCTTGTGTACTTTCTCTGTGACAACTTTATATATAAGATTTGTTATCTCATTCTGAGCCTTGTGTACTTTCTCTGTGACAACTTTATATATAAGATTGTTTACCTCATTCTGAGCCTTGTGTTGTACTTTCTCTGTGACAACTTTATATATAAGATTGTTTACCTCATTCTGAGCCTTGTGTTGTACTTTCTCTGTGACAACTTTATATATAAGATTTTTTACCTCATTCTGAGCCTTGTGTACTTCCTCTGTGACAACTTTATATATAAGATTTGTTACCTCATTCTGAGCCTTGTGTTGTACTTTCTCTGTGACAACTTTATATATAAGATTTTTTACCTCATTCTGAACCTTGTGTACTTTCTCTGTGACAACTTTATATATAAGATTTGTTACCTCATTCTGAGCCTTGTGTACTTTCTCTGTGACAACTTTATATATAAGATTGTTTACCTCATTCTGAGCCTTGTGTTGTACTTTCTCTGTGACAACTTGATATATAAGATTTGTTACCTCATTCTGAGCCTTGTGTACTTTCTCTGTGACAACTTTATATATAAGATTTGTTACCTCATTCTGAGCCTTGTGTTGTACTTTCTCTGTGACAACTTTATATATAAGATTTGTTACCTCATTCTGAACCTTGTGTACTTTCTCTGTGACAACTTTATATATAAGATTTGTTACCTCATTCTGAGCCTTGTGTACTTTCTCTGTGACAACTTTATATATAAGATTGTTTACCTCATTCTGAGCCTTGTGTTGTACTTTCTCTGTGACAACTTTATATATAAGATTTGTTACCTCATTCTGAGCCTTGTGTTGTACTTTCTCTGTGACAACTTTATATATAAGATGTGTTACCTCATTCTGAGCCTTGTGTTGTACTTTCTCTGTGACAACTTTATATATAAGATTTGTTACCTCATTCTGAGCCTTGTGTACTTTCTCTGTGACAACTTTATATATAAGATTGTTTACCTCATTCTGAGCCTTGTGTTGTACTTTCTCTGTGACAACTTTATATATAAGATTTGTTACCTCATTCTGAGCCTTGTGTTGTACTTTCTCTGTGACAACTTTATATATAAGATTGTTTACCTCATTCTGAGCCTTGTGTACTTTCTCTGTGACAACTTTATATATAAGATTTGTTACCTCATTCTGAGCGTTGTGTACTTTCTCTGTGACAATTTTATATATAAGATTTTTTACCTCATTCTGAGCCTTGTGTTGTACTTTCTCTGTGACAACTTTATATATAAGATTTGTTACCTCATTCTGAGCCTTGTGTTGTACTTTTTCTGTGACAACTTTATATATAAGATTTGTTACCTCATTCTGAGCCTTGTGCACTTTCTCTGTGACAACTTTATATATAAGATTTGTTACCTCATTCTGAGCCTTGTGTTGTACTTTCTCTGTGACAACTTTATATATAAGATGTGTTACCTCATTCTGAGCCTTGTGTTGTACTTTCTCTGTGACAACTTTATATATAAGATGTGTTACCTCATTCTGAGCCTTGTGTTGTACTTTCTCTGTGACAACTTTATATATAAGATTTGTTACCTCATTCTGAGCCTTGTGTTGTACTTTCTCTGTGACAACTTTATATATAAGATTTGTTACCTCATTCTGAGCCTTGTGTACTTTCTCTGTGACAACTTTATATATAAGATGTTTTACCTCATTCTGTGCCTTGTGTATCTGTGACAACTTTATATATAAGATTTGTTACCTCATTCTGAGCCTTGTGTTGTACTTTCTCTGTGACAACTTTATATATAAGATGTGTTACCTCATTCTGTGCCTTGTGTATCTGTGACAACTTTATATATAAGATTTGTTACCTCATTCTGAGCCTTGTGTACTTTCTCTGTGACAACTTTATATATAAGATTTGTTACCTCATTCTGAGCCTTGTGTACTTTCTCTGTGACAACTTTATATATAAGATTTGTTACCTCATTCTGAGCATTGCGTTGTACTTTCTCTGTGACAACTTTATATATAAGATTTGTTACCTCATTCTGAGCCTTGTGTACTTTCTCTGTGACAACTTTATATATAAGATTTGTTACCTCATTCTGAGCCTTGTGTACTTTCTCTAAGACAACTTTATATATAAGATTTGTTACCTCATTCTGAGCCTTGTGTTGTACTTTCTGTGACAACTTTATATATAAGATTTGTTACCTCATTCTGAGCCTTGTGTACCTTCTCTGTGACAACTTTATATATAAGATTTTTTACCTCATTCTGAGCCTTGTGTTGTACTTTCTCTGTGACAACTTTATATATAAGATTTGTTACCTCATTCTGAGCCTTGTGTACTTTCTCTGTGACAACTTTATATATAAGATTGTTTACCTCATTCTGAGCCTTGTGTACTTTCTCTGTGACACCTTTATATATAAGATTTGTTACCTCATTCTGAGCCTTGTGTTGTACTTTCTCTGTGACAACTTTATATATAAGATTTGTTACCTCATTCTGAGCCTTGTGTACTTTCTCTATGACAACTTTATATATAAGAATTGTTACCTCATTCTGAGCCTTGTGTACTTTCTCTGTGACAACTTTATATACAAGATTTGTTACCTCATTCTGAGCCTTGTGTTGTACTTTCTCTGCGACAACTTTATATATAAGATTTTTTACCTCATTCTGAGCCTTGTGTTGTACTTTTTCTGTGACAACTTTATATATAAGATTGCTTACCTCATTCTGAGCCTTGTGTACTTTCTCTGTGACAACTTTATATATAAGATTTGTTACCTCATTCTGAGCATTGCGTTGTACTTTCTCTGTGACAACTTTATATATAAGATTTGTTACCTCATTCTGAGCCTTGTGTACTTTCTCTGTGACAACTTTATATATAAGATTTGTTACCTCATTCTGAGCCTTGTGTTGTACTTTCTCTGTGACAACTTTATATATAAGATTATTTACCTCATTCTGAGCCTTGTGTACTTTCTCTGTGACAACTTTATATATAAGATTTGTTACCTCATTCTGAGCCTTGTGTACTTTCTCTGTGACAACTTTATATATAAGATTTTTTACCTCATTCTGAGCCTTGTGTACTTTCTCTGTGACAACTTTATATATAAGATTTGTTACCTCATTCTGAGCCTTGTGTACTTTCTCTGTGACAACTTTATATATAAGATTTGTTATCTCATTCTGAGCCTTGTGTACTTTCTCTGTGACAACTTTATATATAAGATTGTTTACCTCATTCTGAGCCTTGTGTTGTACTTTCTCTGTGACAACTTTATATATAAGATTGTTTACCTCATTCTGAGCCTTGTGTTGTACTTTCTCTGTGACAACTTTATATATAAGATTTTTTACCTCATTCTGAGCCTTGTGTACTTCCTCTGTGACAACTTTATATATAAGATTTGTTACCTCATTCTGAGCCTTGTGTTGTACTTTCTCTGTGACAACTTTATATATAAGATTTTTTACCTCATTCTGAACCTTGTGTACTTTCTCTGTGACAACTTTATATATAAGATTTGTTACCTCATTCTGAGCCTTGTGTACTTTCTCTGTGACAACTTTATATATAAGATTGTTTACCTCATTCTGAGCCTTGTGTTGTACTTTCTCTGTGACAACTTGATATATAAGATTTGTTACCTCATTCTGAGCCTTGTGTACTTTCTCTGTGACAACTTTATATATAAGATTTGTTACCTCATTCTGAGCCTTGTGTTGTACTTTCTCTGTGACAACTTTATATATAAGATTTGTTACCTCATTCTGAGCCTTGTGTACTTTCTCTGTGACAACTTTATATATAAGATTGTTTACCTCATTCTGAGCCTTGTGTTGTACTTTCTCTGTGACAACTTTATATATAAGATTGTTTACCTCATTCTGAGCCTTGTGTTGTACTTTCTCTGTGACAACTTTATATATAAGATTGCTTACCTCATTCTGAGCCTTGTGTACTTTCTCTGTGACAACTTTATATATAAGATTTGTTACCTCATTCTGAGCATTGCGTTGTACTTTCTCTGTGACAACTTTATATATAAGATTTGTTACCTCATTCTGAGCCTTGTGTACTTTCTCTGTGACAACTTTATATATAAGATTTGTTACCTCATTCTGAGCCTTGTGTTGTACTTTCTCTGTGACAACTTTATATATAAGATTATTTACCTCATTCTGAGCCTTGTGTACTTTCTCTGTGACAACTTTATATATAAGATTGTTTACCTCATTCTGAGCCTTGTGTTGTACTTTCTCTGTGACAACTTTATATATAAGATTGTTTACCTCATTCTGAGCCTTGTGTTGTACTTTCTCTGTGACAACTTTATATATAAGATTGTTTACCTCATTCTGAGCCTTGTGTTGTACTTTCTCTGTGACAACTTTATATATAAGATTTTTTACCTCATTCTGAGCCTTGTGTACTTCCTCTGTGACAACTTTATATATAAGATTTGTTACCTCATTCTGAGCCTTGTGTTGTACTTTCTCTGTGACAACTTTATATATAAGATTTTTTACCTCATTCTGAACCTTGTGTACTTTCTCTGTGACAACTTTATATATAAGATTTGTTACCTCATTCTGAGCCTTGTGTACTTTCTCTGTGACAACTTTATATATAAGATTGTTTACCTCATTCTGAGCCTTGTGTTGTACTTTCTCTGTGACAACTTGATATATAAGATTTGTTACCTCATTCTGAGCCTTGTGTACTTTCTCTGTGACAACTTTATATATAAGATTTGTTACCTCATTCTGAGCCTTGTGTTGTACTTTCTCTGTGACAACTTTATATATAAGATTTGTTACCTCATTCTGAACCTTGTGTACTTTCTCTGTGACAACTTTATATATAAGATTTGTTACCTCATTCTGAGCCTTGTGTACTTTCTCTGTGACAACTTTATATATAAGATTGTTTACCTCATTCTGAGCCTTGTGTTGTACTTTCTCTGTGACAACTTTATATATAAGATTTGTTACCTCATTCTGAGCCTTGTGTTGTACTTTCTCTGTGACAACTTTATATATAAGATGTGTTACCTCATTCTGAGCCTTGTGTTGTACTTTCTCTGTGACAACTTTATATATAAGATTTGTTACCTCATTCTGAGCCTTGTGTACTTTCTCTGTGACAACTTTATATATAAGATTGTTTACCTCATTCTGAGCCTTGTGTTGTACTTTCTCTGTGACAACTTTATATATAAGATTTGTTACCTCATTCTGAGCCTTGTGTTGTACTTTCTCTGTGACAACTTTATATATAAGATTGTTTACCTCATTCTGAGCCTTGTGTACTTTCTCTGTGACAACTTTATATATAAGATTTGTTACCTCATTCTGAGCGTTGTGTACTTTCTCTGTGACAATTTTATATATAAGATTTTTTACCTCATTCTGAGCCTTGTGTTGTACTTTCTCTGTGACAACTTTATATATAAGATTTTTTACCTCATTCTGAGCCTTGTGTTGTACTTTTTCTGTGACAACTTTATATATAAGATTTGTTACCTCATTCTGAGCCTTGTGCACTTTCTCTGTGACAACTTTATATATAAGATTTGTTACCTCATTCTGAGCCTTGTGTTGTACTTTCTCTATGACAACTTTATATATAAGATTGTTTACCTCATTCTGAGCCTTGTGTTGTACTTTCTCTGTGACAACTTTATATATAAGATGTGTTACCTCATTCTGAGCCTTGTGTTGTACTTTCTCTGTGACAACTTTATATATAAGATGTGTTACCTCATTCTGAGCCTTGTGTTGTACTTTCTCTGTGACAACTTTATATATAAGATTTGTTACCTCATTCTGAGCCTTGTGTTGTACTTTCTCTGTGACAACTTTATATATAAGATTTGTTACCTCATTCTGAGCCTTGTGTACTTTCTCTGTGACAACTTTATATATAAGATGTTTTACCTCATTCTGTGCCTTGTGTATCTGTGACAACTTTATATATAAGATTTGTTACCTCATTCTGAGCCTTGTGTTGTACTTTCTCTGTGACAACTTTATATATAAGATGTTTTACCTCATTCTGTGCCTTGTGTATCTGTGACAACTTTATATATAAGATTTGTTACCTCATTCTGAGCCTTGTGTACTTTCTCTGTGACAACTTTATATATAAGATTTGTTACCTCATTCTGAGCCTTGTGTACTTTCTCTGTGACAACTTTATATATAAGATTTGTTACCTCATTCTGAGCATTGCGTTGTACTTTCTCTGTGACAACTTTATATATAAGATTTGTTACCTCATTCTGAGCCTTGTGTACTTTCTCTGTGACAACTTTATATATAAGATTTGTTACCTCATTCTGAGCCTTGTGTTGTACTTTCTGTGACAACTTTATATATAAGATTTGTTACCTCATTCTGAGCCTTGTGTACCTTCTCTGTGACAACTTTATATATAAGATTTTTTACCTCATTCTGAGCCTTGTGTTGTACTTTCTCGGTGACAACTTTATATATAAGATTTGTTACCTCATTCTGAGCCTTGTGTACTTTCTCTGTGACAACTTTATATATAAGATTGTTTACCTCATTCTGAGCCTTGTGTACTTTCTCTGTGACACCTTTATATATAAGATTTGTTACCTCATTCTGAGCCTTGTGTTGTACTTTCTCTGTGACAACTTTATATATAAGATTTGTTACCTCATTCTGAGCCTTGTGTACTTTCTCTATGACAACTTTATATATAAGATTTGTTACCTCATTCTGAGCCTTGTGTACTTTCTCTGTGACAACTTTATATACAAGATTTGTTACCTCATTCTGAGCCTTGTGTTGTACTTTCTCTGCGACAACTTTATATATAAGATTTTTTACCTCATTCTGAGCCTTGTGTTGTACTTTTTCTGTGACAACTTTATATATAAGATTGCTTACCTCATTCTGAGCCTTGTGTACTTTCTCTGTGACAACTTTATATATAAGATTTGTTACCTCATTCTGAGCATTGCGTTGTACTTTCTCTGTGACAACTTTATATATAAGATTTGTTACCTCATTCTGAGCCTTGTGTACTTTCTCTGTGACAACTTTATATATAAGATTTGTTACCTCATTCTGAGCCTTGTGTTGTACTTTCTCTGTGACAACTTTATATATAAGATTATTTACCTCATTCTGAGCCTTGTGTACTTTCTCTGTGACAACTTTATATATAAGATTTGTTACCTCATTCTGAGCCTTGTGTACTTTCTCTGTGACAACTTTATATATAAGATTTTTTACCTCATTCTGAGCCTTGTGTACTTTCTCTGTGACAACTTTATATATAAGATTTGTTACCTCATTCTGAGCCTTGTGTACTTTCTCTGTGACAACTTTATATATAAGATTTGTTATCTCATTCTGAGCCTTGTGTACTTTCTCTGTGACAACTTTATATATAAGATTGTTTACCTCATTCTGAGCCTTGTGTTGTACTTTCTCTGTGACAACTTTATATATAAGATTGTTTACCTCATTCTGAGCCTTGTGTTGTACTTTCTCTGTGACAACTTTATATATAAGATTTTTTACCTCATTCTGAGCCTTGTGTACTTCCTCTGTGACAACTTTATATATAAGATTTGTTACCTCATTCTGAGCCTTGTGTTGTACTTTCTCTGTGACAACTTTATATATAAGATTTTTTACCTCATTCTGAACCTTGTGTACTTTCTCTGTGACAACTTTATATATAAGATTTGTTACCTCATTCTGAGCCTTGTGTACTTTCTCTGTGACAACTTTATATATAAGATTGTTTACCTCATTCTGAGCCTTGTGTTGTACTTTCTCTGTGACAACTTGATATATAAGATTTGTTACCTCATTCTGAGCCTTGTGTACTTTCTCTGTGACAACTTTATATATAAGATTTGTTACCTCATTCTGAGCCTTGTGTTGTACTTTCTCTGTGACAACTTTATATATAAGATTTGTTACCTCATTCTGAGCCTTGTGTACTTTCTCTGTGACAACTTTATATATAAGATTGTTTACCTCATTCTGAGCCTTGTGTTGTACTTTCTCTGTGACAACTTTATATATAAGATTGTTTACCTCATTCTGAGCCTTGTGTTGTACTTTCTCTGTGACAACTTTATATATAAGATTGCTTACCTCATTCTGAGCCTTGTGTACTTTCTCTGTGACAACTTTATATATAAGATTTGTTACCTCATTCTGAGCATTGCGTTGTACTTTCTCTGTGACAACTTTATATATAAGATTTGTTACCTCATTCTGAGCCTTGTGTACTTTCTCTGTGACAACTTTATATATAAGATTGTTTACCTCATTCTGAGCCTTGTGTTGTACTTTCTCTGTGACAACTTGATATATAAGATTTGTTACCTCATTCTGAGCCTTGTGTACTTTCTCTGTGACAACTTTATATATAAGATTTGTTACCTCATTCTGAGCCTTGTGTTGTACTTTCTCTGTGACAACTTTATATATAAGATTTGTTACCTCATTCTGAACCTTGTGTACTTTCTCTGTGACAACTTTATATATAAGATTTGTTACCTCATTCTGAGCCTTGTGTACTTTCTCTGTGACAACTTTATATATAAGATTGTTTACCTCATTCTGAGCCTTGTGTTGTACTTTCTCTGTGACAACTTTATATATAAGATTTGTTACCTCATTCTGAGCCTTGTGTTGTACTTTCTCTGTGACAACTTTATATATAAGATGTGTTACCTCATTCTGAGCCTTGTGTTGTACTTTCTCTGTGACAACTTTATATATAAGATTTGTTACCTCATTCTGAGCCTTGTGTACTTTCTCTGTGACAACTTTATATATAAGATTGTTTACCTCATTCTGAGCCTTGTGTTGTACTTTCTCTGTGACAACTTTATATATAAGATTTGTTACCTCATTCTGAGCCTTGTGTTGTACTTTCTCTGTGACAACTTTATATATAAGATTGTTTACCTCATTCTGAGCCTTGTGTACTTTCTCTGTGACAACTTTATATATAAGATTTGTTACCTCATTCTGAGCGTTGTGTACTTTCTCTGTGACAATTTTATATATAAGATTTTTTACCTCATTCTGAGCCTTGTGTTGTACTTTCTCTGTGACAACTTTATATATAAGATTTTTTACCTCATTCTGAGCCTTGTGTTGTACTTTTTCTGTGACAACTTTATATATAAGATTTGTTACCTCATTCTGAGCCTTGTGCACTTTCTCTGTGACAACTTTATATATAAGATTTGTTACCTCATTCTGAGCCTTGTGTTGTACTTTCTCTGTGACAACTTTATATATAAGATGTGTTACCTCATTCTGAGCCTTGTGTTGTACTTTCTCTGTGACAACTTTATATATAAGATGTGTTACCTCATTCTGAGCCTTGTGTTGTACTTTCTCTGTGACAACTTTATATATAAGATTTGTTACCTCATTCTGAGCCTTGTGTTGTACTTTCTCTGTGACAACTTTATATATAAGATTTGTTACCTCATTCTGAGCCTTGTGTACTTTCTCTGTGACAACTTTATATATAAGATGTTTTACCTCATTCTGTGCCTTGTGTATCTGTGACAACTTTATATATAAGATTTGTTACCTCATTCTGAGCCTTGTGTTGTACTTTCTCTGTGACAACTTTATATATAAGATGTTTTACCTCATTCTGTGCCTTGTGTATCTGTGACAACTTTATATATAAGATTTGTTACCTCATTCTGAGCCTTGTGTACTTTCTCTGTGACAACTTTATATATAAGATTTGTTACCTCATTCTGAGCCTTGTGTACTTTCTCTGTGACAACTTTATATATAAGATTTGTTACCTCATTCTGAGCATTGCGTTGTACTTTCTCTGTGACAACTTTATATATAAGATTTGTTACCTCATTCTGAGCCTTGTGTACTTTCTCTGTGACAACTTTATATATAAGATTTGTTACCTCATTCTGAGCCTTGTGTTGTACTTTCTGTGACAACTTTATATATAAGATTTGTTACCTCATTCTGAGCCTTGTGTACCTTCTCTGTGACAACTTTATATATAAGATTTTTTACCTCATTCTGAGCCTTGTGTTGTACTTTCTCGGTGACAACTTTATATATAAGATTTGTTACCTCATTCTGAGCCTTGTGTACTTTCTCTGTGACAACTTTATATATAAGATTGTTTACCTCATTCTGAGCCTTGTGTACTTTCTCTGTGACACCTTTATATATAAGATTTGTTACCTCATTCTGAGCCTTGTGTTGTACTTTCTCTGTGACAACTTTATATATAAGATTTGTTACCTCATTCTGAGCCTTGTGTACTTTCTCTATGACAACTTTATATATAAGATTTGTTACCTCATTCTGAGCCTTGTGTACTTTCTCTGTGACAACTTTATATACAAGATTTGTTACCTCATTCTGAGCCTTGTGTTGTACTTTCTCTGCGACAACTTTATATATAAGATTTTTTACCTCATTCTGAGCCTTGTGTTGTACTTTTTCTGTGACAACTTTATATATAAGATTGCTTACCTCATTCTGAGCCTTGTGTACTTTCTCTGTGACAACTTTATATATAAGATTTGTTACCTCATTCTGAGCATTGCGTTGTACTTTCTCTGTGACAACTTTATATATAAGATTTGTTACCTCATTCTGAGCCTTGTGTACTTTCTCTGTGACAACTTTATATATAAGATTTGTTACCTCATTCTGAGCCTTGTGTTGTACTTTCTCTGTGACAACTTTATATATAAGATTATTTACCTCATTCTGAGCCTTGTGTACTTTCTCTGTGACAACTTTATATATAAGATTTGTTACCTCATTCTGAGCCTTGTGTACTTTCTCTGTGACAACTTTATATATAAGATTTTTTACCTCATTCTGAGCCTTGTGTACTTTCTCTGTGACAACTTTATATATAAGATTTGTTACCTCATTCTGAGCCTTGTGTACTTTCTCTGTGACAACTTTATATATAAGATTTGTTATCTCATTCTGAGCCTTGTGTACTTTCTCTGTGACAACTTTATATATAAGATTGTTTACCTCATTCTGAGCCTTGTGTTGTACTTTCTCTGTGACAACTTTATATATAAGATTGTTTACCTCATTCTGAGCCTTGTGTTGTACTTTCTCTGTGACAACTTTATATATAAGATTTTTTACCTCATTCTGAGCCTTGTGTACTTCCTCTGTGACAACTTTATATATAAGATTTGTTACCTCATTCTGAGCCTTGTGTTGTACTTTCTCTGTGACAACTTTATATATAAGATTTTTTACCTCATTCTGAACCTTGTGTACTTTCTCTGTGACAACTTTATATATAAGATTTGTTACCTCATTCTGAGCCTTGTGTACTTTCTCTGTGACAACTTTATATATAAGATTGTTTACCTCATTCTGAGCCTTGTGTTGTACTTTCTTTGTGACAACTTGATATATAAGATTTGTTACCTCATTCTGAGCCTTGTGTACTTTCTCTGTGACAACTTTATATATAAGATTTGTTACCTCATTCTGAGCCTTGTGTTGTACTTTCTCTGTGACAACTTTATATATAAGATTTGTTACCTCATTCTGAGCCTTGTGTACTTTCTCTGTGACAAATTTATATATAAGATTGTTTACCTCATTCTGAGCCTTGTGTTGTACTTTCTCTGTGACAACTTTATATATAAGATTGTTTACCTCATTCTGAGCCTTGTGTTGTACTTTCTCTGTGACAACTTTATATATAAGATTGCTTACCTCATTCTGAGCCTTGTGTACTTTCTCTGTGACAACTTTATATATAAGATTTGTTACCTCATTCTGAGCATTGCGTTGTACTTTCTCTGTGACAACTTTATATATAAGATTTGTTACCTCATTCTGAGCCTTGTGTACTTTCTCTGTGACAACTTTATATATAAGATTTGTTACCTCATTCTGAGCCTTGTGTTGTACTTTCTCTGTGACAACTTTATATATAACATTATTTACCTCATTCTGAGCCTTGTGTACTTTCTCTGTGACAACTTTATATATAAGATTGTTTACCTCATTCTGAGCCTTGTGTACTTTCTCTGTGACAACTTTATATATAAGATTTGTTACCTCATTCTGAGCCTTGTGTACTTTCTCTGTGACAACTTTATATATAAGATTTGTTACCTCATTCTGAGCCTTGTGTACTTTCTCTGTGACAACTTTATATATAAGATTGTTTACCTCATTCTGAGCCTTGTGTTGTACTTTCTCTGTGACAACTTTATATATAAGATTGTTTACCTCATTCTGAGCCTTGTGTTGTACTTTCTCTGTGACAACTTTATATATAAGATTGTTTACCTCATTCTGAGCCTTGTGTTGTACTTTCTTTGTGACAACTTTATACATAAGATTTTTTACCTCATTCTGAGCCTTGTGTACTTCCTCTGTGACAACTTTATATATAAGATTTGTTACCTCATTCTGAGCCTTGTGTACTTTCTCTGTGACAACTTTATATATAAGATTGTTTACCTCATTCTGAGCCTTGTGTACTTTCTCTGTGACACCTTTATATATAAGATTTGTTACCTCATTCTGAGCCTTGTGTACTTTCTCTGTGACAACTTTATATATAAGATTTGTTACCTCATTCTGAGCCTTGTGTACTTTCTCTGTGACAACTTTATATATAAGATTTGTTACCTCATTCTGAGCCTTGTGTTGTACTTTCTCTGTGACAACTTTATATATAAGATGTGTTACCTCATTCTGAGCCTTGTGTTGTACTTTCTCTGTGACAACTTTATATATAAGATTTGTTACCTCATTCTGAGCCTTGTGTTGTACTTTCTCTGTGACAACTTTATATATAAGATTATTTACCTCATTCTGAGCCTTGTGTACTTTCTCTGTGACAACTTTATATATAAGATTTGTTACCTCATTCTGAGCCTTGTGTACTTTCTCTGTGACAACTTTATATATAAGATTTTTTACCTCATTCTGAGCCTTGTGTACTTTCTCTGTGACAACTTTATATATAAGATTTGTTACCTCATTCTGAGCCTTGTGTACTTTCTCTGTGACAACTTTATATATAAGATTTGTTATCTCATTCTGAGCCTTGTGTACTTTCTCTGTGACAACTTTATATATAAGATTGTTTACCTCATTCTGAGCCTTGTGTTGTACTTTCTCTGTGACAACTTTATATATAAGATTGTTTACCTCATTCTGAGCCTTGTGTTGTACTTTCTCTGTGACAACTTTATATATAAGATTTTTTACCTCATTCTGAGCCTTGTGTACTTCCTCTGTGACAACTTTATATATAAGATTTGTTACCTCATTCTGAGCCTTGTGTTGTACTTTCTCTGTGACAACTTTATATATAAGATTTTTTACCTCATTCTGAACCTTGTGTACTTTCTCTGTGACAACTTTATATATAAGATTTGTTACCTCATTCTGAGCCTTGTGTACTTTCTCTGTGACAACTTTATATATAAGATTGTTTACCTCATTCTGAGCCTTGTGTTGTACTTTCTCTGTGACAACTTGATATATAAGATTTGTTACCTCATTCTGAGCCTTGTGTACTTTCTCTGTGACAACTTTATATATAAGATTTGTTACCTCATTCTGAGCCTTGTGTTGTACTTTCTCTGTGACAACTTTATATATAAGATTTGTTACCTCATTCTGAGCCTTGTGTACTTTCTCTGTGACAACTTTATATATAAGATTGTTTACCTCATTCTGAGCCTTGTGTTGTACTTTCTCTGTGACAACTTTATATATAAGATTGTTTACCTCATTCTGAGCCTTGTGTTGTACTTTCTCTGTGACAACTTTATATATAAGATTGCTTACCTCATTCTGAGCCTTGTGTACTTTCTCTGTGACAACTTTATATATAAGATTTGTTACCTCATTCTGAGCATTGCGTTGTACTTTCTCTGTGACAACTTTATATATAAGATTTGTTACCTCATTCTGAGCCTTGTGTACTTTCTCTGTGACAACTTTATATATAAGATTTGTTACCTCATTCTGAGCCTTGTGTTGTACTTTCTCTGTGACAACTTTATATATAAGATTATTTACCTCATTCTGAGCCTTGTGTACTTTCTCTGTGACAACTTTATATATAAGATTTTTTACCTCATTCTGAGCCTTGTGTACTTTCTCTGTGACAACTTTATATATAAGATTTGTTACCTCATTCTGAGCCTTGTGTACTTTCTCTGTGACAACTTTATATATAAGATTTGTTACCTCATTCTGAGCCTTGTGTACTTTCTCTGTGACAACTTTATATATAAGATTGTTTACCTCATTCTGAGCCTTGTGTTGTACTTTCTCTGTGACAACTTTATATATAAGATTGTTTACCTCATTCTGAGCCTTGTGTTGTACTTTCTCTGTGACAACTTTATATATAAGATTGTTTACCTCATTCTGAGCCTTGTGTTGTACTTTCTTTGTGACAACTTTATACATAAGATTTTTTACCTCATTCTGAGCCTTGTGTACTTCCTCTGTGACAACTTTATATATAAGATTTGTTACCTCATTCTGAGCCTTGTGTACTTTCTCTGTGACAACTTTATATATAAGATTGTTTACCTCATTCTGAGCCTTGTGTACTTTCTCTGTGACACCTTTATATATAAGATTTGTTACCTCATTCTGAGCCTTGTGTACTTTCTCTGTGACAACTTTATATATAAGATTTGTTACCTCATTCTGAGCCTTGTGTACTTTCTCTGTGACAACTTTATATATAAGATTTGTTACCTCATTCTGAGCCTTGTGTTGTACTTTCTCTGTGACAACTTTATATATAAGATGTGTTACCTCATTCTGAGCCTTGTGTTGTACTTTCTCTGTGACAACTTTATATATAAGATTTGTTACCTCATTCTGAGCCTTGTGTACTTTCTCTGTGACAACTTTATATATAAGATTGTTTACCTCATTCTGAGCCTTGTGTTGTACTTTCTCTGTGACAACTTTATATATAAGATTGTTTACCTCATTCTGAGCCTTGTGTTGTACTTTCTCTGTGACAACTTTATATATAAGATTGTTTACCTCATTCTGAGCCTTGTGTACTTTCTCTGTGACAACTTTATATATAAGATTTGTTACCTCATTCTGAGCGTTGTGTACTTTCTCTGTGACAATTTTATATATAAGATTTTTTACCTCATTCTGAGCCTTGTGTTGTACTTTCTCTGTGACAACTTTATATATAAGATTGTTTACCTCATTCTGAGCCTTGTGTTGTACTTTCTCTGTGACAACTTTATATATAAGATTTGTTACCTCATTCTGAGCCTTGTGCACTTTCTCTGTGACAACTTTATATATAAGATTTGTTACCTCATTCTGAGCCTTGTGTTGTACTTTCTGTGACAACTTTATATATAAGATTTGTTACCTCATTCTGAGCCTTGTGTACCTTCTCTGTGACAACTTTATATATAAGATTTTTTACCTCATTCTGAGCCTTGTGTTGTACTTTCTCGGTGACAACTTTATATATAAGATTTGTTACCTCATTCTGAGCCTTGTGTACTTTCTCTGTGACAACTTTATATATAAGATTGTTTACCTCATTCTGAGCCTTGTGTACTTTCTCTGTGACACCTTTATATATAAGATTTGTTACCTCATTCTGAGCCTTGTGTTGTACTTTCTCTGTGACAACTTTATATATAAGATTTGTTACCTCATTCTGAGCCTTGTGTACTTTCTCTATGACAACTTTATATATAAGATTTGTTACCTCATTCTGAGCCTTGTGTACTTTCTCTGTGACAACTTTATATACAAGATTTGTTACCTCATTCTGAGCCTTGTGTTGTACTTTCTCTGTGACAACTTTATATATAAGATTTTTTACCTCATTCTGAGCCTTGTGTTGTACTTTCTCTGTGACAACTTTATATATAAGATTGCTTACCTCATTCTGAGCCTTGTGTACTTTCTCTGTGACAACTTTATATATAAGATTTGTTACCTCATTCTGAGCATTGCGTTGTACTTTCTCTGTGACAACTTTATATATAAGATTTGTTACCTCATTCTGAGCCTTGTGTACTTTCTCTGTGACAACTTTATATATAAGATTTGTTACCTCATTCTGAGCCTTGTGTTGTACTTTCTCTGTGACAACTTTATATATAAGATTATTTACCTCATTCTGAGCCTTGTGTACTTTCTCTGTGACAACTTTATATATAAGATTTGTTACCTCATTCTGAGCCTTGTGTACTTTCTCTGTGACAACTTTATATATAAGATTTTTTACCTCATTCTGAGCCTTGTGTACTTTCTCTGTGACAACTTTATATATAAGATTTGTTACCTCATTCTGAGCCTTGTGTACTTTCTCTGTGACAACTTTATATATAAGATTTGTTACCTCATTCTGAGCCTTGTGTACTTTCTCTGTGACAACTTTATATATAAGATTGTTTACCTCATTCTGAGCCTTGTGTTGTACTTTCTCTGTGACAACTTTATATATAAGATTGTTTACCTCATTCTGAGCCTTGTGTTGTACTTTCTCTGTGACAACTTTATATATAAGACTGTTTACCTCATTCTGAGCCTTGTGTTGTACTTTCTTTGTGACAACTTTATACATAAGATTTTTTACCTCATTCTGAGCCTTGTGTACTTCCTCTGTGACAACTTTATATATAAGATTTGTTACCTCATTCTGAGCCTTGTGTACTTTCTCTGTGACAACTTTATATATAAGATTGCTTACCTCATTCTGAGCCTTGTGTACTTTCTCTGTGACACCTTTATATATAAGATTTGTTACCTCATTCTGAGCCTTGTGTACTTTCTCTGTGACAACTTTATATATAAGATTTGTTACCTCATTTATGAGCCTTGTGTTGTACTTTCTCTGTGACAACTTTATATATAAGATGTTTTACCTCATTCTGAGCCTTGTGTACTTTCTCTGTGACAACTTTATATACAAGATTTGTTACCTCATTCTGAGCCTTGTGTTGTACTTTCTCTGTGACAACTTTATATATAAGATGTGTTACCTCATTCTGAGCCTTGTGTTGTACTTTCTCTGTGACAACTTTATATATAAGATTTGTTACCTCATTCTGAGCCTTGTGTTGTACTTTCTCTGTGACAACTTTATATATAAGATTATTTACCTCATTCTGAGCCTTGTGTACTTTCTCTGTGACAACTTTATATATAAGATTTGTTACCTCATTCTGAGCCTTGTGTACTTTCTCTGTGACAACTTTATATATAAGATTTTTTACCTCATTCTGAGCCTTGTGTACTTTCTCTGTGACAACTTTATATATAAGATTTGTTACCTCATTCTGAGCCTTGTGTACTTTCTCTGTGACAACTTTATATATAAGATTTGTTATCTCATTCTGAGCCTTGTGTACTTTCTCTGTGACAACTTTATATATAAGATTGTTTACCTCATTCTGAGCCTTGTGTTGTACTTTCTCTGTGACAACTTTATATATAAGATTGTTTACCTCATTCTGAGCCTTGTGTTGTACTTTCTCTGTGACAACTTTATATATAAGATTTTTTACCTCATTCTGAGCCTTGTGTACTTCCTCTGTGACAACTTTATATATAAGATTTGTTACCTCATTCTGAGCCTTGTGTTGTACTTTCTCTGTGACAACTTTATATATAAGATTTTTTACCTCATTCTGAACCTTGTGTACTTTCTCTGTGACAACTTTATATATAAGATTTGTTACCTCATTCTGAGCCTTGTGTACTTTCTCTGTGACAACTTTATATATAAGATTGTTTACCTCATTCTGAGCCTTGTGTTGTACTTTCTCTGTGACAACTTGATATATAAGATTTGTTACCTCATTCTGAGCCTTGTGTACTTTCTCTGTGACAACTTTATATATAAGATTTGTTACCTCATTCTGAGCCTTGTGTTGTACTTTCTCTGTGACAACTTTATATATAAGATTTGTTACCTCATTCTGAGCCTTGTGTACTTTCTCTGTGACAACTTTATATATAAGATTGTTTACCTCATTCTGAGCCTTGTGTTGTACTTTCTCTGTGACAACTTTATATATAAGATTGTTTACCTCATTCTGAGCCTTGTGTTGTACTTTCTCTGTGACAACTTTATATATAAGATTGCTTACCTCATTCTGAGCCTTGTGTACTTTCTCTGTGACAACTTTATATATAAGATTTGTTACCTCATTCTGAGCATTGCGTTGTACTTTCTCTGTGACAACTTTATATATAAGATTTGTTACCTCATTCTGAGCCTTGTGTACTTTCTCTGTGACAACTTTATATATAAGATTTGTTACCTCATTCTGAGCCTTGTGTTGTACTTTCTCTGTGACAACTTTATATATAAGATTATTTACCTCATTCTGAGCCTTGTGTACTTTCTCTGTGACAACTTTATATATAAGATTTTTTACCTCATTCTGAGCCTTGTGTACTTTCTCTGTGACAACTTTATATATAAGATTTGTTACCTCATTCTGAGCCTTGTGTACTTTCTCTGTGACAACTTTATATATAAGATTTGTTACCTCATTCTGAGCCTTGTGTACTTTCTCTGTGACAACTTTATATATAAGATTGTTTACCTCATTCTGAGCCTTGTGTTGTACTTTCTCTGTGACAACTTTATATATAAGATTGTTTACCTCATTCTGAGCCTTGTGTTGTACTTTCTCTGTGACAACTTTATATATAAGATTGTTTACCTCATTCTGAGCCTTGTGTTGTACTTTCTTTGTGACAACTTTATACATAAGATTTTTTACCTCATTCTGAGCCTTGTGTACTTCCTCTGTGACAACTTTATATATAAGATTTGTTACCTCATTCTGAGCCTTGTGTACTTTCTCTGTGACAACTTTATATATAAGATTGTTTACCTCATTCTGAGCCTTGTGTACTTTCTCTGTGACACCTTTATATATAAGATTTGTTACCTCATTCTGAGCCTTGTGTACTTTCTCTGTGACAACTTTATATATAAGATTTGTTACCTCATTCTGAGCCTTGTGTACTTTCTCTGTGACAACTTTATATATAAGATTTGTTACCTCATTCTGAGCCTTGTGTTGTACTTTCTCTGTGACAACTTTATATATAAGATGTGTTACCTCATTCTGAGCCTTGTGTTGTACTTTCTCTGTGACAACTTTATATATAAGATTTGTTACCTCATTCTGAGCCTTGTGTACTTTCTCTGTGACAACTTTATATATAAGATTGTTTACCTCATTCTGAGCCTTGTGTTGTACTTTCTCTGTGACAACTTTATATATAAGATTGTTTACCTCATTCTGAGCCTTGTGTTGTACTTTCTCTGTGACAACTTTATATATAAGATTGTTTACCTCATTCTGAGCCTTGTGTACTTTCTCTGTGACAACTTTATATATAAGATGTGTTACCTCATTCTGAGCGTTGTGTACTTTCTCTGTGACAATTTTATATATAAGATTTTTTACCTCATTCTGAGCCTTGTGTTGTACTTTCTCTGTGACAACTTTATATATAAGATTGTTTACCTCATTCTGAGCCTTGTGTTGTACTTTCTCTGTGACAACTTTATATATAAGATTTGTTACCTCATTCTGAGCCTTGTGCACTTTCTCTGTGACAACTTTATATATAAGATTTGTTACCTCATTCTGAGCCTTGTGTTGTACTTTCTGTGACAACTTTATATATAAGATTTGTTACCTCATTCTGAGCCTTGTGTACCTTCTCTGTGACAACTTTATATATAAGATTTTTTACCTCATTCTGAGCCTTGTGTTGTACTTTCTCGGTGACAACTTTATATATAAGATTTGTTACCTCATTCTGAGCCTTGTGTACTTTCTCTGTGACAACTTTATATATAAGATTGTTTACCTCATTCTGAGCCTTGTGTACTTTCTCTGTGACACCTTTATATATAAGATTTGTTACCTCATTCTGAGCCTTGTGTTGTACTTTCTCTGTGACAACTTTATATATAAGATTTGTTACCTCATTCTGAGCCTTGTGTACTTTCTCTATGACAACTTTATATATAAGATTTGTTACCTCATTCTGAGCCTTGTGTACTTTCTCTGTGACAACTTTATATACAAGATTTGTTACCTCATTCTGAGCCTTGTGTTGTACTTTCTCTGTGACAACTTTATATATAAGATTTTTTACCTCATTCTGAGCCTTGTGTTGTACTTTCTCTGTGACAACTTTATATATAAGATTGCTTACCTCATTCTGAGCCTTGTGTACTTTCTCTGTGACAACTTTATATATAAGATTTGTTACCTCATTCTGAGCATTGCGTTGTACTTTCTCTGTGACAACTTTATATATAAGATTTGTTACCTCATTCTGAGCCTTGTGTACTTTCTCTGTGACAACTTTATATATAAGATTTGTTACCTCATTCTGAGCCTTGTGTTGTACTTTCTCTGTGACAACTTTATATATAAGATTATTTACCTCATTCTGAGCCTTGTGTACTTTCTCTGTGACAACTTTATATATAAGATTTGTTACCTCATTCTGAGCCTTGTGTACTTTCTCTGTGACAACTTTATATATAAGATTTTTTACCTCATTCTGAGCCTTGTGTACTTTCTCTGTGACAACTTTATATATAAGATTTGTTACCTCATTCTGAGCCTTGTGTACTTTCTCTGTGACAACTTTATATATAAGATTTGTTACCTCATTCTGAGCCTTGTGTACTTTCTCTGTGACAACTTTATATATAAGATTGTTTACCTCATTCTGAGCCTTGTGTTGTACTTTCTCTGTGACAACTTTATATATAAGATTGTTTACCTCATTCTGAGCCTTGTGTTGTACTTTCTCTGTGACAACTTTATATATAAGACTGTTTACCTCATTCTGAGCCTTGTGTTGTACTTTCTTTGTGACAACTTTATACATAAGATTTTTTACCTCATTCTGAGCCTTGTGTACTTCCTCTGTGACAACTTTATATATAAGATTTGTTACCTCATTCTGAGCCTTGTGTACTTTCTCTGTGACAACTTTATATATAAGATTGCTTACCTCATTCTGAGCCTTGTGTACTTTCTCTGTGACACCTTTATATATAAGATTTGTTACCTCATTCTGAGCCTTGTGTACTTTCTCTGTGACAACTTTATATATAAGATTTGTTACCTCATTTATGAGCCTTGTGTTGTACTTTCTCTGTGACAACTTTATATATAAGATGTTTTACCTCATTCTGAGCCTTGTGTACTTTCTCTGTGACAACTTTATATACAAGATTTGTTACCTCATTCTGAGCCTTGTGTTGTACTTTCTGTGACAACTTTATATATAAGATTTGTTACCTCATTCTGAGCCTTGTGTTGTACTTTCTGTGACAACTTTATATATAAGATTTGTTACCTCATTCTGAGCCTTGTGTTGTACTTTCTGTGACAACTTTATATATAAGATTTGTTACCTCATTCTGAGCCTTGTGTTGTACTTTCTGTGACAACTTTATATATAAGATTTGTTACCTCATTCTGAGCCTTGTGTTGTACTTTCTGTGACAACTTTATATATAAGATTTGTTACCTCATTCTGAGCCTTGTGTTGTACTTTCTGTGACAACTTTATATATAAGATGTGTTACCTCATTCTGAGCCTTGTGTTGTACTTTCTCTGTGACAACTTTATATATAAGATTTTTTACCTCATTCTGAGCCTTGTGTTGTACTTTCTCTGTGACAACTTTATATATAAGATTTGTTACCTCATTCTGAGCCTTGTGTTGTACTTTCTCTGTGACAACTTTATATATAAGACTTTTTACCTCATTCTGAGCCTTGTGTACTTTCTCTGTGACAACTTTATATATAAGACTTTTTACCTCATTCTGAGCCTTGTGTACTTTCTCTGTGACAACTTTATATATAAGATTGTTTACCTCATTCTGAGCCTTGTGTACCTTCTCTGTGACAACTTTATATATAAGATTTGTTACCTCATTCTGAGCCTTGTGTTGTACTTTCTCTGTGACAACTTTATATATAAGATTTGTTACCTCATTCTGAGCCTTGTGTTGTACTTTCTCTGTGACAACTTTATATATAAGATTTGTTACCTCATTCTGAGCCTTGTGTACTACTTTCTCTGTGACAACTTTATATATAAGATTTGTTACCTCATTCTGAGCCTTGTGTACTTTCTCTGTGACAACTTTATATATAAGATTGCTTACCTCATTCTGAGCCTTGTGTACTTTCTCTGTGACAACTTTATATATAAGATTGCTTACCTCATTCTGAGCCTTGTGTACTTTCTCTGTGACAACTTTATATATAAGATTTGTTACCTCATTCTGAGCCTTGTGTTGTACTTTCTCTGTGACAACTTTATATATAAGATTTGTTACCTCATTCTGAGCCTTGTGTTGTACTTTCTCTGTGACAACTTTATATATAAGATTGTTTACCTCATTCTGAGCCTTGTGTACTTTCTCTGTGACAACTTTATATATAAGATTGTTTACCTCATTCTGAGCCTTGTGTACCTTCTCTGTGACAACTTTATATATAAGATTGTTTACCTCATTCTGAGCCTTGTGTACTTTCTCTGTGACAACTTTATATATAAGATTTGTTACCTCATTCTGAGCCTTGTGTTGTACTTTCTCTGTGACAACTTTATATATAAGATTTGTTACCTCATTCTGAGCCTTGTGTTGTACTTTCTCTGTGACAACTTTATATATAAGATTTGTTACCTCATTCTGAGCCTTGTGTTGTACTTTCTCTGTGACAACTTTATATATAAGATTGTTTACCTCATTCTGAGCCTTGTGTTGTACTTTCTCTGTGACAACTTTATATATAAGATTTGTTACCTCATTCTGAGCCTTGTGTTGTACTTTCTCTGTGACAACTTTATATATAAGATTTGTTACCTCATTCTGAGCCTTGTGTTGTACTTTCTCTGTGACAACTTTATATACAAGATGTGTTACCTCATTCTGAGCATTGTGTTGTACTTTCTCTGTGACAACTTTATATATAAGATTTTTTACCTCATTCTGAGCATTGTGTTGTACTTTCTCTGTGACAACTTTATATATAAGATTTGTTACCTCATTCTGAGCCTTGTGTTGTACTTTCTCTGTGACAACTTTATATATAAGATTGTTTACCTCATTCTGAGCCTTGTGTTGTACTTTCTCTGTGACAACTTTATATATAAGATTTGTTACCTCATTCTGAGCCTTGTGTTGTACTTTCTCTGTGACAACTTTATATATAAGATTTGTTACCTCATTCTGAGCCTTGTGTTGTACTTTCTCTGTGACAACTTTATATATAAGATTTGTTACCTCATTCTGAGCCTTGTGTTGTACTTTCTCTGTGACAACTTTACATATAAGATTGTTTACCTCATTCTGAGCATTGTGTTGTACTTTCTCTGTGACAACTTTATATATAAGATTGTTTACCTCATTCTGAGCCTTGTGTTGTACTTTCTCTGTGACAACTTTATATATAAGATTGTTTACCTCATTCTGAGCCTTGTGTTGTACTTCCTCTGTGACAACTTTATATATAAGATTTGTTACCTCATTCTGAGCCTTGTGTTGTACTTTCTCTGTGACAACTTTATATATAAGATTGTTTACCTCATTCTGAGCCTTGTGTTGTACTTTCTCTGTGACAACTTTATATACAAGATGTGTTACCTCATTCTGAGCATTGTGTTGTACTTTCTCTGTGACAACTTTATATATAAGATTGTTTACCTCATTCTGAGCCTTGTGTTGTACTTTCTCTGTGACAACTTTATATATAAGATTTGTTACCTCATTCTGAGCCTTGTGTTGTACTTTCTCTGTGACAACTTTATATATAAGATTGTTTACCTCATTCTGAGCCTTGTGTTGTACTTTCTCTGTGACAACTTTATATACAAGATGTGTTACCTCATTCTGAGCCTTGTGTTGCACTTTCTCTGTGACAACTTTATATATAAGATTGTTTACCTCATTCTGAGCCTTGTGTTGTACTTTCTCTGTGACAACTTTATATATAAGATTGTTTACCTCATTCTGAGCCTTGTGTTGTACTTTCTCTGTGACAACTTTATATATAAGATTTTTTACCTCATTCTGAGCCTTGTGTTGTACTTTCTCTGTGACAACTTTATATATAAGATTGTTTACCTCATTCTGAGCCTTGTGTTGTACTTTCTCTGTGACAACTTTATATACAAGATGTGTTACCTCATTCTGAGCCTTGTGTTGCACTTTCTCTGTGACAACTTTATATATAAGATTGTTTACCTCATTCTGAGCCTTGTGTTGTACTTTCTCTGTGACAACTTTATATATAAGATTTGTTACCTCATTCTGAGCCTTGTGTTGCACTTTCTCTGTGACAACTTTATATATAAGATTTTTTACCTCATTCTGAGCCTTGTGTTGTACTTTCTCTGTGACAACTTTATATATAAGACTTTTTACCTCATTCTGAGCCTTGTGTACTTTCTCTGTGACAACTTTATATATAAGATGTGTTACCTCATTCTGAGCCTTGTGTACTTTCTCTGTGACAACTTTATATATAAGATTGTTTACCTCATTCTGAGCCTTGTGTTGTACTTTCTCTGTGACAACTTTATATATAAGATTTTTTACCTCATTCTGAGCATTGTGTTGTACTTTCTCTGTGACAACTTTACATATAAGATTGTTTACCTCATTCTGAGCCTTGTGTACTTTCTCTGTGACAACTTTATATATAAGATTTTTTACCTCATTCTGAGCATTGTGTTGTACTTTCTCTGTGACAACTTTACATATAAGATTTTTTACCTCATTCTGAGCATTGTGTTGTACTTTCTCTGTGACAACTTTACATATAAGATTTTTTACCTCATTCTGAGCATTGTGTTGTACTTTCTCTGTGACAACTTTACATATAAGATTGTTTACCTCATTCTGAGCCTTGTGTTGTACTTTCTCTGTGACAACTTTATATATAAGACTTTTTACCTCATTCTGAGCATTGTGTTGTACTTTCTCTGTGACAACTTTATATATAAGATTGTTTACCTCATTCTGAGCCTTGTGTACTTTCTCTGTGACAACTTTATATATAAGATTGTTTACCTCATTCTGAGCCTTGTGTACCTTCTCTGTGACAACTTTATATATAAGATTTGTTACCTCATTCTGAGCATTGTGTACTTTCTCTGTGACAACTTTATATATAAGATTGTTTACCTCATTCTGAGCCTTGTGTACCTTCTCTGTGACAACTTTATATATAAGATTTGTTACCTCATTCTGAGCATTGTGTTGTACTTTCTCTGTGACAACTTTATATACAAGATGTGTTACCTCATTCTGAGCCTTGTGTTGTACTTTCTCTGTGACAACTTTACATATAAGATTGTTTACCTCATTCTGAGCCTTGTGTTGTACTTTCTCTGTGACAACTTTATATATAAGACTTTTTACCTCATTCTGAGCATTGTGTTGTACTTTCTCTGTGACAACTTTATATATAAGATTGTTTACCTCATTCTGAGCCTTGTGTACTTTCTCTGTGACAACTTTATATATAAGATTGTTTACCTCATTCTGAGCCTTGTGTACCTTCTCTGTGACAACTTTATATATAAGATTTGTTACCTCATTCTGAGCATTGTGTACTTTCTCTGTGACAACTTTATATATAAGATTGTTTACCTCATTCTGAGCCTTGTGTACCTTCTCTGTGACAACTTTATATATAAGATTTGTTACCTCATTCTGAGCATTGTGTTGTACTTTCTCTGTGACAACTTTATATACAAGATGTGTTACCTCATTCTGAGCCTTGTGTTGTACTTTCTCTGTGACAACTTTACATATAAGATTGTTTACCTCATTCTGAGCCTTGTGTACTTTCTCTGTGACAACTTTATATATAAGATTGTTTACCTCATTCTGAGCATTGTGTTGTACTTTCTCTGTGACAACTTTATATACAAGATGTGTTACCTCATTCTGAGCCTTGTGTACTTTCTCTGTGACAACTTTATATATAAGATTGTTTACCTCATTCTGAGCATTGTGTTGTACTTTCTCTGTGACAACTTTATATACAAGATGTGTTACCTCATTCTGAGCCTTGTGTTGTACTTTCTCTGTGACAACTTTACATATAAGATTGTTTACCTCATTCTGAGCCTTGTGTACTTTCTCTGTGACAACTTTATATATAAGATTGTTTACCTCATTCTGAGCATTGTGTTGTACTTTCTCTGTGACAACTTTATATACAAGATGTGTTACCTCATTCTGAGCCTTGTGTACTTTCTCTGTGACAACTTTATATATAAGATTGTTTACCTCATTCTGAGCATTGTGTTGTACTTTCTCTGTGACAACTTTATATACAAGATGTGTTACCTCATTCTGAGCCTTGTGTTGTACTTTCTCTGTGACAACTTTACATATAAGATTGTTTACCTCATTCTGAGCCTTGTGTACTTTCTCTGTGACAACTTTATATATAAGATTTGTTACCTCATTCTGAGCCTTGTGTACTTTCTCTGTGACAACTTTATATATAAGATTGTTTACCTCATTCTGAGCCTTGTGTTGTACTTTCTCTGTGACAACTTTATATATAAGATTTGTTACCTCATTCTGAGCCTTGTGTACTTTCTCTGTGACAACTTTATATATAAGATTTGTTACCTCATTCTGAGCCTTGTGTACTTTCTCTGTGACAACTTTATATATAAGATTTGTTACCTCATTCTGAGCCTTGTGTACTTTCTCTGTGACAACTTTATATATAAGATTTGTTACCTCATTCTGAGCCTTGTGTTGTACTTTCTCTGTGACAACTTTATATACAAGATGTGTTACCTCATTCTGAGCCTTGTGTTGTACTTTCTCTGTGACAACTTTATATATAAGATTGTTTACCTCATTCTGAGCCTTGTGTTGTACTTTCTCTGTGACAACTTTACATATAAGATTGTTTACCTCATTCTGAGCCTTGTGTTGTACTTTCTCTGTGACAACTTTATATATAAGATTTGTTACCTCATTCTGAGCCTTGTGTTGTACTTTCTCTGTGACAACTTTATATATAAGATTGTTTACCTCATTCTGAGCCTTGTGTTGTACTTTCTCTGTGACAACTTTATATATAAGATTGTTTACCTCATTCTGAACCTTGTGTTGTACTTTCTCTGTGACAACTTTACATATAAGATTGTTTACCTCATTCTGAGCCTTGTGTTGTACTTTCTCTGTGACAACTTTATATATAAGATTTGTTACCTCATTCTGAGCATTGTGTTGTACTTTCTCTGTGACAACTTTATATATAAGATTGTTTACCTCATTCTGAGCCTTGTGTTGTACTTTCTCTGTGACAACTTTATATATAAGATTTGTTACCTCATTCTGAGCCTTGTGTTGTACTTTCTCTGTGACAACTTTATATATAAGATTGTTTACCTCATTCTGAACCTTGTGTACTTCCTCTGTGACAACTTTATATATAAGATTTGTTACCTCATTCTGAGCCTTGTGTACTTTCTCTGTGACAACTTTATATATAAGATTTGTTACCTCATTCTGAGCCTTGTGTTGTACTTTCTCTGTGACAACTTTATATATAAGATTTGTTACCTCATTCTGAGCCTTGTGTACTTTCTCTGTGACAACTTTATATATAAGATTTGTTACCTCATTCTGAGCCTTGTGTACTTTCTCTGTGACAACTTTATATATAAGATTTGTTACCTCATTCTGAGCCTTGTGTTGTACTTTCTCTGTGACAACTTTACATATAAGATTGTTTACCTCATTCTGAGCCTTGTGTACTTTCTCTGTGACAACTTTATATACAAGATGTGTTACCTCATTCTGAGCCTTGTGTTGTACTTTCTCTGTGACAACTTTATATATAAGATTGTTTACCTCATTCTGAGCCTTGTGTTGTACTTTCTCTGTGACAACTTTATATATAAGATTTGTTACCTCATTCTGAGCCTTGTGTTGTACTTTCTCTGTGACAACTTTATATATAAGATTGTTTACCTCATTCTGAGCCTTGTGTTGTACTTTCTCTGTGACAACTTTATATATAAGATTTGTTACCTCATTCTGAGCCTTGTGTTGTACTTTCTCTGTGACAACTTTATATATAAGATTTGTTACCTCATTCTGAGCCTTGTGTACTTTCTCTGTGACAACTTTATATATAAGATTTGTTACCTCATTCTGAGCCTTGTGTACTTTCTCTGTGACAACTTTATATATAAGATTTGTTACCTCATTCTGAGCCTTGTGTTGTACTTTCTCTGTGACAACTTTATATATAAGATTTGTTACCTCATTCTGAGCCTTGTGTACTTTCTCTGTGACAACTTTATATATAAGATTTGTTACCTCATTCTGAGCCTTGTGTACTTTCTCTGTGACAACTTTATATATAAGATTTGTTACCTCATTCTGAGCCTTGTGTACTTTCTCTGTGACAACTTTATATATAAGATTTGTTACCTCATTCTGAGCCTTGTGTACTTTCTCTGTGACAACTTTATATATAAGATTTGTTACCTCATTCTGAGCCTTGTGTACTTTCTCTGTGACAACTTTATATATAAGATTTGTTACCTCATTCTGAGCCTTGTGTACTTTCTCTGTGACAACTTTATATATAAGATTTGTTACCTCATTCTGAGCCTTGTGTACTTTCTCTGTGACAACTTTATATATAAGATTTGTTACCTCATTCTGAGCCTTGTGTACTTTCTCTGTGACAACTTTATATATAAGATTTGTTACCTCATTCTGAGCCTTGTGTACTTTCTCTGTGACAACTTTATATATAAGATTTGTTACCTCATTCTGAGCCTTGTGTACTTTCTCTGTGACAACTTTATATATAAGATTTGTTACCTCATTCTGAGCCTTGTGTACTTTCTCTGTGACAACTTTATATATAAGATTTGTTACCTCATTCTGAGCCTTGTGTACTTTCTCTGTGACAACTTTATATATAAGATTTGTTACCTCATTCTGAGCCTTGTGTACTTTCTCTGTGACAACTTTATATATAAGATTTGTTACCTCATTCTGAGCCTTGTGTTGTACTTTCTCTGTGACAACTTTATATATAAGATTTGTTACCTCATTCTGAGCCTTGTGTACTTTCTCTGTGACAACTTTATATATAAGATTTGTTACCTCATTCTGAGCCTTGTGTACTTTCTCTGTGACAACTTTATATATAAGATTTGTTACCTCATTCTGAGCCTTGTGTACTTTCTCTGTGACAACTTTATATATAAGATTTGTTACCTCATTCTGAGCCTTGTGTACTTTCTCTGTGACAACTTTATATATAAGATTTGTTACCTCATTCTGAGCCTTGTGTTGTACTTTCTCTGTGACAACTTTATATATAAGATTTGTTACCTCATTCTGAGCCTTGTGTTGTACTTTCTCTGTGACAACTTTATATACAAGATGTGTTACCTCATTCTGAGCCTTGTGTTGTACTTTCTCTGTGACAACTTTATATATAAGATTGTTTACCTCATTCTGAGCCTTGTGTTGTACTTTCTCTGTGACAACTTTATATATAAGATTTGTTACCTCATTCTGAGCCTTGTGTTGTACTTTCTCTGTGACAACTTTATATATAAGATTTGTTACCTCATTCTGAGCCTTGTGTACTTTCTCTATGACAACTTTATATATAAGATTTGTTACCTCATTCTGAGCCTTGTGTACTTTCTCTGTGACAACTTTATATATAAGATTTGTTACCTCATTCTGAGCCTTGTGTTGTACTTTCTCTGTGACAACTTTATATATAAGATTTGTTACCTCATTCTGAGCCTTGTGTACTTTCTCTGTGACAACTTTATATATAAGATTTGTTACCTCATTCTGAGCCTTGTGTACTTTCTCTGTGACAACTTTATATATAAGATTTGTTACCTCATTCTGAGCCTTGTGTACTTTCTCTGTGACAACTTTATATATAAGATTTGTTACCTCATTCTGAGCCTTGTGTTGTACTTTCTCTGTGACAACTTTATATATAAGATTTGTTACCTCATTCTGAGCCTTGTGTACTTTCTCTGTGACAACTTTATATATAAGATTTGTTACCTCATTCTGAGCCTTGTGTACTTTCTCTGTGACAACTTTATATATAAGATTTGTTACCTCATTCTGAGCCTTGTGTTGTACTTTCTCTGTGACAACTTTATATATAAGATTTGTTACCTCATTCTGAGCCTTGTGTTGTACTTTCTCTGTGACAACTCTATATATAAGATGTGTTACCTCATTCTGAGCCTTGTGTACTTTCTCTGTGACAACTTTATATATAAGATTGTTTACCTCATTCTGAGCCTTGTGTTGTACTTTCTCTGTGACAACTTTATATATAAGATTTGTTACCTCATTCTGAGCCTTGTGTACTTTCTCTGTGACAACTTTATATATAAGATTTGTTACCTCATTCTGAGCCTTGTGTTGTACTTTCTCTGTGACAACTTTATATATAAGATTTGTTACCTCATTCTGAGCCTTGTGTTGTACTTTGTCTGTGACAACTTTATATATAAGATTTGTTACCTCATTCTGAGCCTTGTGTTGTACTTTCTCTGTGACAACTTTATATATAAGATTTGTTACCTCATTCTGAGCCTTGTGTTGTACTTTCTCTGTGACAACTTTATATATAAGATTGTTTACCTCATTCTGAGCCTTGTGTACTTCCTCTGTGACAACTTTATATATAAGATTGTTTACCTCATTCTGAGCCTTGTGTTGTACTTTCTCTGTGACAACTTTATATATAAGATTGTTTACCTCATTCTGAGCCTTGTGTTGTACTTTCTCTGTGACAACTTTATATATAAGATTTTTTACCTCATTCTGAGCCTTGTGTTGTACTTTCTCTGTGACAACTTTATATATAAGACTTTTTACCTCATTCTGAGCCTTGTGTACTTTCTCTGTGACAACTTTATATATAAGATTGTTTACCTCATTCTGAGCCTTGTGTACCTTCTCTGTGACAACTTTATATATAAGATTTGTTACCTCATTCTGAGCATTGTGTTGTACTTTCTCTGTGACAACTTTATATACAAGATGTGTTACCTCATTCTGAGCCTTGTGTTGTACTTTCTCTGTGACAACTTTATATATAAGATTTGTTACCTCATTCTGAGCCTTGTGTACTTTCTCTGTGACAACTTTATATATAAGATTTGTTACCTCATTCTGAGCCTTGTGTTGTACTTTCTCTGTGACAACTTTATATATAAGATTTGTTACCTCATTCTGAGCCTTGTGTACTTTCTCTGTGACAACTTTATATATAAGATTTGTTACCTCATTCTGAGCCTTGTGTTGTACTTTCTCTGTGACAACTTTATATATAAGATTTGTTACCTCATTCTGAGCCTTGTGTACTTTCTCTGTGACAACTTTATATATAAGATTTGTTACCTCATTCTGAGCCTTGTGTACTTCCTCTGTGACAACTTTATATATAAGATTTGTTACCTCATTCTGAGCCTTGTGTTGTACTTTCTCTGTGACAACTTTATATATAAGATTTGTTACCTCATTCTGAGCCTTGTGTACTTTCTCTGTGACAACTTTATATATAAGATTTGTTACCTCATTCTGAGCCTTGTGTACTTCCTCTGTGACAACTTAATATATAAGATTTGTTACCTCATTCTGAGCCTTGTGTTGTACTTTCTCTGTGACAACTTTATATATAAGATTGTTTACCTCATTCTGAGCCTTGTGTACTTCCTCTGTGACAACTTTATATATAAGATTTGTTACCTCATTCTGAGCCTTGTGTACTTTCTCTGTGACAACTTTATATATAAGATTGTTTACCTCATTCTGAGCCTTGTGTACTTCCTCTGTGACAACTTTATATATAAGATTTGTTACCTCATTCTGAGCCTTGTGTACTTTCTCTGTGACAACTTTATATATAAGATTTGTTACCTCATTTATGAGCCTTGTGTTGTACTTTCTCTGTGACAACTTTATATATAAGATGTTTTACCTCATTCTGAGCCTTGTGTACTTTCTCTGTGACAACTTTATATATAAGATTTGTTACCTCATTCTGAGCCTTGTGTACTTTCTCTGTGACAACTTTATATATAAGATTTGTTACCTCATTCTGAGCCTTGTGTTGTACTTTCTCTGTGACAACTTTATATACAAGATTTGTTACCTCATTCTGAGCCTTGTGTTGTACTTTCTGTGACAACTTTATATATAAGATTTGTTACCTCATTCTGAGCCTTGTGTACTTTCTCTGTGACAACTTTATATATAAGATTTGTTACCTCATTCTGAGCCTTAAGTACTTTC
Source organism: Bathymodiolus septemdierum (assembly GCA_963383655.1). NCBI lineage: Eukaryota > Metazoa > Mollusca > Bivalvia > Mytilida > Modiolidae > Bathymodiolus > Bathymodiolus septemdierum. The sequence continues at coordinate 1,514,073 of OY726525.1, read as the reverse complement.
TCTGTGACAACTTTATATATAAGATTGTTTACCTCATTCTGAGCCTTGTGTACTTTCTCTGTGACAACTTTATATATAAGATTTGTTACCTCATTCTGAGCCTTGCGTACTTTCTCTGTGACAACTTTATATATAAGATTGTTTACCTCATTCTGAACCTTGTGTACTTTCTCTGTGACAACTTTATATATAAGATTTGTTACCTCATTCTGAGCCTTGTGTACTTTCTCTGTGACAACTTTATATATAAGATTTGTTACCTCATTCTGAGCCTTGTGTTGTACTTTCTCTGTGACAACTTTATATATAAGATGTGTTACCTCATTCTGAGCCTTGTGTTCTTTCTCTGTGACAACTTTATATATAAGATTTGTTACCTCATTCTGAGCCTTGTGTACTTTCTCTGTGACAACTTTATATATAAGATTTTTTACCTCATTCTGAGCCTTGTGTACTTTCTCTATGACAACTTTATATACAAGATTTGTTACCTCATTCTGAGCCTTGTGTACTTTCTCTGTGACAACTTTATATATAAGATTTTTTATCTCATTCTGAGCCTTGTGTACTTTCTCTGTGACAACTTTATATATAAGATTGTTTACCTCATTCTGAGCCTTGTGTACTTTCTCTGTGACAACTTTATATATAAGATTTGTTACCTCATTCTGAGCCTTGTGTATCTGTAACAACTTTATAAATAAGATTTGTTACCTCATTCTGAGCCTTGTGTACTTTCTCTGTGACAACTTTATATATAAGATTGTTTACCTCATTCTGAGTCTTGTGTTGTACTTTCTCTGTGACAACTTTATATATAAGATTTTGTACCTCATTCTGAGCCTTGTGTACTACTTTCTCTGTGACAACTTTATATATAAGATTTGTTACCTCATTCTGAGCCTTGTGTACTTTCTCTGTGACAACTTTAACAGCTTCATATCTATTACATTTGAAGTATCCTCCTGTACTAGAATTATGTCTCTTCCACTGGTCCAAGCATACCCAACAGAAATCATATTTACACTGTCAAATATAAAAACGAATAGAAATCATATTTACACTGTCAAATATAAAAATCAACAGAAATCATATTTACACTGTCAAATATAAAAACCAACCGAAATCATATTTACACTGTCAAATATAAAAACCCAACAGAAATATATTTACACTGTCAAATATAAAAACCCAACAGAAATCATATTTACACTGTCAAATATAAAAACCCAACAGAAATCATATTTACACTGTCAAATATAAAAAACCAACAGAAATCATATTTACACTGTCAAATATTATATATTATATGTTATTCAGGATGTTCACAGGGGTTACAGGTTCATATTCCCAGTCTGTGTTCTATATTATATGATTGTTTGTTTTGTTGATACTGGTAGAATAGTTGACCATCACTGTTTAAACTTTCTTTAGGTGAGAGTTGATTGTTTGTTTTGTTGATACTGGTAGAATAGTTGACCATCACTGTTTAAATTTCTTTAGATGAGAGGTGATTGTTTATTTTGTTGATATTAGTAGAATTGTTGACCTCACTGTTTAAACTTTCTTTAGGTGAGAGGTGATTGTTTGTTTTGTTGATACTGGTAGACTAGTTGACCATCACTGTTTATACTTTCTTTAGGTGAGAGTTGATTGTTTGTTTTGTTGATACTGGTAGAATAGTTGACCATCACTGTTTAAATTTCTTTAGATGAGAGGTGATTGTTTATTTTGTTGATATTGGTGGAATTGTTGACCTCACTGTTTATACTTTCTTTAGATGAGAGGTGATTGTTTATTTTGTTGATATTGGTGGAATTGTTGACCTCACTGTTTATACTTTCTTTAGGTGAGAGATTATTGTTTGTTTTGTTGATATTGGTAGAATAGTTGACCATCACTGTTTATATACTTTCTTTAGGTGAGAGGTGATTGTTTGTTTTGTTGATATTGGTAGAATAGTTGACCATCACTGTTTATATACTTTCTTTAGGTGAGAGGTGATTGTTTGTTTTGTTGATACTGGTAGAATAGTTGACCATCACTGTTTATATACTTTCTTTAGGTGAGAGGTAATTGTTTGTTTTGCTGATATTGGTAGAATAGTTGACCATCACTGTTTATATACTTTCTTTAGGTGAGAGGTGATTGTTTGTTTTGTTGATACAGGTAGAATAGTTGACCATCATTGTTTAAATTTCTTTAGATGAGAGGTGATTGTTTATTTTGTTGATATTGGTGGAATTGTTGACCTCACTGTTTATACTTTCTTTAGATGAAAAGTGATTGTTTGTTTTGTTGATACTGGTAGAATAGTTGACCATCACTGTTTAAATTTCTTTAGATGAGAGGTGATTGTTTATTTTGTTGATATTGGTGGAATTGTTGACCTCACTGTTTATACTTTCTTTAGGTGAGAGTTGATTGTTTATTTTGTTGATATTGGTGGAATTGTTGACCTCACTGTTTATACTTTCTTTAGATGAGAGGTGATTGTTTGTTTTGTTGATACTGGTAGAATAGTTGACCATCACTGTTTATACTTTCTTTAGGTGAGAGGTGATTGTTTGTTTTGTTGATACTGGTAGAATAGTTGACCATCACTGTTTAAACTTTCTTTAGATGAGTTGATTGTTTGTTTTGTTGATACTGGTAGAATAGTTGACCATCACTGTTTATATACTTTCTTTAGGTGAGAGTTGATTGTTTATTTTGTTGATATTGGTGGAATTGTTGACCTCACTGTTTAAACTTTCTTTAGGTGAGAGGTGATTGTTTGTTTTGTTGATACTGGTAGACTAGTTGACCATCACTGTTTATACTTTCTTTAGATGAGAGGTGATTGTTTGTTTTGTTGATACTGGTAGAATAGTTGACCATCACTGTTTAAACTTTCTTTAGGTGAGAGGTGATTGTTTGTTTTGTTGATACTGGTAGAATAATTGACCATCACTGTTTATACTTTCTTTAGGTGAGAGGTGATTGTTTGTTTTGTTGATATTGGTAGAATTGTTGACCATCACTGTTTATACTTTCTTTAGATGAAAAGTGATTGTTTGTTTTGTTGATACTGGTAGAATAGTTGACCATCACTGTTTATATACTTTCTTTAGGTGAGAGGTGATTGTTTGTTTTGTTGATATTGGTAGAATTGTTGACCTCACTGTTTATACTTTCTTTAGATGAGAGGTGATTGTTTGTTTTGTTGATATTCGTAGAATTGTTGACCATCACTGTTTATACTTTCTTTAGATGAAAAGTGATTGTTTGTTTTGTTGATACTGGTAGAATAGTTGACCATCACTGTTTATATACTTTCTTTAGGTGAGAGGTGATTGTTTGTTTTGTTGATATTGGTAGAATTGTTGACCTCACTGTTTATACTTTCTTTAGATGAGAGGTGATTGTTTGTTTTGTTGATATTGGTAGAATTGTTGACCATCACTGTTTATACTTTCTTTAGATGAAAAGTGATTGTTTGTTTTGTTGATACTGGTAGAATAGTTGACCATCACTGTTTATATACTTTCTTTAGGTGAGAGGTGATTGTTTGTTTTGTTGATATTGGTAGAATTGTTGACCATCACTGTTTAAACTTTCTTTAGGTGAGAGGTGATTGTTTGTTTTGCTGATATTGGTAGAATAGTTGACCATCACTGTTTAAACTTTCTTTAGGTGAGAGGTGATTGTTTGTTTTGTTGATATTGGTAGAATTGTTGACCATCACTGTTTATACTTTCTTTAGGTGAGAGGTGATTGTTTGTTTTGTTGATATTGGTAGAATTGTTGACCATCACTGTTTAAATTTCTTTAGATGAGAGGTGATTGTTTATTTTGTTGATATTGGTGGAATTGTTGACCTCACTGTTTATACTTTCTTTAGGTGAGAGTTGATTGTTTATTTTGTTGATATTGGTGGAATTGTTGACCTCACTGTTTATACTTTCTTTAGATGAGAGGTGATTGTTTATTTTGTTGATATTGGTGGAATTGTTGACCTCACTGTTTATACTTTCTTTAGATGAGAGGTGATTGTTTATTTTGTTGATATTGGTGGAATTGTTGACCATCATTGTTTAAACTTTCTTTAGATGAGTTGATTGTTTGCTTTGTTGATACTGGTAGAATAGTTGACCATCACTGTTTAAACTTTCTTTAGGTGAGAGGTGATTGTTTGTTTTGTTGATACTGGTAGACTAGTTGACCATCACTGTTTATACTTTCTTTAGATGAGAGGCGATTGTTTATTTTGTTGATATTGGTGGAATTGTTGACCTCACTGTTTATTCTTTCTTTAGGTGAGAGGTGATTGTTTGTTTTGTTGATACTGGTAGACTAGTTGACCATCACTGTTTAAACTTTCTTTAGATGAGAGTTGATTGTTTGTTTTGTTAATACAGGTAGAATAGTTGACCATCACTGTTTATATACTTTCTTTAGGTGAGAGTTGATTGTTTATTTTGTTGATACTGGTAGACTAGTTGACCATCACTGTTTATACTTTCTTTAGATGAGAGTTGCTTGTTTGTTTTGTTAATACAGGTAGAATAGTTGACCATCACTGTTTATACTTTCTTTAGATGAGAGTTGATTGTTTGTTTTGTTAATACAGGTAGAATAGTTGACCATCACTGTTTATACTTTCTTTAGATGAGAGTTGCTTGTTTGTTTTGTTGATACTGGTAGAATAGTTGACCATGACTGTTTAAACTTTCTTTAGGTGAGAGTTGATTGTTTGTTTTGTTAATACAGGTAGAATAGTTGACCATCACTGTTTATACTTTCTTTAGATGAGAGTTGCTTGTTTGTTTTGTTAATACAGGTAGAATAGTTGACCTCACTGTTTATACTTTCTTTAGGTGAGAGGTGGTTGTTTGTTTTGTTAATACAGGTAGAATAGTTGACCATCACTGTTTATACTTTCTTTAGATGAGAGTTGATTGTTTGTTTTGTTAATACAGGTAGAATAGTTGACCATCACTGTTTATACTTTCTTTAGATGAGAGTTGCTTGTTTGTTTTGTTAATACAGGTAGAATAGTTGACCATCACTGTTTATACTTTCTTTAGATGAGAGTTGATTGTTTGTTTTGTTAATACAGGTAGAATAGTTGACCATCACTGTTTATACTTTCTTTAGATGAGAGTTGCTTGTTTGTTTTGTTGATACTGGTAGAATAGTTGACCATGACTGTTTAAACTTTCTTTAGGTGAGAGGTGGTTGTTTGTTTTGTTAATACAGGTAGAATAGTTGACCATCACTGTTTATACTTTCTTTAGATGAGAGTTGCTTGTTTGTTTTGTTAATACAGGTAGAATTGTTGACCATCACTGTTTAAACTTTCTTTAGATGAGAGTTGATTGTTTGTTTTGTTAATACAGGTAGAATAGTTGACCATCACTGTTTATACTTTCTTTAGATGAGAGTTGCTTGTTTGTTTTGTTAATACAGGTAGAATAGTTGACCATCACTGTTTATACTTTCTTTAGATGAGAGTTGCTTGTTTGTTTTGTTAATACAGGTAGAATTGTTGACCATCACTGTTTAAACTTTCTTTAGATGAGAGTTGATTGTTTGTTTTGTTGATACTGGTAGAATAGTTGACCATCACTGTTTATACTTTCTTTAGATGAGAGGTGATTGTTTGTTTTGTTAATACAGGTAGAATAGTTGACCATCACTGTTTATACTTTCTTTAGATGAGAGTTGATTGTTTGTTTTGTTAATACAGGTAGAATAGTTGACCATCACTGTTTATACTTTCTTTAGATGAGAGTTGCTTGTTTGTTTTGTTAATACAGGTAGAATAGTTGACCATCACTGTTTATACTTTCTTTAGATGAGAGTTGATTGTTTGTTTTGTTAATACAGGTAGAATAGTTGACCATCACTGTTTATACTTTCTTTAGATGAGAGTTGCTTGTTTGTTTTGTTGATACAGGTAGAATAGTTGACCATCACTGTTTATATACTTTCTTTAGTTGAGAGGTGATTGTTTGTTTTGTTGATACTGGTAGAATAGTTGACCATCACTGTTTATACTTTCTTTAGATGAGAGTTGATTGTTTGTTTTGTTGATACTGGTAGAATAGTTGACCATCACTGTTTATACTTTCTTTAGATGAACAGTGATTGTTTGTTTTGTTGATACTGGTAGAATAGTTGACCATCACTGTTTAAACTTTCTTTAGGTGAAAGATTATTGTTTGTTTTGTTGATACTGGTAGAATAGTTGACCATCACTGTTTAGACTTTCTTTAGGTGAGAGGTGATTGTTTGTTTTGTTGATACTGGTAGAATAGTTGACCATCACTGTTTAAACTTTCTTTAGGTGAAAGATTATTGTTTGTTTTGTTGATATTGGTAGAATAGTTGACCATCACTGTTTATATACTTTCTTTAGGTGAGAGGTGATTGTTTGTTTTGTTGATACTGGTAGAATAGTTGACCATCACTGTTTAGACTTTCTTTAGGTGAGAGGTGATTGTTTGTTTTGTTGATATTGGTAGAATAGTTGACCATCATTGTTTAAACTTTCTTTAGATGAGAGGTGATTGTTTGTTTTGTTGATACTGGTAGAATAGTTGACCATCACTGTTTATACTTTCTTTAGGTGAAAGATTATTGTTTGTTTTGTTGATACTGGTAGAATAGTTGACCATCACTGTTTAAACTTTCTTTAGGTGAAAGATTATTGTTTGTTTTGTTGATACTGGTAGAATAGTTGACCATCACTGTTTAAACTTTCTTTAGATGAGAGGTGATTGTTTGTTTTGTTGATACTGGTAGAATAGTTGACCATCACTGTTTATATACTTTCTTTAGATGAGAGGTGATTGTTTGTTTTGTTGATATTGGTAGAATTGTTGACCATCACTGTTTATACTTTCTTTAGGTGAGAGGTGATTGTTTGTTTTGTTGATACTGGTAGAATAGTTGACCATCACTGTTTATACTTTCTTTAGATGAGAGGTGATTGTTTGTTTTGTTGATATTGGTAGAATAGTTGACCATCACTGTTTAAACTTTCTTTAGGTGAGAGGTGATTGTTTGTTTTGTTGATACTGGTAGAATAGTTGACCATCACTGTTTATATACTTTCTTTAGATGAGAGGTGATTGTTTGTTTTGTTGATATTGGTAGAATTGTTGACCATCACTGTTTATACTTTCTTTAGGTGAGAGGTGATTGTTTGTTTTGTTGATACTGGTAGAATAGTTGACCATCACTGTTTATACTTTCTTTAGATGAGAGGTGATTGTTTGTTTTGTTGATATTGGTAGAATAGTTGACCATCACTGTTTATATACTTTCTTTAGGTGAGAGGTGATTGTTTGTTTTGTTGATATTGGTAGAATTGTTGACCATCACTGTTTATGTACTTTCTTTAGGTGAGAGGTGATTGTTTGTTTTGTTGATATTGGTAGAATTGTTGACCATCACTGTTTATACTTTCTTTAGATGAGAGGTGATTGTTTGTTTTGTTGATATTGGTAGAATTGTTGACCATCACTGTTTATACTTTCTTTAGATGAGAGGTGATTGTTTGTTTTGTTGATACTGGTAGAATTGTTGACCATCACTGTTTATACTTTCTTTAGATGAGAGGTGATTGTTTGTTTTGTTGATATTGGTAGAATTGTTGACCATCACTGTTTATACTTTCTTTAGATGAGAGGTGATTGTTTGTTTTGTTGATACTGGTAGAATTGTTGACCATCACTGTTTATATACTTTCTTTAGGTGAGAGGTGATTGTTTGTTTTGTTGATATTGGTAGAATAGTTGACCATCACTGTTTATATACTTTCTTTAGGTGAGAGGCGATTGTTTGTTTTGTTGATACTGGTAGAATAGTTGACCATCACTGTTTATGTACTTTCTTTAGATGAGAGGTGATTGTTTGTTTTGCTGATACTGGTAGAATAGTTGACCATCACTGTTTATACTTTCTTTAGATGAGAGGTGATTGTTTGTTTTGTTGATATTGGTAGAATTGTTGACCATCACTGTTTATACTTTCTTTAGATGAGAGGTGATTGTTTGTTTTGTTGATACTGGTAGAATAGTTGACCATCACTGTTTATATACTTTCTTTAGGTGAGAGGTGATTGTTTGTTTTGCTGATATTGGTAGAATAGTTGACCATCACTGTTTATACTTTCTTTAGATGAGAGGTGATTGTTTGTTTTGTTGATACTGGTAGAATAGTTGACCATCACTGTTTATATACTTTCTTTAGGTGAGAGGTGATTGTTTGTTTTGTTGATATTGGTAGAATAGTTGACCATCACTGTTTATATACTTTCTTTAGGTGAGAGGCGATTGTTTGTTTTGTTGATACTGGTAGAATAGTTGACCATCACTGTTTATGTACTTTCTTTAGATGAGAGGTGATTGTTTGTTTTGTTGATACTGGTAGAATAGTTGACCATCACTGTTTATAAACTTTCTTTAGGTGAGAGATTATTGTTTGTTTTGTTGATATTGGTAGAATTGTTGACCATCACTGTTTATACTTTCTTTAGATGAGAGGTGATTGTTTGTTTTGTTGATATTGGTAGAATAGTTGACCATCACTGTTTATATACTTTCTTTAGGTGAGAGATTATTGTTTGTTTTGTTGATATTGGTAGAATTGTTGACCATCACTGTTTATACTTTCTTTAGATGAAAAGTGATTGTTTGTTTTGTTGATACTGGTAGAATAGTTGACCATCACTGTTTATACTTTCTTTAGATGAAAAGTGATTGTTTGTTTTGTTGATACTGGTAGAATAGTTGACCATCACTGTTTATATACTTTCTTTAGGTGAGAGGTGATTGTTTGTTTTGTTGATATTGGTAGAATTGTTGACCATCACTGTTTATATACTTTCTTTAGGTGAGAGGTGATTGTTTGTTTTGTTGATATTGGTAGAATTGTTGACCATCACTGTTTATATACTTTCTTTAGGTGAGAGGTGATTGTTTGTTTTGTTGATATTGGTAGAATTGTTGACCATCACTGTTTATATACTTTCTTTAGGTGAGAGGTGATTGTTTGTTTTGTTGATATTGGTAGAATTGTTGACCATCACTGTTTAAACTTTCTTTAGGTGAGAGGTGATTGTTTGTTTTGCTGATACTGGTAGAATAGTTGACCATCACTGTTTATACTTTCTTTAGATGAGAGGTGATTGTTTGTTTTGTTGATATTGGTAGAATTGTTGACCATCACTGTTTAAACTTTCTTTAGGTGAGAGGTGATTGTTTGTTTTGCTGATACTGGTAGAATAGTTGACCATCACTGTTTATACTTTCTTTAGATGAGAGGTGATTGTTTGTTTTGTTGATACTGGTAGAATAGTTGACCATCACTGTTTAAACTTTCTTTAGGTGAGAGGTGATTGTTTGTTTTGTTGATACTGGTAGAATAGTTGACCATCACTGTTTAAACTTTCTTTAGGTGAGAGGTGATTGTTTGTTTTGTTGATACTGGTAGAATAGTTGACCATCACTGTTTAAACTTTCTTTAGGTGAGAGGTGATTGTTTGTTTTGCTGATACTGGTAGAATAGTTGACCATCACTGTTTATACTTTCTTTAGATGAGAGGTGATTGTTTGTTTTGTTGATACTGGTAGAATAGTTGACCATCACTGTTTAAACTTTCTTTAGATGAGAGGTGATTGTTTGTTTTGTTGATATTGGTAGAATTGTTGACCATCACTGTTTAAACTTTCTTTAGGTGAGAGGTGATTGTTTGTTTTGTTGATACTGGTAGAATAGTTGACCATCACTGTTTATACTTTCTTTAGATGAAAAGTGATTGTTTGTTTTGTTGATACTGGTAGAATAGTTGACCATCACTGTTTAAACTTTCTTTAGGTGAGAGGTGATTGTTTGTTTTGTTGATATTGGTAGAATAGTTGACCATCACTGTTTATATACTTTCTTTAGATGAGAGGTGATTGTTTGTTTTGTTGATATTGGTAGAATAGTTGACCATCACTGTTTAAACTTTCTTTAGGTGAGAGGTGATTGTTTGTTTTGTTGGTATTGGTAGAATAGTTGACCATCACTGTTTAAACTTTCTTTAGGTGAGAGGTGATTGTTTGTTTTGTTGGTATTGGTAGAATAGTTGACCATCACTGTTTAAACTTTCTTTAGATGAGAGGTGATTGTTTGTTTTGTTGATACTGGTAGAATAGTTGACCATCACTGTTTATACTTTCTTTAGGTGAGAGGTGATTGTTTGTTTTGTTGATATTGGTAGAATAGTTGACCATCACTGTTTATACTTTCTTTAGATGAGAGGTGATTGTTTGTTTTGTTGATACTGGTAGAATTGTTGACCTCACTGTTTATACTTTCTTTAGATGAGAGGTGATTGTTTGTTTTGTTGATACTGGTAGAATAGTTGACCATCACTGTTTATACTTTCTTTAGATGAGAGTTGATTGTTTGTTTTGTTGATACTGGTAGAATAGTTGACCTCACTGTTTATACTTTCTTTAGATGAGAGGTGATTGTTTGTTTTGTTGATACTGGTAGAATAGTTGACCATCACTGTTTATACTTTCTTTAGATGAGAGGTGATTGTTTGTTTTGTTGATACTGGTAGAATTGTTGACCTCACTGTTTATACTTTCTTTAGGTGAGAGGTGATTGTTTGTTTTGTTGATATTGGTAGAATAGTTGACCATCACTGTTTATACTTTCTTTAGATGAGAGTTGATTGTTTGTTTTGTTGATACTGGTAGAATAGTTGACCATCACTGTTTATATACTTTCTTTAGATGAGAGTTGATTGTTTGTTTTGTTGATACTGGTAGAATTGTTGACCATCACTGTTTATATACTTTCTTTAGATGAGAGGTGATTGTTTGTTTTGTTGATACTGGTAGAATAGTTGACCATCACTGTTTATACTTTCTTTAGGTGAGAGGTGATTGTTTGTTTTGTTGATACTGGTAGAATTGTTGACCATCACTGTTTATATACTTTCTTTAGATGAGAGGTGATTGTTTGTTTTGTTGATATTGGTAGAATTGTTGACCATCACTGTTTATATACTTTCTTTAGGTGAGAGGTGATTGTTTGTTTTGTTGATACTGGTAGAATAGTTGACCATCACTGTTTATACTTTCTTTAGATGAGAGGTGATTGTTTGTTTTGTTGATACTGGTAGAATAGTTGACCATCACTGTTTATACTTTCTTTAGATGAGAGGTGATTGTTTGTTTTGTTGATACTGGTAGAATTGTTGACCATCACTGTTTATACTTTCTTTAGGTGAGAGGTGATTGTTTGTTTTGTTGATACTGGTAGAATAGTTGACCATCACTGTTTATACTTTCTTTAGATGAGAGGTGATTGTTTGTTTTGTTGATACTGGTAGAATAGTTGACCATCACTGTTTAAACTTTCTTTAGGTGAGAGGTGATTGTTTGTTTTGTTGATACTGGTAGAATAGTTGACCATCATTGTTTATACTTTCTTTAGGTGAGAGGTGATTGTTTGTTTTGTTGATACTGGTAGAATTGTTGACCATCACTGTTTATACTTTCTTTAGGTGAGAGGTGATTGTTTGTTTTGTTGATATTGGTAGAATAGTTGACCATCACTGTTTATATACTTTCTTTAGATGAGAGGTGATTGTTTGTTTTGTTGATACTGGTAGAATAGTTGACCATCACTGTTTATACTTTCTTTAGGTGAGAGGTGATTGTTTGTTTTGTTGATACTGGTAGAATTGTTGACCATCACTGTTTATATACTTTCTTTAGATGAGAGGTGATTGTTTGTTTTGTTGATATTGGTAGAATTGTTGACCATCACTGTTTATATACTTTCTTTAGGTGAGAGGTGATTGTTTGTTTTGTTGATACTGGTAGAATAGTTGACCATCACTGTTTATACTTTCTTTAGATGAGAGGTGATTGTTTGTTTTGTTGATACTGGTAGAATAGTTGACCATCACTGTTTATACTTTCTTTAGATGAGAGGTGATTGTTTGTTTTGTTGATACTGGTAGAATTGTTGACCATCACTGTTTATACTTTCTTTAGGTGAGAGGTGATTGTTTGTTTTGTTGATATTGGTAGAATTGTTGACCATCACTGTTTATATACTTTCTTTAGGTGAGAGGTGATTGTTTGTTTTGTTGATATTGGTAGAATTGTTGACCATCACTGTTTATATACTTTCTTTAGGTGAGAGGTGATTGTTTGTTTTGTTGATACTGGTAGAATTGTTGACCATCACTGTTTATATACTTTCTTTAGGTGAGAGGTGATTGTTTGTTTTGTTGATATTGGTAGAATAGTTGACCATCACTGTTTATACTTTCTTTAGGTGAGAGGTGATTGTTTGTTTTGTTGATACAGGTAGAATAGTTGACCATCACTGTTTATATACTTTCTTTAGGTGAGAGTTGATTGTTTGTTTTGTTGATACTGGTAGAATTGTTGACCATCACTGTTTATACTTTCTTTAGGTGAGAGGTGATTGTTTGTTTTGTTGATATTGGTAGAATTGTTGACCATCACTGTTTATATACTTTCTTTAGGTGAGAGGTGATTGTTTGTTTTGTTGATATTGGTAGAATTGTTGACCATCACTGTTTATATACTTTCTTTAGGTGAGAGGTGATTGTTTGTTTTGTTGATACTGGTAGAATTGTTGACCATCACTGTTTATATACTTTCTTTAGGTGAGAGGTGATTGTTTGTTTTGTTGATATTGGTAGAATAGTTGACCATCACTGTTTATACTTTCTTTAGGTGAGAGGTGATTGTTTGTTTTGTTGATACAGGTAGAATAGTTGACCATCACTGTTTATATACTTTCTTTAGGTGAGAGGTGATTGTTTGTTTTGTTGATATTGGTAGAATAGTTGACCTCACTGTTTATATACTTTCTTTAGATGAGAGTTGATTGTTTGTTTTGTTGATACTGGTAGAATAGTTGACCATCATTGTTTATACTTTCTTTAGATGAGAGTTGATTGTTTGTTTTGTTGATATTGGTAGAATAGTTGACCATCACTGTTTAAACTTTCTTTAGGTGAGAGGTGATTGTTTGTTTTGTTGATATTGGTAGAATTGTTGACCATCACTGTTTATATACTTTCTTTAGGTGAGAGGTGATTGTTTGTTTTGTTGATACTGGTAGAATAGTTGACCATCACTGTTTAAACTTTCTTTAGATGAGAGGTGATTGTTTGTTTTGTTGATACTGGTAGAATAGTTGACCATCACTGTTTAAACTTTCTTTAGTTGAGAGGTGATTGTTTGTTTTGTTGATACTGGTAGAATAGTTGACCATCACTGTTTAAACTTTCTTTAGATGAGAGGTGATTGTTTGTTTTGTTGATACTGGTAGACTAGTTGACCATCACTGTTTATACTTTCTTTAGATGAAAAGTGATTGTTTGTTTTGTTGATACTGGTAGAATAGTTGACCATCACTGTTTAAACTTTCTTTAGATGAGAGATGATTGTTTGTTTTGTTGATACAGGTAGAATAGTTGACCATGACTGTTTAAACTTTCTTTAGATGAGAGGTGATTGTTTGTTTTGTTGATACTGGTAGAATAGTTGACCATCACTGTTTATATACTTTCTTTAGGTGAGAGGTGATTGTTTGTTTTGTTGATACTGGTAGAATAGTTGACCATCACTGTTTAAACTTTCTTTAGGTGAGAGATTATTGTTTGTTTTGTTGATACTGGTAGACTAGTTGACCATCACTGTTTATACTTTCTTTAGATGAGAGGTGATTGTTTGTTTTGTTGATACTGGTAGACTAGTTGACCATCATTGTTTATACTTTCTTTAGATGAAAAGTGATTGTTTGTTTTGTTGATACTGGTAGAATAGTTGACCATCACTGTTTAAACTTTCTTTAGGTGAGAGGTGATTGTTTGTTTTGTTGATATTGGTAGAATAGTTGACCATCACTGTTTAAACTTTCTTTAGATGAGAGGTGATTGTTTGTTTTGTTGATACTGGTAGAATAGTTGACCATCACTGTTTAAACTTTCTTTAGGTGAGAGGTGATTGTTTGTTTTGTTGATACTGGTAGAATAGTTGACCATCACTGTTTAAACTTTCTTTAGATGAGAGGTGATTGTTTGTTTTGTTGATATTGGTAGAATAGTTGACCATCACTGTTTATACTTTCTTTAGGTGAGAGGTGATTGTTTGTTTTGTTGATACTGGTAGACTAGTTGACCATCACTGTTTATACTTTCTTTAGATGAGAGGCGATTGTTTATTTTGTTGATATTGGTAGAATAGTTGACCATCACTGTTTATTCTTTCTTTAGGTGAGAGTTGATTGTTTATTTTGTTGATACAGGTAGAATAGTTGACCATCACTGTTTATACTTTCTTTAGATGAGAGGCGATTGTTTATTTTGTTGGTATTGGTAGAATAGTTGACCATCACTGTTTATACTTTCTTTAGATGAGAGTTGATTGTTTGTTTTGTTGATATTGGTAGAATAGTTGACCATCATTGTTTAAACTTTCTTTAGATGAGAGGTGATTGTTTGTTTTGTTGATATTGGTAGAATAGTTGACCATCACTGTTTATTCTTTCTTTAGGTGAGAGTTGATTGTTTATTTTGTTGATACAGGTAGAATAGTTGACCATCACTGTTTATACTTTCTTTAGATGAGAGTTGATTGTTTGTTTTGTTGATATTGGTAGAATAGTTGACCATCATTGTTTAAACTTTCTTTAGATGAGAGGTGATTGTTTGTTTTGTTGATACTGGTAGAATAGTTGACCATCACTGTTTATACTTTCTTTAGATGAGAGGTGATTGTTTGTTTTGTTGATATTGGTAGAATAGTTGACCATCACTGTTTAAACTTTCTTTAGGTGAGAGGTGATTGTTTGTTTTGTTGATATTGGTAGAATAGTTGACCATCACTGTTTATATACTTTCTTTAGGTGAGAGGTGATTGTTTGTTTTGTTGATACAGGTAGAATAGTTGACCATCACTGTTTATATACTTTCTTTAGATGAGAGGTGATTGTTTGTTTTGTTGATACAGGTAGAATAGTTGACCATCACTGTTTATACTTTCTTTAGATGAGAGTTGATTGTTTGTTTTGTTGATATTGGTAGAATAGTTGACCATCATTGTTTAAACTTTCTTTAGATGAGAGGTGATTGTTTGTTTTGTTGATACTGGTAGAATAGTTGACCATCACTGTTTATACTTTCTTTAGATGAGAGGTGATTGTTTGTTTTGTTGATATTGGTAGAATAGTTGACCATCACTGTTTAAACTTTCTTTAGGTGAGAGGTGATTGTTTGTTTTGTTGATATTGGTAGAATAGTTGACCATCACTGTTTATATACTTTCTTTAGGTGAGAGGTGATTGTTTGTTTTGTTGATACAGGTAGAATAGTTGACCATCACTGTTTATATACTTTCTTTAGATGAGAGGTGATTGTTTGTTTTGTTGATACAGGTAGAATAGTTGACCATCACTGTTTATACTTTCTTTAGATGAGAGTTGATTGTTTGTTTTGTTGATATTGGTAGAATAGTTGACCATCATTGTTTAAACTTTCTTTAGATGAGAGGTGATTGTTTGTTTTGTTGATACTGGTAGAATAGTTGACCATCACTGTTTATATACTTTCTTTAGGTGAGAGGTGATTGTTTGTTTTGTTGATACTGGTAGAATAGTTGACCATCACTGTTTATATACTTTCTTTAGGTGAGAGGCGATTGTTTGTTTTGTTGATACTGGTAGAATAGTTGACCATCACTGTTTATATACTTTCTTTAGGTGAGAGGTGATTGTTTGTTTTGTTGATACTGGTAGAATAGTTGACCATCACTGTTTATATACTTTCTTTAGGTGAGAGGTGATTGTTTGTTTTGTTGATATTGGTAGAATTGTTGACCATCACTGTTTATATACTTTCTTTAGGTGAGAGGCGATTGTTTGTTTTGTTGATACTGGTAGAATAGTTGACCATCACTGTTTATGTACTTTCTTTAGATGAGAGGTGATTGTTTGTTTTGTTGATATTGGTAGAATAGTTGACCATCACTGTTTATACTTTCTTTAGATGAGAGGTGATTGTTTGTTTTGTTGATACTGGTAGAATAGTTGACCATCACTGTTTATACTTTCTTTAGATGAGAGGTGATTGTTTGTTTTGTTGATACTGGTAGAATAGTTGACCATCACTGTTTATAAACTTTCTTTAGGTGAGAGATTATTGTTTGTTTTGTTGATATTGGTAGAATTGTTGACCATCACTGTTTATACTTTCTTTAGATGAGAGGTGATTGTTTGTTTTGTTGATATTGGTAGAATAGTTGACCATCACTGTTTATATACTTTCTTTAGGTGACAGATTATTGTTTGTTTTGTTGATATTGGTAGAATTGTTGACCATCACTGTTTATACTTTCTTTAGATGAAAAGTGATTGTTTGTTTTGTTGATACTGGTAGAATAGTTGACCATCACTGTTTATACTTTCTTTAGATGAAAAGTGATTGTTTGTTTTGTTGATACTGGTAGACTAGTTGACCATCACTGTTTATATACTTTCTTTAGGTGAGAGGTGATTGTTTGTTTTGTTGATATTGGTAGAATTGTTGACCATCACTGTTTATATACTTTCTTTAGGTGAGAGGTGATTGTTTGTTTTGTTGATATTGGTAGAATTGTTGACCATCACTGTTTATATACTTTCTTTAGGTGAGAGGTGATTGTTTGTTTTGTTGATATTGGTAGAATTGTTGACCATCACTGTTTATATACTTTCTTTAGGTGAGAGGTGATTGTTTGTTTTGTTGATATTGGTAGAATTGTTGACCATCACTGTTTATATACTTTCTTTAGGTGAGAGGTGATTGTTTGTTTTGTTGATATTGGTAGAATAGTTGACCATCACTGTTTATACTTTCTTTAGATGAGAGGTGATTGTTTGTTTTGTTGATACTGGTAGAATAGTTGACCATCACTGTTTATACTTTCTTTAGATGAGAGGTGATTGTTTGTTTTGCTGATACTGGTAGAATAGTTGACCATCACTGTTTATACTTTCTTTAGATGAGAGGTGATTGTTTGTTTTGTTGATATTGGTAGAATTGTTGACCATCACTGTTTAAACTTTCTTTAGGTGAGAGGTGATTGTTTGTTTTGCTGATACTGGTAGAATAGTTGACCATCACTGTTTATACTTTCTTTAGATGAGAGGTGATTGTTTGTTTTGTTGATACTGGTAGAATAGTTGACCATCACTGTTTAAACTTTCTTTAGATGAAAAGTGATTGTTTGTTTTGTTGATACTGGTAGACTAGTTGACCATCACTGTTTATACTTTCTTTAGATGAGAGGCGATTGTTTATTTTGTTGATATTGGTAGAATAGTTGACCATCACTGTTTATACTTTCTTTAGGTGAGAGGTGATTGTTTGTTTTGTTGATATTGGTAGAATTGTTGACCATCACTGTTTAAACTTTCTTTAGATGAGAGTTGATTGTTTGTTTTGTTGATACAGGTAGAATAGTTGACCATCACTGTTTATACTTTCTTTAGATGAGAGTTGATTGTTTGTTTTGTTGATACTGGTAGAATAGTTGACCATGACTGTTTAAACTTTCTTTAGGTGAGAGATGATTGTTTGTTTTGTTGATACTGGTAGAATAGTTGACCATCACTGTTTATACTTTCTTTAGATGAGAGTTGATTGTTTGTTTTGTTGATATTGGTAGAATAGTTGACCATCATTGTTTAAACTTTCTTTAGATGAGAGGTGATTGTTTGTTTTGTTGATACTGGTAGAATAGTTGACCATCACTGTTTATACTTTCTTTAGATGAAAAGTGATTGTTTGTTTTGTTGATATTGGTAGAATAATTGACCATCACTGTTTATACTTTCTTTAGATGAACAGTGATTGTTTGTTTTGTTGATATTGGTAGAATAGTTGACCATCACTGTTTAAATTTCTTTAGATGAGAGGTGATTGTTTATTTTGTTGATATTGGTGGAATTGTTGACCTCACTGTTTATACTTTCTTTAGGTGAGAGTTGATTGTTTATTTTGTTGATACTGGTAGACTAGTTGACCATCACTGTTTAAACTTTCTTTAGATGAGTTGATTGTTTGTTTTGTTGATACTGGTAGAATAGTTGACCATCACTGTTTAAACTTTCTTTAGGTGAGAGGTGATTGTTTGTTTTGTTGACACTGGTAGAATAGTTGACCATCACTGTTTAAATTTCTTTAGATGAGAGGTGATTGTTTATTTTGTTGATATTGGTGGAATTGTTGACCTCACTGTTTATACTTTCTTTAGGTGAGAGGTGATTGTTTGTTTTGCTGATATTGGTAGAATAGTTGACCATCACTGTTTATACTTTCTTTAGGTGAGAGGTGATTGTTTGTTTTGTTGATACTGGTAGACTAGTTGACCATCACTGTTTATACTTTCTTTAGATGAAAAGTGATTGTTTGTTTTGTTGATACTGGTAGACTAGTTGACCATCACTGTTTATACTTTCTTTAGATGAGAGGCGATTGTTTATTTTGTTGATATTGGTGGAATTGTTGACCATCACTGTTTAAACTTTCTTTAGATGAGAGTTGATTGTTTGTTTTGTTAATACAGGTAGAATAGTTGACCATCACTGTTTATACTTTCTTTAGATGAGAGTTGCTTGTTTGTTTTGTTAATACAGGTAGAATAGTTGACCATCACTGTTTAAACTTTCTTTAGGTGAGAGGTGATTGTTTGTTTTGTTGATACTGGTAGAATAGTTGACCATGACTGTTTAAACTTTCTTTAGGTGAGAGGTGGTTGTTTGTTTTGTTAATACAGGTAGAATAGTTGACCATCACTGTTTATACTTTCTTTAGATGAGAGTTGATTGTTTGTTTTGTTAATACAGGTAGAATAGTTGACCATCACTGTTTAAACTTTCTTTAGATGAGAGTTGCTTGTTTGTTTTGTTAATACAGGTAGAATAGTTGACCATCACTGTTTAAACTTTCTTTAGATGAGAGTTGATTGTTTGTTTTGTTAATACAGGTAGAATAGTTGACCATCACTGTTTATACTTTCTTTAGATGAGAGTTGATTGTTTGTTTTGTTGATACAGGTAGAATAGTTGACCATCACTGTTTATATACTTTCTTTAGTTGAGAGGTGATTGTTTGTTTTGTTGATACTGGTAGAATAGTTGACCATCACTGTTTATACTTTCTTTAGATGAGAGTTGATTGTTTGTTTTGTTGATACTGGTAGAATAGTTGACCATCACTGTTTAGACTTTCTTTAGGTGAGAGGTGATTGTTTGTTTTGTTGATATTGGTAGAATAGTTGACCATCATTGTTTAAACTTTCTTTAGATGAGAGGTGATTGTTTGTTTTGTTGATACTGGTAGAATAGTTGACCATCATTGTTTAAACTTTCTTTAGATGAGAGGTGATTGTTTGTTTTGTTGATATTGGTAGAATAGTTGACCATCATTGTTTAAACTTTCTTTAGATGAGAGGTGATTGTTTGTTTTGTTGATACTGGTAGAATAGTTGACCATCACTGTTTAAACTTTCTTTAGGTGAAAGATTATTGTTTGTTTTGTTGATACTGGTAGAATAGTTGACCATCACTGTTTAAACTTTCTTTAGGTGAAAGATTATTGTTTGTTTTGTTGATACTGGTAGAATAGTTGACCATCACTGTTTATACTTTCTTTAGATGAGAGGTGATTGTTTGTTTTGTTGATACTGGTAGAATAGTTGACCATCACTGTTTATACTTTCTTTAGATGAGAGGTGATTGTTTGTTTTGTTGATATTGGTAGAATTGTTGACCATCACAGTTTATATACTTTCTTTAGATGAGAGGTGATTGTTTGTTTTGCTGATATTGGTAGAATTGTTGACCATCACTGTTTATATACTTTCTTTAGGTGAGAGGTGATTGTTTGTTTTGTTGATACTGGTAGAATAGTTGACCATCACTGTTTATACTTTCTTTAGATGAGAGGTGATTGTTTGTTTTGTTGATATTGGTAGAATTGTTGACCATCACAGTTTATATACTTTCTTTAGATGAGAGGTGATTGTTTGTTTTGTTGATATTGGTAGAATAGTTGACCATCACTGTTTATATACTTTCTTTAGGTGAGAGGTGATTGTTTGTTTTGTTGATACAGGTAGAATAGTTGACCATCACTGTTTATACTTTCTTTAGATGAGAGGTGATTGTTTGTTTTGTTGATATTGGTAGAATAGTTGACCATCACTGTTTATACTTTCTTTAGATGAGAGGTGATTGTTTGTTTTGTTGATACTGGTAGAATAGTTGACCATCACTGTTTATACTTTCTTTAGATGAGAGGTGATTGTTTGTTTTGTTGATATTGGTAGAATTGTTGACCATCACAGTTTATATACTTTCTTTAGATGAGAGGTGATTGTTTGTTTTGTTGATACTGGTAGAATAGTTGACCATCACTGTTTAAACTTTCTTTAGGTGAGAGGTGATTGTTTGTTTTGTTGATACTGGTAGAATAGTTGACCATCACTGTTTATACTTTCTTTAGATGAAAAGTGATTGTTTGTTTTGTTGATACTGGTAGACTAGTTGACCATCACTGTTTATACTTTCTTTAGATGAGAGGCGATTGTTTATTTTGTTGATATTGGTGGAATTGTTGACCTCACTGTTTATTCTTTCTTTAGGTGAGAGTTGATTGTTTATTTTGTTGGTATTGGTAGAATAGTTGACCATCACTGCTTAAACTTTCTTTAGATGAGAGGTGATTGTTTGTTTTGTTGATATTGGTAGAATAGTTGACCATCACTGTTTAAACTTTCTTTAGATGAGAGTTGATTGTTTGTTTTGTTGATACTGGTAGAATAGTTGACCATGACTGTTTAAACTTTCTTTAGGTGAGAGATGATTGTTTGTTTTGTTGATACTGGTAGAATAGTTGACCATCACTGTTTATACTTTCTTTAGATGAGAGTTGATTGTTTGTTTTGTTGATATTGGTAGAATAGTTGACCATCATTGTTTAAACTTTCTTTAGATGAGAGGTGATTGTTTGTTTTGTTGATACTGGTAGAATAGTTGACCATCACTGTTTATACTTTCTTTAGATGAGAGTTGATTGTTTGTTTTGTTGATACTGGTAGAATAGTTGACCATGACTGTTTAAACTTTCTTTAGGTGAGAGATGATTGTTTGTTTTGTTGATACTGGTAGAATAGTTGACCATCACTGTTTATACTTTCTTTAGATGAGAGTTGATTGTTTGTTTTGTTGATATTGGTAGAATAGTTGACCATCATTGTTTAAACTTTCTTTAGATGAGAGGTGATTGTTTGTTTTGTTGATACTGGTAGAATAGTTGACCATCACTGTTTATACTTTCTTTAGATGAAAAGTGATTGTTTGTTTTGTTGATATTGGTAGAATAATTGACCATCACTGTTTATACTTTCTTTAGATGAACAGTGATTGTTTGTTTTGTTGATATTGGTAGAATAGTTGACCATCACTGTTTAAATTTCTTTAGATGAGAGGTGATTGTTTATTTTGTTGATATTGGTGGAATTGTTGACCTCACTGTTTATACTTTCTTTAGGTGAGAGTTGATTGTTTATTTTGTTGATATTGGTAGAATAGTTGACCATCACTGTTTAAATTTCTTTAGATGAGAGGTGATTGTTTATTTTGTTGATATTGGTGGAATTGTTGACCTCACTGTTTATACTTTCTTT
Organism: Bathymodiolus septemdierum; assembly: GCA_963383655.1. NCBI lineage: Eukaryota > Metazoa > Mollusca > Bivalvia > Mytilida > Modiolidae > Bathymodiolus > Bathymodiolus septemdierum. The sequence continues at coordinate 1,492,309 of OY726525.1, read as the reverse complement.
AGATGAGAGGTGATTGTTTGTTTTGCTGATACTGGTAGAATAGTTGACCTCACTGTTTATACTTTCTTTAGATGAGAGGTGATTGTTTGTTTTGCTGATACTGGTAGACTAGTTGACCATCACTGTTTATACTTTCTTTAGGTGAGAGGTGATTGTTTGTTTTGTTGATACTGGTAGAATAGTTGACCATCACTGTTTAAACTTTCTTTAGATGAGAGGTGATTGTTTGTTTTGTTGATACTGGTAGAATAGTTGACCATCACTGTTTAAACTTTCTTTAGGTGAGAGGTGATTGTTTGTTTTGTTGACACTGGTAGAATAGTTGACCATCACTGTTTAAATTTCTTTAGATGAGAGGTGATTGTTTATTTTGTTGATATTGGTGGAATTGTTGACCTCACTGTTTATACTTTCTTTAGGTGAGAGGTGATTGTTTGTTTTGTTGATATTGGTAGAATAGTTGACCATCACTGTTTATATACTTTCTTTAGATGAGAGGTGATTGTTTATTTTGTTGATACTGGTAGAATTGTTGACCTCACTGTTTATACTTTCTTTAGGTGAGAGGTGATTGTTTGTTTTGTTGATATTGGTAGAATAGTTGACCATCACTGTTTATACTTTCTTTAGGTGAGAGGTGATTGTTTGTTTTGTTGATACTGGTAGAGTAGTTGACCATCACTGTTTATACTTTCTTTAGATGAGAGTTGATTGTTTATTTTGTTGATATTGGTAGAATAGTTGACCTCACTGTTTATACTTTCTTTAGATGAGAGGTGATTGTTTGTTTTGTTGATATTGGTAGAATAGTTGACCATCACTGTTTATACTTTCTTTAGATGAGAGGTGATTGTTTGTTTTGTTGATACTGGTAGAATAGTTGACCATCACTGTTTATATACTTTCTTTAGATGAGAGGTGATTGTTTGTTTTGTTGATACTGGTAGAATAGTTGACCATCACTGTTTAAACTTTCTTTAGATGAGAGGTGATTGTTTGTTTTGTTGATACTGGTAGAATAGTTGACCATCACTGTTTATATACTTTCTTTAGATGAGAGGTGATTGTTTGTTTTGTTGATACTGGTAGACTAGTTGACCATCACTGTTTAAACTTTCTTTAGATGAGAGGTGATTGTTTGTTTTGTTGATACTGGTAGAGTAGTTGACCATCACTGTTTATTCTTTCTTTAGGTGAGAGGTGATTGTTTGTTTTGTTGATACTGGTAGAATAGTTGACCATCACTGTTTAAACTTTCTTTAGATGAGAGGTGATTGTTTGTTTTGTTGATACTGGTAGACTAGTTGACCATCACTGTTTATACTTTCTTTAGATGAGTTGATTGTTTGTTTTGTTGATATTGGTAGAATAGTTGACCATCACTGTTTAAACTTTCTTTAGATGAGAGGTGATTGTTTGTTTTGTTGATATTGGTAGAATAGTTGACCATCACTGTTTATACTTTCTTTAGATGAGAGGTGATTGTTTGTTTTGTTGATATTGGTAGAATTGTTGACCATCACTGTTTAAACTTTCTTTAGATGAGAGGTGATTGTTTGTTTTGTTGATATTGGTAGAATAGTTGACCATCACTGTTTATACTTTCTTTAGATGAGAGTTGATTGTTTGTTTTGTTGATATTGGTAGAATAGTTGACCATCACTGTTTATATACTTTCTTTAGGTGAGAGGTGATTGTTTGTTTTGTTGATACTGGTAGAATTGTTGACCTCACTGTTTAAACTTTCTTTAGGTGAGAGGTGATTGTTTGTTTTGTTGATACTGGTAGAATAGTTGACCATCACTGTTTATATACTTTCTTTAGGTGAGAGGTGATTGTTTGTTTTGTTGATATTGGTAGAATAGTTGACCATCACTGTTTATACTTTCTTTAGATGAGAGGTGATTGTTTGTTTTGTTGATATTGGTAGAATAGTTGACCATCACTGTTTATACTTTCTTTAGATGAGAGTTGATTGTTTGTTTTGTTGATATTGGTAGAATAGTTGACCATCACTGTTTATATACTTTCTTTAGGTGAGAGGTGATTGTTTGTTTTGTTGATATTGGTAGAATAGTTGACCATCACTGTTTAAACTTTCTTTAGATGAGAGGTGATTGTTTGTTTTGTTGATACTGGTAGACTAGTTGACCATCACTGTTTATTCTTTCTTTAGGTGAGAGTTGATTGTTTATTTTGTTGATACAGGTAGACTAGTTGACCATCATTGTTTAAACTTTCTTTAGATGAGAGGTGATTGTTTGTTTTGTTGATACTGGTAGAATTGTTGACCATCACTGTTTATACTTTCTTTAGATGAGAGGTGATTGTTTGTTTTGTTGATACAGGTAGAATAGTTGACCATCACTGTTTATACTTTCTTTAGATGAGAGTTGATTGTTTATTTTGTTGATACAGGTAGACTAGTTGACCATCATTGTTTAAACTTTCTTTAGGTGAGAGGTGATTGTTTGTTTTGTTGATACTGGTAGAATAGTTGACCATCACTGTTTATACTTTCTTTAGGTGAGAGGTGATTGTTTGTTTTGTTGATACTGGTAGAATTGTTGACCATCACTGTTTATACTTTCTTTAGATGAGAGGTGATTGTTTGTTTTGTTGATATTGGTAGAATAGTTGACCATCACTGTTTATATACTTTCTTTAGGTGAGAGGTGATTGTTTGTTTTGTTGATACTGGTAGAATAGTTGACCATCACTGCTTAAACTTTCTTTAGATGAGAGGTGATTGTTTGTTTTGTTGATATTGGTAGAATAGTTGACCATCACTGTTTATACTTTCTTTAGATGAGAGGTGATTGTTTGTTTTGTTGATACTGGTAGAATAGTTGACCATCACTGTTTATACTTTCTTTAGATGAGAGGTGATTGTTTGTTTTGTTGATATTGGTAGAATTGTTGACCATCACTGTTTATACTTTCTTTAGGTGAGAGGTGATTGTTTGTTTTGTTGATACTGGTAGAATAGTTGACCATCACTGTTTATACTTTCTTTAGATGAGAGGTGATTGTTTGTTTTGTTGATATTGGTAGAATTGTTGACCATCACTGTTTATACTTTCTTTAGGTGAGAGGTGATTGTTTGTTTTGTTGATACTGGTAGAATAGTTGACCATCACTGTTTATATACTTTCTTTAGATGAGAGGTGATTGTTTGTTTTGTTGATACTGGTAGAATAGTTGACCATCACTGCTTAAACTTTCTTTAGATGAGAGGTGATTGTTTGTTTTGTTGATATTGGTAGAATAGTTGACCATCACTGTTTATACTTTCTTTAGATGAACAGTGATTGTTTGTTTTGTTGATATTGGTAGAATAGTTGACCATCACTGTTTATATACTTTCTTTAGATGAGAGGTGATTGTTTGTTTTGTTGATATTGGTAGAATTGTTGACCATCACTGTTTATACTTTCTTTAGATGAACAGTGATTGTTTGTTTTGTTGATATTGGTAGAATAGTTGACCATCACTGTTTATATACTTTCTTTAGATGAGAGGTGATTGTTTGTTTTGTTGATATTGGTAGAATAGTTGACCATCACTGTTTATACTTTCTTTAGATGAGAGGTGATTGTTTGTTTTGTTGATACTGGTAGAATAGTTGACCATCACTGTTTAAACTTTCTTTAGGTGAAAGATTATTGTTTGTTTTGTTGATACTGGTAGAATAGTTGACCATCACTGTTTATACTTTCTTTAGATGAGAGGTGATTGTTTGTTTTGTTGATATTGGTAGAATAGTTGACCATCACTGTTTATATACTTTCTTTAGGTGAGAGGCGATTGTTTGTTTTGTTGATATTGGTAGAATAGTTGACCATCACTGTTTATATACTTTCTTTAGATGAGAGGTGATTGTTTGTTTTGTTGATATTGGTAGAATTGTTGACCATCACTGTTTATACTTTCTTTAGGTGAGAGGTGATTGTTTGTTTTGCTGATATTGGTAGAATAGTTGACCTCACTGTTTATACTTTCTTTAGGTGAGAGGTGATTGTTTGTTTTGTTGATATTGGTAGAATTGTTGACCTCACTGTTTATATACTTTCTTTAGGTGAGAGGTGATTGTTTGTTTTGTTGATACTGGTAGAATAGCTGACCATCACTGTTTATATACTTTCTTTAGATGAGAGGTGATTGTTTGTTTTGTTGATATTGGTAGAATTGTTGACCATCACTGTTTATATACTTTCTTTAGGTGAGAGGTGATTGTTTGTTTTGTTGATACTGGTAGAATTGTTGACCATCACTGTTTATATACTTTCTTTAGGTGAGAGGTGATTGTTTGTTTTGTTGATATTGGTAGAATTGTTGACCTCACTGTTTATACTTTCTTTAGGTGAGAGGTGATTGTTTGTTTTGTTGATATTGGTAGAATTGTTGACCTCACTGTTTATATACTTTCTTTAGGTGAGAGGTGATTGTTTGTTTTGTTGATACTGGTAGAATTGTTGACCATCACTGTTTATATACTTTCTTTAGGTGAGAGGTGATTGTTTGTTTTGTTGATATTGGTAGAATTGTTGACCTCACTGTTTATATACTTTCTTTAGGTGAGAGGTGATTGTTTGTTTTGTTGATATTGGTAGAATTGTTGACCATCACTGTTTATATACTTTCTTTAGGTGAGAGGTGATTGTTTGTTTTGTTGATACTGGTAGAATTGTTGACCATCATTGTTTATACTTTCTTTAGGTGAGAGGTGATTGTTTGTTTTGTTGATACTGGTAGAATTGTTGACCATCATTGTTTATACTTTCTTTAGGTGAGAGGTGATTGTTTGTTTTGTTGATATTGGTAGAATTGTTGACCATCATTGTTTATACTTTCTTTAGGTGAGAGGTGATTGTTTGTTTTGTTGATATTGGTAGAATTGTTGACCATCACTGTTTATATACTTTCTTTAGGTGAGAGGTGATTGTTTGTTTTGTTGATATTGGTAGAATTGTTGACCTCACTGTTTATACTTTCTTTAGATGAGAGGTGATTGTTTGTTTTGTTGATATTGGTAGAATTGTTGACCTCACTGTTTATACTTTCTTTAGGTGAGAGGTGATTGTTTGTTTTGTTGATACTGGTAGAATTGTTGACCTCACTGTTTATACTTTCTTTAGATGAGAGGTGATTGTTTGTTTTGTTGATATTGGTAGAATTGTTGACCTCACTGTTTATACTTTCTTTAGATGAGAGGTGATTGTTTGTTTTGTTGATACTGGTAGAATTGTTGACCTCACTGTTTATACTTTCTTTAGATGAGAGGTGATTGTTTGTTTTGTTGATACTGGTAGAATAGTTGACCATCACTGTTTATATACTTTCTTTAGGTGAGAGGTGATTGTTTGTTTTGCTGATATTGGTAGAATTGTTGACCTCACTGTTTATATACTTTCTTTAGGTGAGAGGTGATTGTTTGTTTTGTTGATACTGGTAGAATTGTTGACCATCATTGTTTATACTTTCTTTAGGTGAGAGGTGATTGTTTGTTTTGTTGATATTGGTAGAATTGTTGACCATCACTGTTTATATACTTTCTTTAGGTGAGAGGTGATTGTTTGTTTTGTTGATACTGGTAGAATTGTTGACCATCATTGTTTATACTTTCTTTAGGTGAGAGGTGATTGTTTGTTTTGTTGATATTGGTAGAATTGTTGACCATCATTGTTTATACTTTCTTTAGGTGAGAGGTGATTGTTTGTTTTGTTGATATTGGTAGAATTGTTGACCTCACTGTTTATACTTTCTTTAGATGAGAGGTGATTGTTTGTTTTGTTGATATTGGTAGAATAGTTGACCATCACTGTTTATATACTTTCTTTAGGTGAGAGGTGATTGTTTGTTTTGTTGATATTGGTAGAATTGTTGACCATCATTGTTTATACTTTCTTTAGGTGAGAGGTGATTGTTTGTTTTGTTGATATTGGTAGAATTGTTGACCATCATTGTTTATACTTTCTTTAGGTGAGAGGTGATTGTTTGTTTTGTTGATACTGGTAGAATAGTTGACCATCACTGTTTATACTTTCTTTAGATGAGAGGTGATTGTTTGTTTTGTTGATATTGGTAGACTAGTTGACCATCATTGTTTATACTTTCTTTAGATGAGAGGTGATTGTTTGTTTTGTTGATACTGGTAGAATAGTTGACCATCACTGTTTATACTTTCTTTAGGTGTGAGGTGATTGTTTGTTTTGTTGATACTGGTAGAATAGTTGACCATCACTGTTTATATACTTTCTTTAGGTGAGAGGTGATTGTTTGTTTTGTTGGTATTGGTAGAATAGTTGACCATCACTGTTTATACTTTCTTTAGATGAGAGGTGATTGTTTGTTTTGTTGATATTGGTAGAATAGTTGACCATCACTGTTTATACTTTCTTTAGATGAGAGGTGATTGTTTGTTTTGTTGATACTGGTAGAATAGTTGACCATCACTGTTTATATACTTTCTTTAGGTGAGAGGTGATTGTTTGTTTTGTTGGTATTGGTAGAATAGTTGACCATCACTGTTTATACTTTCTTTAGATGAGAGGTGATTGTTTGTTTTGTTGGTATTGGTAGAATAGTTGACCATCACTGTTTATACTTTCTTTAGATGAGAGGTGATTGTTTGTTTTGTTGATATTGGTAGAATAGTTGACCATCATTGTTTATACTTTCTTTAGATGAGAGGTGATTGTTTGTTTTGTTGGTATTGGTAGAATAGTTGACCATCACTGTTTATACTTTCTTTAGATGAGAGGTGATTGTTTGTTTTGTTGATACTGGTAGAATAGTTGACCATCACTGTTTAAACTTTCTTTCACAAGTACTTGTAACTTACCTTAGAACATTTCATATGATTGCAGCCTTCGTTTTTCTGGATTGGAGATTTACAATTAGGACAGGACTTAGAGTTGGTTACCAGCCATAGACAGTTAGCAGCATTTTCTGTCTCTACCTCTGTACTATTTACTGTAATATAATGATTTGATTTGATTTATTGTGCTTAACGCCACTTACAGCAATATTTCAGCTATATCAGGGTGACCATATTTGTGATAGGCTTGTATGAGTCGCTAGGTAATCCAACTACCTAACTGATTGAGCCACCCAGGCCCCTACATGTATATAATCATCTTCTTATCATAATTATATGTTTTAAAGTTTTATATAAAGTCAAATCGGTCAATTCGGTCACCGACTCACCTCTTTTATGCAGTCATCTGTATCAAAAGGTCATTTTTGTCTACGCCTGTCATAGAAATTTTCTTTTAAGAGGTCAAATGTTTTATAAGGTCACTTTTTCTTTGTCCCAAAGGTGACCTCTTAATACAGGTTTGACTGTATTTAATAAAATGCATTTCTTTCAGAATTAAATGCAATTGCACCCATATCAGATTCTTTGAATTACATAGTTTTGACTTTTTCCTTCTTTATCAAGGTCTTTGAACTATAACAGAAATCTTTTTTTCTTCTTCAATAAAAAAGTTATCAATGGAATGAGAACATCTTCTGCTTCTGAGGGTGCCAAAATCAAACACATCAATTTGAGAAAGAGCCAAAATCATAATAAAAATATTTAAAAAAAAAACAAATAAAAATGGCCTAGTTCAACTCCAGTTTTTTATATCATGTGAAAAAAAAACTTGTCATTTACATAAAACTTTTAATATCAAACTTTAGGTCAAACCATGATAAAATGGAGGTGAGTGAGTGATTGTTGTTTAACACTAATTCAACAATTTTTCAGTTATATCATGGCGAGAACAAGTTAATTTTCAATGAGATGATGATGAGGTCCGCTTTGTACTAGACCAACACGCTGAGTTGGATTTTCATAGTGCTAGCTCACTGAAACAACAGTCTGCAGGAAGACATGTCGCTCCACTCGCACACATTATTCTGATTCTAAGCCAACCAGTCTTTGCTCTTTCTCCTTAATGCTGCATGCTTAGTGGAGAAGCAACAAATACCAATTTTTAAGTCTTTGGTTTGACCTGACCGAGATTCGAACTCACAATCTATCGCACTGGAGGCAAGCATGCTAACCATTTTGCCACCGATACAAAAAAAAAATGAAGGTAATCATGACCAATAAACTAAACAGACTGAACTCACTTTCCTCTGGTTTCACCTCTCCTATTTTATTGTACCATTTTGTCCAATTTTCACAACTTGCAGGTTCATGTGCTTCCCCAAGACACTCCCTAAAATATAAATAATTAATTCTTGTACAGGCTCATGTGCTTCCCCAAGACACTCCCTAAAATATAAATAATAAATTCTTGTACAGGCTCATGTGCTTCCCCAAGACACTCCCTAAAATATAAATAATAAATTCTTGCACAGGCTCATGTGCTTCCCCAAGACCCTCCCTAAAATATAAATAATACATTGTTGCACAGGCTCATGTGCTTCCCCAAGACACTCCCTAAAATATAAATAATAAATTCTTGTACAGGCTCATGTGCTTCCCCAAGACACTCCCTAAAATATAAATAATAAATTCTTGTACAGGCTCATGTGCTTCCCCAAGACACTCCCTAAAATATAAATAATAAATTCTTGTACAGGCTCATGTGCTTCCCCAAGACACTCCCTAAAATATAAATAATAAATTCTTGCACAGGCTCATGTGCTTCCCCAAGACCCTCCCTAAAATATAAATAATACATTGTTGCACAGGCTCATGTGCTTCCCCAAGACACTCCCTAAAATATAAATAATAAATGGTTGTACAGGCTCATGTGCTTCCCCAAGACACTCCCTAAAATATAAATAATAAATTCTTGTACAGGCTCATGTGCTTCCCCAAGACACTCCCTAAAATATAAATAATAAATTCTTGTACAGGCTCATGTGCTTCCCCAAGACACTCCCTAAAATATAAATAATAATTCTTGTACAGGCTCATGTGCTTCCCCAAGATACTCCCTAAAATATAAATAATAAATTCTTGTACAGGCTCATGTGCTTCCCCAAGACACTCCCTAAAATATAAATAATAAATTCTTGTACAGGCTCATGTGCTTCCCCAAGACACTCCCTAAAATATAAATAATAAATTCTTGTACAGGCTCATGTGCTTCCCCAAGACACTCCCTTAAATATAAATAATAAATTGCTGTACATCAACTATAGCAGGTTTGACTCAACCTAATATTTGAAGTTGAAGGGAATACAAATTAAGGTCACATGGTACAAGTTATTACTTAATAGAGGTGGTCACTATAGCAGGTTTGACTCAACCTAATATTTGAAGGTCGTAACAAGGTCATTCTCTAATGTTTTATTCTTGCATGATTTTTTTTTAATATTTGACCTTTGACCTTTTATTTTTGACTTCCTGTATTTTAAGATACAAATTGACTCACATCTTGTTGTAACTTTCTGAATAAAGATATTAAAGTTTAAAAAATCCTTCATCTTACCAACAAAACAGATGTCCTTTGCCACAATCAACAGCTTTAGAGGTGTCACTGGGAAGCTTGGCCTGTGTCTCTGGCATCTTAACAGCTTGACAACACCCAGGAAATGGACACCATCTAATGTTAGGGTTACTTTCTACAAATGCCTGCAATCAAGTAACATTCACAAATTTATGATAAAATTTATTGTGAATTGTTATCGTCAAATAATGTAAACCAGAATATGTTACTATGGTCAGCTTTAATTAACAAAGGCTTAACAATTGTAAATATCTATAATAAGACCCCCAGCCTGTGAGTGAATATATATGTTTATCAACTACAGATATTTTAAGGTTTCAAATACTTATGTATGATAGGAGGGCTCGGGTGGCTCAATGAGTTAGGTAGTTGGATTACCTAACAACTCATACAAGCCTATCACCAATACGACAAGGGTTCATGCCCCGCTTTTTAAATTACAAAAAAGGGTGCACTCGACTCACAGCCACAAGAGAAAAAGCTTACCAGTTGCTTGCCCATGGTCGCTGGTTCAATCTGGGTACTCCGATTTTTCCACCACTAAAACTGGTCGCCATGATATAGCTGAAATATTGCTGAAAGGGGCATTAAACACAATAAATCAATCAATCAATCAATATGTATGATAGCAAGCTTAACTGTGATGCAATATGATTAAAATCAGATCTCTCAGTTACTTCCCTTTACAGATACGTCACAGTGTGGGAGATCTGAAGAAATCACATGACAGGTTACATGAGAGTGAACTTATGACACCCCTCTTTACAGATATGTCACATTAACTGTCAGTATGACGTCTAACACATTAACTGTCAGTACGACGTCTAACATATTAACTGTCAGTACATTGTCTAATGCATTAACTGTCAGTATGATGTCTAACACATTAACTGTCAGTGCATTGTCTAACACATTAACTGTCAGTACAACGTCTAACACATTAACTGTCAGTACAACGTCTAACACATTAACTGTCAGTATGATGTCTAACACATTAACTGTCAGTGTGACATCTAACACATTAACTGTCAGTACAACATCTAACACATTAACTGTCAGTATGATGTCTAACACATTAACTGTCAGTATGGTGTCTAACACATTAACTGTCAGTATGACGTCTAACACATTAACTGTCAGTATGGTGTCTAACACATTAACTGTCAGTACGACGTCTAACCCATTAACTGTCAGTACGATGTCTAACACATTAACTGTCAGTGTGACATCTAACACATTAACTGTCAGTGTGACATCTAACACATTACCTGTCAGTATGACATCTAACACATTAACTGTCAGTATGATGTCTAACACATTAACTGTCAGTGTGACATCTAACACATTAACTGTCAGTATGACATCTAACACATTAACTGTCAGTGTGACATCTAAAACATTAACTGTCAGTATGATGTCTAACACATTAACTGTCAGTGTTACATCTAACACATTAACTGTCAGTATGACATCTAACACATTAATACCTTACAAATAAAAACAATAACATTAGTAACCTACATACAACACTCTCTATCTCTTCTACTGTAACTAAGATAAAACATAAGTTATAACCTTGATATCAAATTGTAGATATCTCCTTGCCATATCTCTACATACAACACTCTCTATCACTTCTACTGTAACTAGCTTTATACAATCAAATGCTGGGCAGGTTATATTGTGAGCCTCTCCTTCCTGTATTTTCAAGTCTAAATATCTGAAATATATAGAAAAAAAATCAAGAAAGCATCAGAGATGCAACAGCCGAGTTGCAAGTCAAAATCATTTGGTCTTCTTATATAAATAAGTATGAAACTAAAGAATAACTTTGGAAGAGGATCACCCAAGGAACATTTGGAAGAGGATCACCCAAGGAACATTTGGACTAAGTTTGGTTAAAATTGACAAAATGGTTTCAGAGATATGTGTAATTCTCACAAAAACTTCTGGTAGGGGATGGGGATGACCCCGGGTCTCAACTCTTGGGGCATTTAATTTGTCTATTCACCCTGATCATAAATATATATGGCTTAGGGGTGGGGATCTCAACCATTAAAAAGATCACTTCAGGTAGGGGGTGGGGTATGACCCCACAGGGCCTGAGCTATAAGGCATTTAATTTGATCATAAATATATATGGTTTAGGGGTGGGGATATCAACCATTAAAAAGTTCACTTGAGGTAGGGGGTGGGGTATGACCCCAGGGCCTGAACTATAATGCATTTAATTTGCTTAGTCACCCTGATCATAAATATATATGGTTTAAGGTGGGGATCTCAGTCACATTTTTTTAAACAGATTCCCCAGCAAGGTGGGGCTGAGCCCCAGGGATAAAAAATGTTGAATGCACAACTTCACATTGGCATCTCCACCCATACCAAATATTAAGCTTCTATCTTTTGTAGTTTCAAAGAAATGTGTAATTCCCAAAATATGTACTTTTTCTATAAAAAACATGATTTTACAAGAAAAAAACAATAGATTAATCTGAATTTCGAACCCGCTCTAAATAACCATGTAATAATGCTTCCTACCAAAATTATGTTGATCGGCCAAAAACTAAGAGCGCTATCGCGTTAACGAAGAAAGGCTAACATACACCCGCCCGCCCGCCTTTCACCAAAATATAAGCCGACTGCAACTTCGTTGCAACTCGGCTAATTAGTAAGAAAGGATATAGATGTAAATAGACATAAAAGACTATCCACCATTACACTTAGAAACAAATTAAAGTAAAGTAATAACTTGTAGTAAGAACGGATATAGATGTAAATGAACATGAGAGACTAGATCCGCCATTACACTTAGACACAGATTAAAGTAAATAAACAGCTTGTAGTAAGAAATGATATGGATGTAAATGAACATGAGAGACTATCCAACATTACACTTAGTCATAAATTAAAGTAAAGGAACAGCTTGTAGTAAGAAATGATATAGATGTAAATGAACATGAGAGACTATCCAACATTACATTTAGACACAAATTAAAGTAAAGGAACAGCTTGTAGTAAGAAAGGATATAGATGTAAATGAACATGAGAGACTATCCAACATTACACTTAGACATAAATCAAGGAACAGCTTGTAGTAAGAAATGATATAGATGTAAATGAACATGAGAGATTAGATCCACCATTACACTTAGACATAAATTAAAGTAAATAAACAGCTTGTAGTAAGAAATGATATAGATGTAAATGAACATGAGAGACTATCCAACATTACATTTAGACACAAATTAAAGTAAAGGAACAGCTTGTAGTAAGAAATGATATAGATGTAAATGAACACGAGAGACTATCTAACATTACACTTCGACATAAATTAAAATAAATGAACAGCTTGTAGTAAGAAATGACATGGATGTAAATGAACACGAGAGACTATCTAACATTACACTTAGACATAAATTAAAGTAAAGAAACAGCTTGTAGTAAGAAAGGATATGGATGTAAATGAACACGAGAGACTATCTAACATTACACTTAGACATAAATTAAAATAAATGAACAGCTTGTAGTAAGAAATGACATGGATGTAAATGAACACGAGAGACTATCTAACATTACACTTAGACATAAATTAAAGTAAAGAAACAGCTTGTAGTAAGAAAGGATATGGATGTAAATGAACATGAGAGACTATCTAACATTACACTTAGACATAAATTAAAGTAAAGAAACAGATTGTAGTAAGAAAGGATATGGATATAATTCTTATATGATTTACATAATTAGAAATCCTATACTCTGATTGGAGGCGGGGTTTTGTCAGTTTATTTTTTGACAGACGATGTTCACCGGACTGCTTTTTTCGTAATGTAAGCAAAATGGCGGCTTGGATTCCCGATAATAAAAAAAGATAAAAGAAACAATGTTTATTGTTAATAATCGACAATTATTGTTAGATATGAAATAAAAAAATACTTAAGACAACCATCTATCGACTTTGACTTTTGTAATATATCGTCATCCTGTGATGTTGTTTACAAGGGATGCTGATTGACACAAGCTGGTTACTGATTTATTTTACGATTTTGTGGGCATTTTACTTGTTTTGAGTAGCTAAATGCAAAATGCCATCAAATTGGAAAATATCAGTAACTTAATTACATCACCGTCTAGTTATCAATGTAGGATTACAAGGTTAGTTCATTTTGTTATAATTCATGGCCGACACACATCAATGGAATGTACGTGTGCATACTGGGGATCCCCAAAGGTAAATTAGTTACAGGATTAAACACATTTTTCCTGAGTTTATTGATGTATAACTTGGACCAACTCACTCACAACCTTACATAAAAGTCCTTCAGACTTTTATTAGTTTGTGAGTGAATTGGTCCAGGTTATACATAAATAAACTCCGGAAAAAATGTGTTTAATCCTATAGTAAATGAACATGAGAGACTATCCAACATTACACTTAGACACATGTTAAAGTAAAGGAACAGTTTTTAGTAAGAAAGGATATGGATGTAAATAAACATGATAGACTATCCAACATTACACTTAGACATAAATTAAAGTAAAGGAACAGCTTGTAGTAAGAAAGGATATGAATGTAAATAAACATGATAGACTATTCAACATTACACTTAGACATAAATTAAAGTAAAGGAACAGCTTGTAGTAAGAAAGGATATGGATGTAAATGAACATGGAGTCTATCCAACATCACACTTAGACATAAATTAAAGTAAAGGAACAGCTTGTAGTAAGAAAGGATATGAATGTAAATGATCATGGAGAGACTATCCAACATTACACTTAGACATAAATTAAAGTAAAGGAACAGCTTATAGTAAGAAAGGATATGGATGTAAATGAACATGAGAGACTATCCAACATTACACTTAGACATAAATTAAAGTAAAGGAACAGCTTGTAGTAAGAAAGGATATGGATGTAAATGAACATGTAGAGACTATCTAACATTACACTTAGACATAAATTAAAGTAAAGGAACAGCTTGTAGTAAGAAAGGATATGGATGTAAATGAACATGGAGAGACTATCCAAAATTACACTTAGACATAAATTAAAGTAAAGGAACAGCTTGTAGTAAGAAAGGATATGGATGTAAATGAACACGAGAGACTATCTAACATTACACTTAGACATAAATTAAAGTAAAGAAACAGCTTGTAGTAAGAAAGGATATGGATGTAAATGAACATGAGAGGCTATCCAACATTACACTTAGACACAAATTAAAGTAAAGGAACAGCTTGTAGTAAGAAAGGATATGGATGTAAATGAACATGAGAGACTATCTAACATTACACTTAGACATAAATTAAAGTAAAGAAACAGATTTTAGTAAGAAAGGATATGGATATAATTCTTATATGATTTACATAATTAGAAATCCTATACTCTGATTGGAGGCGGGGTTTTGTCAGTTTATTTTTTGACAGACGATGTTCACCGGACTGCTTTTTTCGTAATGTAAGCAAAATGGCGGCTTGGATTCCCGATAATAAAAAAAGATAAAAGAAACAATGTTTATTGTTAATAATCGACAATTATTGTTAGATATGAAATAAAAAAATAAATGTCAATGAAAAAAAAAGCTTGTATCGTTTTCATAAAAAAAAATTCCGAAAAAAATACTTAAGACAACCTTCTATCGACTTTGACTTTTGTAATATATCATCATCCTGTGATGTTGTTTACAAGGGATGCTGATTGACACAAGCTGGTTACTGATTTATTTTACGATTTTGTGGGCATTTTACTTGTTTTGAGTAGCTAAATGCAAAATGCCATCAAATTGGAAAATATCAGTAACTTAATTACATCACCGTCTAGTTATCAATGTAGGATTACAAGGTTAGTTCATTTTGTTATAATTCATGGCCGACACACATCAATGGAATGTACGTGTGCATACTGGGGATCCCCAAAGGTAAATTAGTTACAGGATTAAACACATTTTTCCTGAGTTTATTGATGTATAACTTGGACCAACTCACTCACAACCTTACATAAAAGTCCTTCAGACTTTTATTAGTTTGTGAGTGAATTGGTCCAGGTTATACATAAATAAACTCCGGAAAAAATGTGTTTAATCCTATAGTAAATGAACATGAGAGACTATCCAACATTACACTTAGACACATGTTAAAGTAAAGGAACAGTTTTTAGTAAGAAAGGATATGGATGTAAATAAACATGATAGACTATCCAACATTACACTTAGACATAAATTAAAGTAAAGGAACAGCTTGTAGTAAGAAAGGATATGAATGTAAATAAACATGATAGACTATTCAACATTACACTTAGACATAAATTAAAGTAAAGGAACAGCTTGTAGTAAGAAAGGATATGGATGTAAATGAACATGGAGACTATCCAACATCACACTTAGACATAAATTAAAGTAAAGGAACAGCTTGTAGTAAGAAAGGATATGAATGTAAATGATCATGGAGAGACTATCCAACATTACACTTAGACATAAATTAAAGTAAAGGAACAGCTTATAGTAAGAAAGGATATGGATGTAAATGAACATGAGAGACTATCCAACATTACACTTAGACATAAATTAAAGTAAAGGAACAGCTTGTAGTAAGAAAGGATATGGATGTAAATGAACATGTAGAGACTATCTAACATTACACTTAGACATAAATTAAAGTAAAGGAACAGCTTGTAGTAAGAAAGGATATGGATGTAAATGAACATGGAGAGACTATCCAAAATTACACTTAGAAAGGAACAGCTTGTAGTAAGAAAAGATATGGATGTAAATGAACATGGAGAGACTATCCAACATTACACTTAGACATAAATTAAAGTAAAGGAACAGCTTGTAGTAAGAAAGGATATGGATGTAAATGAACATGAGAGACTATCTAACATTACACTTATACATAAATTAAAGTAAAGGAACAGATTGTAGTAAGAAAGGATATGGATGTAAATGAACATCAGAGATTATCTAACATTACACTTAGACATAAATTAAAGTAAAGGAACAGCTTGTAGTAAGAAAGTATATGGATGTAAATGAACATGGAGAGACTATCCAACATTACACTTAGACATAAATTAAAGTAAAGGAACAGCTTGTAGTAAGAAAGGATATAGATGTAAATGAACATGAGAGACTATCCAACATTACACTTAGACATAAATTAAAGTAAAGGAACAATTTGTAGTAAGAAAGGATATGGATGTAAATGAACATGAGAGACTATCTAACATTACACTTATACATAAATTAAATTAAAGGAACAGATTGTAGTAAGAAAGGATATGGATGTAAATGAACATCAGAGATTATCTAACATTACACTTAGACATAAATTAAAGTAAAGGAACAGCTTGTAGTAAGAAATGATATAGATGTAAATGAACATGAGAGACTATCCAACATTACACTTAGACATAAATTAAAGTAAAGAAACAGCTTGTAGTAAGAAAGGATATGGATGTAAATGAACATGGAGAGACTATCCAACATTACACTTAGACATAAATTAAAGTAAAGGAACAGCTTGTAGTAAGAAAGTATATGGATGTAAATGAACATGGACAGACTATCCAACATTACACTTAGACATAAATTAAAGTAAAGGAACAGCTTGTAGTAAGAAAGGATATAGATGTAAATGAACATGAGAGACTATCCAACATTACACTTAGACATAAATTAAAGTAAAGAAACAGCTTGTAGTAAGAAAGGATATGGATGTAAATGAACATGGAGAGACTATCCAACATTACACTTAGACATAAATTAAAGTAAAGGAACAGCTTGTAGTAAGAAAGGATATGGATGTAAATGAACATGGAGTCTATCCAACATCACACTTAGACATAAATTAAAGTAAAGGAACAGCTTGTAGTAAGAAAGGATATGGATGTAAATGAACATGGAGAGACTATCCAACATTACACTTAGACATAAATTAAAGTAAAGGAACAGCTTATAGTAAGAAAGGATATAGATGTAAATGAACATGAGAGACTATCCAACATTACACTTAGACACAAATTAAAGTAAAGGAACAGCTTGTAGTAAGAAAGGATATGAATGTAAATAAACATGATAGACTATTCAACATTACACTTAGACATAAATTAAAGTAAAGGAACAGCTTGTAGTAAGAAAGGATATGGATGTAAATGAACATGGAGTCTATCCAACATCACACTTAAGACATAAATTAAAGTAAAGGAACAGCTTGTAGTAAGAAAGGATATGAATGTAAATAAACATGATAGACTATTCAACATTACACTTAGACACAGATTAAAGTAAAGGAACAGTTTGTAGTAAGAAAGGATATGGATGCAAATGAACATGGAGAGACTATCCAACATTACACTTAGACATAAATTAAAGTAAAGGAACAGCTTGTAGTAAGAAAGGATATGGATGTAAATGAACATGAGAGATTATCTAACATTACACTTAGACATAAATTAAAGTAAAGCAACAGCTTGTAGTAAGAAAGGATATGGATGTAAATGAACATGAGAGACTATCTAACATTACACTTAGACATAAATTAAAGTAAAGGAACAGCTTGTAGTAAGAAAGTATATGGATGTAAATGAACATGGAGAGACTATCCAACATTACACTTAGACATAAATTAAAGTAAAGGAACAGCTTGTAGTAAGAAAGGATATGGATGTAAATGAACATGAGAGACTGTCCAACATTACACTTAGACATAAATTAAAGTAAAGGAACAGCTTGTAGTAAGAAAGGATATAGATGTAAATGAACATCAGAGACTATCCAACATTACACTTAGACATAAATTAAAGTAAAGAAACAGCTTGTAGTAAGAAAGGATATGGATGTAAATGAACATGGAGAGACTATCCAACATTACACTTAGACATAAATTAAAGTAAAGGAACAGCTTGTAGTAAGAAAGGATATGGATGTAAATGAACATGGAGTCTATCCAACATCACACTTAGACATAAATTAAAGTAAAGGAACAGCTTGTAGTAAGAAAGGATATGGATGTAAATGAACATGAGAGACTATCCAACATTACACTTAGACATAAATTAAAGTAAAGGAACAGCTTGTAGTAAGAAAAGATATGGATGTAAATGAACATGGAGAGACTATCCAACATTACACTTAGACATAAATTAAAGTAAAGGAACAGCTTGTAGTAAGAAAGGATATGGATGTAAATGAACATGAGAGACTATCTAACATTACACTTATACATAAATTAAAGTAAAGGAACAGATTGTAGTAAGAAAGGATATGGATGTAAATGAACATCAGAGATTATCTAACATTACACTTAGACATAAATTAAAGTAAAGGAACAGCTTGTAGTAAGAAAGTATATGGATGTAAATGAACATGGAGAGACTATCCAACATTACACTTAGACATAAATTAAAGTAAAGGAACAGCTTGTAGTAAGAAAGGATATAGATGTAAATGAACATGAGAGACTATCCAACATTACACTTAGACATAAATTAAAGTAAAGGAACAATTTGTAGTAAGAAAGGATATGGATGTAAATGAACATGAGAGACTATCTAACATTACACTTATACATAAATTAAAGTAAAGGAACAGATTGTAGTAAGAAAGGATATGGATGTAAATGAACATCAGAGATTATCTAACATTACACTTAGACATAAATTAAAGTAAAGGAACAGCTTGTAGTAAGAAATGATATAGATGTAAATGAACATGAGAGACTATCCAACATTACACTTAGACATAAATTAAAGTAAAGAAACAGCTTGTAGTAAGAAAGGATATGGATGTAAATGAACATGGAGAGACTATCCAACATTACACTTAGACATAAATTAAAGTAAAGGAACAGCTTGTAGTAAGAAAGTATATGGATGTAAATGAACATGGACAGACTATCCAACATTACACTTAGACATAAATTAAAGTAAAGGAACAGCTTGTAGTAAGAAAGGATATAGATGTAAATGAACATGAGAGACTATCCAACATTACACTTAGACATAAATTAAAGTAAAGAAACAGCTTGTAGTAAGAAAGGATATGGATGTAAATGAACATGGAGAGACTATCCAACATTACACTTAGACATAAATTAAAGTAAAGGAACAGCTTGTAGTAAGAAAGGATATGGATGTAAATGAACATGGAGTCTATCCAACATCACACTTAGACATAAATTAAAGTAAAGGAACAGCTTGTAGTAAGAAAGGATATGGATGTAAATGAACATGGAGAGACTATCCAACATTACACTTAGACATAAATTAAAGTAAAGGAACAGCTTATAGTAAGAAAGGATATAGATGTAAATGAACATGAGAGACTATCCAACATTACACTTAGACATAAATTAAAGTAAAGGAACAGCTTGTAGTAAGAAAAGATATGGATGTAAATGAACATGAGAGACTATCTAACATTACACTTAGACATAAATTAAAGTAAAGGAACAGCTTGTAGTAAGAAAGGATATGGATGTAAATGAACATGGAGAGACTATCCAACATTACACTTAGACATAAATTAAAGTAAAGGAACAGCTTGTAGTAAGAAAGGATATGGATGTAAATGAACATGGAGAGACTATCCAACATTACACTTAGACATAAATTAAAGTAAAAGAACAGCTTGTAGTAAGAAAGGATATAGATGTAAATGAACATGAGAGACTATCCAACATTACACTTAGACACAAATTAAAGTAAAGGAACAGCTTGTAGTAAGAAATGATATAGATGTAAATGAACATGAGAGACTATCTAACATTACACTTAGACATAAATTAAAATAAATGAACAGCTTGTAGTAAGAAATGACATGGATGTAAATGAATATGAGAGACTATCCAACATTACACTTAGACATAAATTAAAGTAAAGGAACAATTTGTAGTAAGAAAGGATATGGATGTAAATGAACATGAGAGACTATCCAACATTACACTTAGACATAAATTAAAGTAAAAGAACAGCTTGTAGTAAGAAAGGATATAGATGTAAATGAACATGAGAGACTATCTAACATTACACTTAGACACAAATTAAAGTAAAGGAACAGCTTGTAGTAAGAAATGATATAGATGTAAATGAACATGAGAGACTATCTAACATTACACTTAGACATAAATTAAAATAAATGAACAGCTTGTAGTAAGAAATGACATGGATGTAAATGAATATGAGAGACTATCCAACATTACACTTAGACATAAATTAAAGTAAAGGAACAATTTGTAGTAAGAAAGGATATGGATGTAAATGAACATGAGAGACTATCCAACATTACACTTAGACATAAATTAAAGTAAAGGAACAGCTTGTAGTAAGAAAGGATATGGATGTAAATGAACATGGAGAGTCTATCCAACATTACACTTAGACATAAATTAAAGTAAAGGAACAGCTTGTAGTAAGAAATGATATAGATGTAAATGAACATGGAGAGTCTATCCAACATTACACTTAGACATAAATTAAATTAAAGGAACAGCGTGTAGAAAAAAAGGATATGGATGTAAATGAACATGAGAGACTATCTAACATTACACTTAGACATAAATTAAAGTAAAGGAACAGCTTGTAGTAAGAAAGGATATAGATGTAAATGAACATGAGAGACTATCTAACATTACACTTAGACACAAATTAAAGTAAAGGAACAGCTTGTAGTAAGAAATGATATAGATGTAAATGAACATGAGAGACTATCTAACATTACACTTAGACATAAATTAAAATAAATGAACAGCTTGTAGTAAGAAATGACATGGATGTAAATGAATATGAGAGACTATCCAACATTACACTTAGACATAAATTAAAGTAAAGGAACAATTTGTAGTAAGAAAGGATATGGATGTAAATGAACATGAGAGACTATCCAACATTACACTTAGACATAAATTAAAGGAAAGAAACAGCTTGTAGTAAGAAAGGATATGGATGTAAATGAACATGGAGAGACTATCCAACATTAAACTTAGACATAAATTAAAGTAAAGGAACAGCTTGTAGTAAGAAAGGATATGGATGTAAATGAACATGGAGAGTCTATCCAACATTACACTTAGACATAAATTAAAGTAAAGGAACAGCTTGTAGTAAGAAATGATATAGATGTAAATGAACATGGAGAGTCTATCCAACATTACACTTAGACATAAATTAAATTAAAGGAACAGCGTGTAGAAAGAAAGGATATGGATGTAAATGAACATGAGAGACTATCTAACATTACACTTAGACATAAATTAAAGTAAAGGAACAGCTTGTAGTAAGAAAGGATATGGATGTAAATGAACACGAGAGACTATCTAACATTACACTTAGACATAAATTAAAGTAAAGGAACAGCTTGTAGTAAGAAAGGATATGGATGTAAATGAACATGGAGAGACTATCCAACATTACACTTAGACATAAATTAAAGTAAAGGAACAGCTTGTAGTAAGAAAGGATATGGAGGTAAATGAACATGAGAGACTATCCAACATTACACTTAGACATAAATTAAAGTAAAGAAACAGCTTGTAGTAAGAAAGGATATGGATGTAAATGAACATGGAGAGACTATCCAACATTACACTTAGACATAAATTAAAGTAAAGGAACAGCTTGTAGTAAGAAAGGATATGGATGTAAATGAACATGGAGTCTATCCAACATCACACTTAGACATAAATTAAAGAAAAGGAACAGCTTGTAGTAAGAAAGGATATGGATGTAAATGAACATGGAGAGACTATCCAACATTACACTTAGACATAAATTAAAGTAAAGGAACAGCTTATAGTAAGAAAGGATATGGATGTAAATGAACATGAGAGACTATCCAACATTCCACTTAGACATAAATTAAAGTAAAGGAACAGCTTGTAGTAAGAAAGGATATGGATGTAAATGAACATGAGAGACTATCCAACATTCCACTTAGACATAAATTAAAGTAAAGGAACAGCTTATAGTAAGAAAGGATATGGATGTAAATGAACATGAGAGACTATCCAACATTCCACTTAGACATAAATTAAAGAAAAGGAACAGCTTGTAGTAAGAAAGGATATGGATGTAAATGAACATGTAGAGACTATCCAACATTACACTTAGACATAAATTAAAGTAAAGGAACAGCTTGTAGTAAGAAAGGATATGGATGTAAATGTACATGAGAGACTATCTAACATTACACTTAGACATAAATTAAAGTAAAGGAACAGCTTGTAGTAAGAAAGGATATGGATGTAAATGAACATGGAGAGTCTATCCAACATTACACTTAGACATAAATTAAATTAAAGGAACAGCGTGTAGAAAGAAAGGATATGGATGTAAATGAACATGAGAGACTATCTAACATTACACTTAGACATAAATTAAAGTAAAGGAACAGCTTGTAGTAAGAAAGGATATGGATGTAAATGAACACGAGAGACTATCTAACATTACACTTAGACATAAATTAAAGTAAAGGAACAGCTTGTAGTAAGAAAGGATATGGATGTAAATGAACATGGAGAGACTATCCAACATTACACTTAGACATAAATTAAAGTAAAGGAACAGCTTGTAGTAAGAAAGGATATGGAGGTAAATGAACATGAGAGACTATCCAACATTACACTTAGACATAAATTAAAGTAAAGAAACAGCTTGTAGTAAGAAAGGATATGGATGTAAATGAACATGGAGAGACTATCCAACATTACACTTAGACATAAATTAAAGTAAAGGAACAGCTTGTAGTAAGAAAGGATATGGATGTAAATGAACATGAGAGACTATCCAACATTACACTTAGACATAAATTAAAGTAAAAGAACAGCTTGTAGTAAGAAAGGATATAGATGTAAATGAACATGAGAGACTATCTAACATTACACTTAGACACAAATTAAAGTAAAGGAACAGCTTGTAGTAAGAAATGATATAGATGTAAATGAACATGAGAGACTATCTAACATTACACTTAGACATAAATTAAAATAAATGAACAGCTTGTAGTAAGAAATGACATGGATGTAAATGAATATGAGAGACTATCCAACATTACACTTAGACATAAATTAAAGTAAAGGAACAATTTGTAGTAAGAAAGGATATGGATGTAAATGAACATGAGAGACTATCCAACATTACACTTAGACATAAATTAAAGTAAAGGAACAGCTTGTAGTAAGAAAGGATATGGATGTAAATGAACATGGAGAGTCTATCCAACATTACACTTAGACATAAATTAAAGTAAAGGAACAGCTTGTAGTAAGAAATGATATAGATGTAAATGAACATGGAGAGTCTATCCAACATTACACTTAGACATAAATTAAATTAAAGGAACAGCGTGTAGAAAGAAAGGATATGGATGTAAATGAACATGAGAGACTATCTAACATTACACTTAGACATAAATTAAAGTAAAGGAACAGCTTGTAGTAAGAAAGGATATAGATGTAAATGAACATGAGAGACTATCTAACATTACACTTAGACACAAATTAAAGTAAAGGAACAGCTTGTAGTAAGAAATGATATAGATGTAAATGAACATGAGAGACTATCTAACATTACACTTAGACATAAATTAAAATAAATGAACAGCTTGTAGTAAGAAATGACATGGATGTAAATGAATATGAGAGACTATCCAACATTACACTTAGACATAAATTAAAGTAAAGGAACAATTTGTAGTAAGAAAGGATATGGATGTAAATGAACATGAGAGACTATCCAACATTACACTTAGACATAAATTAAAGTAAAGGAACAGCTTATAGTAAGAAAGGATATGGATGTAAATGAACATGGAGAGACTATCTAACATTACACTTAGACACAAATTAAAGTAAAGGAACAGCTTGTAGTAAGAAAGGATATGGATGTAAATGAACATGGAGAGTCTATCCAACATTACACTTAGACATAAATTAAAGTAAAGGAACAGCTTGTAGTAAGAAATGATATAGATGTAAATGAACATGGAGAGTCTATCCAACATTACACTTAGACATAAATTAAATTAAAGGAACAGCGTGTAGAAAGAAAGGATATGGATGTAAATGAACATGAGAGACTATCTAACATTACACTTAGACATAAATTAAAGTAAAGGAACAGCTTGTAGTAAGAAAGGATATGGATGTAAATGAACATGAGAGACTATCTAACATTACACTTAGACATAAATTAAAGTAAAGGAACAGCTTGTAGTAAGAAAGGATATGGATGTAAATGAACATGGAGAGACTATCCAACATTACACTTAGACATAAATTAAAGTAAAGGAACAGCTTGTAGTAAGAAAGGATATGGAGGTAAATGAACATGGAGAGACTATCCAACATTACACTTAGACATAAATTAAAGTAAAGAAACAGCTTGTAGTAAGAAAGGATATGGATGTAAATGAACATGGAGAGACTATCCAACATTACACTTAGACATAACTTAAAGTAAAGGAACAGCTTGTAGTAAGAAAGGATATGGATGTAAATGAACATGGAGTCTATCCAACATCACACTTAGACATAAATTAAAGAAAAGGAACAGCTTGTAGTAAGAAAGGATATGGATGTAAATGAACATGGAGAGACTATCCAACATTACACTTAGACATAAATTAAAGTAAAGGAACAGCTTATAGTAAGAAAGGATATGGATGTAAATGAACATGGAGAGACTATCCAACATTACACTTAGACATAAATTAAAGTAAAGGAACAGCTTGTAGTAAGAAAGGATATGGATGTAAATGAACATGAGAGGCTATCTAACATTACACTTAGACATAAATTAAAGCAAAGAAACAGTTTGTAGTAAGAAATGATATGGATATAAATGAACATGAGAGACTATCTAACATTACACTTAGACATAAATTAAAGTAAAGGAACAGCTTGTAGTAAGAAAGGATATGGATGTAAATGAACATGGAGAGACTATCCAACATTACACTTAGACATAAATTAAAGTAAAGGAACAGCTTGTAGTAAGAAAGGATATGGATGTAAATGAACATGGAGAGACTATCCAACATTAAACTTAGACATAAATTAAAGTAAAGGAACAGCTTGTAGTAAGAAAGGATATGGATGTAAATGAACATGGAGAGTCTATCCAACATTACACTTAGACATAAATTAAAGTAAAGGAACAGCTTGTAGTAAGAAATGATATAGATGTAAATGAACATGGAGAGTCTATCCAACATTACACTTAGACATAAATTAAATTAAAGGAACAGCGTGTAGAAAGAAAGGATATGGATGTAAATGAACATGAGAGACTATCTAACATTACACTTAGACATAAATTAAAGTAAAGGAACAGCTTGTAGTAAGAAAGGATATGGATGTAAATGAACACGAGAGACTATCTAACATTACACTTAGACATAAATTAAAGTAAAGGAACAGCTTGTAGTAAGAAAGGATATGGATGTAAATGAACATGGAGAGACTATCCAACATTACACTTAGACATAAATTAAAGTAAAGGAACAGCTTGTAGTAAGAAAGGATATGGATGTAAATGAACATGGAGAGACTATCCAACATTACACTTAGACATAAATTAAAGTAAAAGAACAGCTTGTAGTAAGAAAGGATATAGATGTAAATGAACATGAGAGACTATCCAACATTACACTTAGACACAAATTAAAGTAAAGGAACAGCTTGTAGTAAGAAATGATATAGATGTAAATGAACATGAGAGACTATCTAACATTACACTTAGACATAAATTAAAATAAATGAACAGCTTGTAGTAAGAAATGACATGGATGTAAATGAATATGAGAGACTATCCAACATTACACTTAGACATAAATTAAAGTAAAGGAACAATTTGTAGTAAGAAAGGATATGGATGTAAATGAACATGAGAGACTATCCAACATTACACTTAGACATAAATTAAAGTAAAAGAACAGCTTGTAGTAAGAAAGGATATAGATGTAAATGAACATGAGAGACTATCCAACATTACACTTAGACATAAATTAAAGTAAAGAAACAGCTTGTAGTAAGAAAGGATATGGATGTAAATGAACATGGAGAGACTATCCAACATTACACTTAGACATAAATTAAAGTAAAGGAACAGCTTGTAGTGAGAAAGGATATGGATGTAAATGAACATGGAGTCTATCCAACATCACACTTAGACATAAATTAAAGAAAAGGAACAGCTTGTAGTAAGAAAGGATATGGATGTAAATGAACATGGAGAGACTATCCAACATTACACTTAGACATAAATTAAAGTAAAGGAACAGCTTATAGTAAGAAAGGATATGGATGTAAA
Source organism: Bathymodiolus septemdierum (assembly GCA_963383655.1). Classification (NCBI taxonomy): domain Eukaryota; kingdom Metazoa; phylum Mollusca; class Bivalvia; order Mytilida; family Modiolidae; genus Bathymodiolus; species Bathymodiolus septemdierum. The sequence continues at coordinate 1,465,556 of OY726525.1, read as the reverse complement.
TGAACATGGAGAGACTATCCAACATTACACTTAGACATAAATTAAAGTAAAGGAACAGCTTGTAGTAAGAAAGGATATGGATGTAAATGAACATGTAGAGACTATCCAACATTACACTTAGACATAAACTAAAGTAAAGGAACAGCTTGTAGTAAGAAAAGATATGGATGTAAATGAACATGAGAGACTATCTAACATTACACTTAGACATAAATTCAAGTAAAGGAACAGCTTGTAGTAAGAAAGGATATGGATGTAAATGAACATGGAGAGACTATCCAACATTACACTTAGACATAAATTAAAGTAAAGGAACAGCTTGTAGTAAGAAAGGATATGGATGTAAATGAACATGAGAGACTATCCAACATTGCACTTAGACATAAATTAAAGTAAAGGAACTGCTTGTAGTAAGAAAGGATATGGATGTAAATGAACATGAGAGGCTATCTAACATTACACTTAGACATAAATTAAAGCAAAGAAACAGTTTGTAGTAAGAAATGATATGGATATAAATGAACATGAGAGACTATCTAACATTACACTTAGACATAAATTAAAGTAAAGGAACAGCTTGTAGTAAGAAAGGATATGGATGTAAATGAACATGGAGAGACTATCCAACATTACACTTAGACATAAATTAAAGTAAAGGAACAGCTTGTAGTAAGAAATGATATAGATGTAAATGAACATGAGAGACTATCTAACATTACACTTAGACATAAATTAAAGTAAAAGAACAGCTTGTAGTAAGAAAGGATATAGATGTAAATGAACATGAGAGACTATCTAACATTACACTTAGACACAAATTAAAGTAAAGGAACAGCTTGTAGTAAGAAATGATATAGATGTAAATGAACATGAGAGACTATCTAACATTACACTTAGACATAAATTAAAGTAAAGGAACAGCTTGTAGTAAGAAATGACATGGATGTAAATGAACATGAGAGACTATCTAACATTACACTAAGACATAAATTAAAGTAAAGGAACAGCTTGTAGTAAGAAAGGATATGGATGTAAATGAACATGGAGAGACTATCCAACATTACACTTAGACACAGATTAAAGTAAAGGAACAGTTTGTAGTAAGAAATGATATAGATGTAAATGAACATGAGAGACTATCTAACATTACACTTAGACATAAATTAAAGTAAAAGAACAGCTTGTAGTAAGAAAGGATATAGATGTAAATGAACATGAGAGACTATCTAACATTACACTTAGACACAAATTAAAGTAAAGGAACAGCTTGTAGTAAGAAAGGATATGGATGTAAATGAACATGGAGAGACTATCTAACATTACACTTAGACACAAATTAAAGTAAAGGAACAGCTTGTAGTAAGAAATGATATAGATGTAAATGAACATGAGAGACTATCTAACATTACACTTAGACATAAATTAAAGTAAAAGAACAGCTTGTAGTAAGAAAGGATATAGATGTAAATGAACATGAGAGACTATCTAACATTACACTTAGACATAAATTAAAATAAATGAACAGCTTGTAGTAAGAAATGACATGGATGTAAATGACTATGAGAGACTATCCAACATTACACTTAGACATAAATTAAAGTAAAGGAACAATTTGTAGTAAGAAAGGATATGGATGTAAATGAACATGAGAGACTATCCAACATTACACTTAGACATAAATTAAAGTAAAAGAACAGCTTGTAGTAAGAAAGGATATAGATGTAAATGAACATGAGACTATCTAACATTACACTTAGACACAAATTAAAGTAAAGGAACAGCTTGTAGTAAGAAATGATATAGATGTAAATGAACATGAGAGACTATCTAACATTACACTTAGACATAAATTAAAATAAATGAACAGCTTGTAGTAAGAAATGACATGGATGTAAATGAATATGAGAGACTATCCAACATTACACTTAGACATAAATTGAAGTAAAGGAACAATTTGTAGTAAGAAAGGATATGGATGTAAATGAACATGAGAGACTATCCAACATTACACTTAGACATAAATTAAAGTAAAGGAAAAGCTTGTAGTAAGAAAGGATATGGATGTAAATGAACATGGAGAGACTATCCAACATTAAACTTAGACATAAATTAAAGTAAAGGAACAGCTTGTAGTAAGAAAAGATATGGATGTAAATGAACATGAGAGACTATCTAACATTACACTTAGACATAAATTCAAGTAAAGGAACAGCTTGTAGTAAGAAAGGATATGGATGTAAATGAACATGGAGAGACTATCCAACATTACACTTAGACATAAATTAAAGTAAAGGAACAGCTTGTAGTAAGAAAGGATATGGATGTAAATGAACATGAGAGACTATCCAACATTGCACTTAGACATAAATTAAAGTAAAGGAACTGCTTGTAGTAAGAAAGGATATGGATGTAAATGAACATGAGAGGCTATCTAACATTACACTTAGACATAAATTAAAGCAAAGAAACAGTTTGTAGTAAGAAATGATATGGATATAAATGAACATGAGAGACTATCTAACATTACACTTAGACATAAATTAAAGTAAAGGAACAGCTTGTAGTAAGAAAGGATATGGATGTAAATGAACATGGAGAGACTATCCAACATTACACTTAGACATAAATTAAAGTAAAGGAACAGCTTGTAGTAAGAAATGATATAGATGTAAATGAACATGAGAGACTATCTAACATTACACTTAGACATAAATTAAAGTAAAAGAACAGCTTGTAGTAAGAAAGGATATAGATGTAAATGAACATGAGAGACTATCTAACATTACACTTAGACACAAATTAAAGTAAAGGAACAGCTTGTAGTAAGAAATGATATAGATGTAAATGAACATGAGAGACTATCTAACATTACACTTAGACATAAATTAAAGTAAAGGAACAGCTTGTAGTAAGAAATGACATGGATGTAAATGAACATGAGAGACTATCTAACATTACACTAAGACATAAATTAAAGTAAAGGAACAGCTTGTAGTAAGAAAGGATATGGATGTAAATGAACATGGAGAGACTATCCAACATTACACTTAGACACAGATTAAAGTAAAGGAACAGTTTGTAGTAAGAAATGATATAGATGTAAATGAACATGAGAGACTATCTAACATTACACTTAGACATAAATTAAAGTAAAAGAACAGCTTGTAGTAAGAAAGGATATAGATGTAAATGAACATGAGAGACTATCTAACATTACACTTAGACACAAATTAAAGTAAAGGAACAGCTTGTAGTAAGAAAGGATATGGATGTAAATGAACATGGAGAGACTATCTAACATTACACTTAGACACAAATTAAAGTAAAGGAACAGCTTGTAGTAAGAAATGATATAGATGTAAATGAACATGAGAGACTATCTAACATTACACTTAGACATAAATTAAAGTAAAAGAACAGCTTGTAGTAAGAAAGGATATAGATGTAAATGAACATGAGAGACTATCTAACATTACACTTAGACATAAATTAAAATAAATGAACAGCTTGTAGTAAGAAATGACATGGATGTAAATGACTATGAGAGACTATCCAACATTACACTTAGACATAAATTAAAGTAAAGGAACAATTTGTAGTAAGAAAGGATATGGATGTAAATGAACATGAGAGACTATCCAACATTACACTTAGACATAAATTAAAGTAAAAGAACAGCTTGTAGTAAGAAAGGATATAGATGTAAATGAACATGAGAGACTATCTAACATTACACTTAGACACAAATTAAAGTAAAGGAACAGCTTGTAGTAAGAAATGATATAGATGTAAATGAACATGAGAGACTATCTAACATTACACTTAGACATAAATTAAAATAAATGAACAGCTTGTAGTAAGAAATGACATGGATGTAAATGAATATGAGAGACTATCCAACATTACACTTAGACATAAATTGAAGTAAAGGAACAATTTGTAGTAAGAAAGGATATGGATGTAAATGAACATGAGAGACTATCTAACATTACACTTAGACACAAATTAAAGTAAAGGAACAGCTTGTAGTAAGAAATGATATAGATGTAAATGAACATGAGAGACTATCTAACATTACACTTAGACATAAATTAAAATAAATGAACAGCTTGTAGTAAGAAATGACATGGATGTAAATGAATATGAGAGACTATCCAACATTACACTTAGACATAAATTGAAGTAAAGGAACAATTTGTAGTAAGAAAGGATATGGATGTAAATGAACATGAGAGACTATCCAACATTACACTTAGACATAAATTAAAGTAAAGGAAAAGCTTGTAGTAAGAAAGGATATGGATGTAAATGAACATGGAGAGACTATCCAACATTAAACTTAGACATAAATTAAAGTAAAGGAACAGCTTGTAGTAAGAAATGATATAGATGTAAATGAACATGGAGAGACTATCCAACATTACACTTAGACATAAATTAAAGTAAAGGAACAGCTTGTAGTAAGAAAGGATATGGATGTAAATGAACATGGAGAGTCTATCCAACATTACACTTAGACATAAATTAAAGTAAAGGAACAGCTTGTAGTAAGAAATGATATAGATGTAAATGAACATGGAGAGTCTATCCAACATTACACTTAGACATAAATTAAATTAAAGGAACAGCGTGTAGAAAGAAAGGATATGGATGTAAATGAACATGAGAGACTATCTAACATTACACTTAGACATAAATTAAAGTAAAGGAACAGCTTGTAGTAAGAAAGGATATGGATGTAAATGAACACGAGAGACTATCTAACATTACACTTAGACATAAATTAAAGTAAAGGAACAGCTTGTAGTAAGAAAGGATATGGATGTAAATGAACATGGAGAGACTATCCAACATTACACTTAGACATAAATTAAAGTAAAGGAACAGCTTGTAGTAAGAAAGGATATGGAGGTAAATGAACATGGAGAGACTATCCAACATTACACTTAGACATAAATTAAAGTAAAGGAACATATTGTAGTAAGAAAGGATATGGATGGAAATGAACATGGAGAGACTATCCAACATTACACTTAGACACAGATTAAAGTAAAGGAACAGTTTGTAGTAAGAAATGATATAGATGTAAATGAACATGAGAGACTATCTAACATTACACTTAGACATAAATTAAAGTAAAAGAACAGCTTGTAGTAAGAAAGGATATAGATGTAAATGAACATGAGAGACTATCTAAGATTACACTTAGACACAAATTAAAGTAAAGGAACAGCTTGTAGTAAGAAATGATATAGATGTAAATGAACATGGAGAGACTATCTAACATTACACTTAGACACAGATTAAAGTAAAGGAACAGCTTGTAGTAAGAAATGACATGGATGTAAATGAACATGATAGACTATCCAACATTACACTTAGACACAAATTAAAGTAAAGAAACAGCTTGTAGTAAGAAAGGATATGGATGTAAATGAACATGAGAGACTATCCAACATTGCACTTAGACATAAATTAAAGCAAAGAAACAGTTTGTAGTAAGAAATGATATGGATATAAATGAACATGAGAGACTATCTAACATTACACTTAGACATAAATTAAAGTAAAGGAACAGCTTGTAGTAAGAAAGGATATGGATGTAAATGAACATGGAGAGACTATCCAACATTACACTTAGACATAAATTAAAGTAAAGGAACAGCTTGTAGTAAGAAATGATATAGATGTAAATGAACATGAGAGACTATCTAACATTACACTTAGACATAAATTAAAGTAAAAGAACAGCTTGTAGTAAAAAAGGATATAGATGTAAATGAACATGAGAGACTATCTAACATTACACTTAGACACAAATTAAAGTAAAGGAACAGCTTGTAGTAAGAAATGATATAGATGTAAATGAACATGAGAGACTATCTAACATTACACTTAGACATAAATTAAAGTAAAGGAACAGCTTGTAGTAAGAAATGACATGGATGTAAATGAACATGAGAGACTATCTAACATTACACTAAGACATAAATTAAAGTAAAGGAACAGCTTGTAGTAAGAAAGGATATGGATGTAAATGAACATGGAGAGACTATCCAACATTACACTTAGACACAGATTAAAGTAAAGGAACAGTTTGTAGTAAGAAATGATATATATGTAAATGAACATGAGAGACTATCTAACATTACACTTAGACATAAATTAAAGTAAAAGAACAGCTTGTAGTAAGAAAGGATATAGATGTAAATGAACATGAGAGACTATCTAACATTACACTTAGACATAAATTAAAGTAAAGGAACAGCTTGTAGTAAGAAATGATATAGATGTAAATGAACATGAGAGACTATCTAACATTACACTTAGACATAAATTAAAGTAAAAGAACAGCTTGTAGTAAGAAAGGATATAGATGTAAATGAACATGAGAGACTATCTAACATTACACTTAGACACAAATTAAAGTAAAGGAACAGCTTGTAGTAAGAAATGATATAGATGTAAATGAACATGAGAGACTATCTAACATTACACTTAGACATAAATTAAAATAAATGAACAGCTTGTAGTAAGAAATGACATGGATGTAAATGAATATGAGAGACTATCCAACATTACACTTAGACATAAATTAAAGTAAAGGAACAATTTGTAGTAAGAAAGGATATGGATGTAAATGAACATGAGAGACTATCCAATGTTACACTTAGACACAAATTAAAGTAAAGGAACAGCTTGTAGTAAGAAAGGATATGGATGTAAATGAACATGGAGAGACTATCCAACATTAAACTTAGACATAAATTAAAGTAAAGGAACAGCTTGTAGTAAGAAAGGATATGGATGTAAATGAACATGGAGAGTCTATCCAACATTACACTTAGACATAAATTAAAGTAAAGGAACAGCTTGTAGTAAGAAATGATATAGATGTAAATGAACATGGAGAGTCTATCCAACATTACACTTAGACATAAATTAAATTAAAGGAACAGCGTGTAGAAAGAAAGGATATGGATGTAAATGAACATGAGAGACTATCTAACATTACACTTAGACATAAATTAAAGTAAAGGAACAGCTTGTAGTAAGAAAGGATATGGATGTAAATGAACATGGAGAGACTATCCAACATTACACTTAGACATAAATTAAAGTAAAGGAACAGCTTGTAGTAAGAAAGGATATGGATGTAAATGAACATGGAGAGACTATCCAACATTACACTTAGACATAAATTAAAGTAAAGGAACATCTTGTAGTAAGAAAGGATATGGATGTAAATGAACATGGAGAGACTATCCAACATTACACTTAGACACAGATTAAAGTAAAGGAGCAGTTTGTAGTAAGAAATGATATAGATGTAAATGAACATGGAGAGACTATCTAACATTACACTTAGACATAAATTAAAGTAAAGGAACAGCTTGTAGTAAGAAAGGATATAGATGTAAATGAACATGAGAGACTATCTAAGATTACACTTAGACACAAATTAAAGTAAAGGAACAGCTTGTAGTAAGAAATGATATAGATGTAAATGAACATGAGAGACTATCTAACATTACACTTAGACATAAATTAAAGTAAAGGAACAGCTTGTAGTAAGAAATGACATGGATGTAAATGAACATGAGAGACTATCCAACATTACACTTAGACATAAATTAAAGTAAAGAAACAGTTTGTAGTAAGAAATGATATAGATGTAAATGAACATGAGAGACTATCCAACATTACACTTAGACATAAATTAAAGTAAAGAAACAGCTTGTAGTAAGAAAGGATATGGATGTAAATGAACATGAGAGACTATCCAACATTACACTTAGACATAAATTAAAGTAAAGGAACAGCTTGTAGTAAGAAAGGATATGGATGTAAATGAACATGAGAGGCTATCTAACATTACACTTAGACATAAATTAAAGCAAAGAAACAGTTTGTAGTAAGAAATGATATGGATATAAATGAACATGAGAGACTATCTAACATTACACTTAGACATAAATTAAAGTAAAGGAACAGCTTGTAGTAAGAAAGGATATGGATGTAAATGAACATGGAGAGACTATCCAACATTACACTTAGACATAAATTAAAGTAAAAGAACAGCTTGTAGTAAGAAAGGATATAGATGTAAATGAACATGAGAGACTATCTAACATTACACTTAGACACAAATTAAAGTAAAGGAACAGCTTGTAGTAAGAAATGATATAGATGTAAATGAACATGAGAGACTATCTAACATTACACTTAGACATAAATTAAAGTAAAGGAACAGCTTGTAGTAAGAAATGATATAGATGTAAATGAACATGAGAGACTATCTAACATTACACTTAGACATAAATTAAAGTAAAGGAACAGCTTGTAGTAAGAAATGACATGGATGTAAATGAACATGAGAGACTATCCAACATTACACTTAGACATAAATTAAAGTAAAGAAACAGTTTGTAGTAAGAAAGGATATGGATATAAATGAACATGAGAGACTATCTAACATCACACTTAGACATAAATTAAAGTAAAGGAACAGCTTGTAGTAAGAAAGGATATGGATGTAAATGAACATGGAGAGACTATCCAACATTACACTTAGACATAAATTAAAGTAAAGGAACAGTTTGTAGTAAGAAAGGATATGGATGTAAATGAACATGAGAGACTATCTAATAAAATCTGTATTACACATAATTATCCTGAACTGGGATTTTATTTTAGAAAATAATCAACACATTAAGGTTTGACATAATTTAACTTACTGTATAATGAACTGAGATTTAATTTTTAGACAATAATCAACACATCAAGTTTTGACATAATTTAACTGACAATAATCAACACATTTGACATAATTTAACTTACTGCCTCCAACATTCTTTACAGAACTGATGTAGACAGGCCATCTGAACTGGATCTTCATCTGTTATAAATGTCTGGGTACATATCTCACACTACAACATACATACATCTACTTATTATATAGGTTTTGTTATATGGTGTTTAACACCACTTTAAACTATAGTCAGTTAAATCGTGGTGGTCAGTTTTATTGGTGGAGGAAACCGGAGGACCCAGAAAAAACCATTGACCTGTCAAAAGTCACTGACAAACTTTGATCACATAATGTTGTACACCTTCCCCTGATCCAGATTCGAATCCACATCATCAGTGGTCATAGGCACTGATTGCATAGGTAGTTGTAAATCCAACTACCATACGATCACGGCCACGACGGCACCTTTATTATATAGGATTTTGAAAAAACAGGTTCACAGCCGTGATGACTCATTACAAGTATTAGCTTCTGTAGCATTGATTATGAAAAGAAAGTATAAACAGTGATGGTCAACAATTCTACCAGTATCAGCAAAACAAACAATCACATCTCACCTGAAGAAAGTTTAAACAGTGATGGTCAACAATTCTACCTGTATCAGCAAAACAAACAATCACATCTCACCTGAAGAAAGTTTAAACAGTGATGGTCAACAATTCTACCAATATCAACAAAACAAACAATCACCTCTCACCTAAAGAAAGTATATAAACAGTGATGGTCAACAATTCTACCAATATCAGCAAAACAAACAATCACCTCTCACCTAAAGAAAGTATATAAACAGTGATGGTCAACAATTCTACCAATATCAACAAAACAAACAATCACCTCTCACCTAAAGAAAGTATATAAACAGTGATCGTCAACAATTCTACCAATATCAACAAAACAAACAATCACCTCTCACCTAAAGAAAGTATATAAACAGTGATGGTCAACAATTCTACCAATATCAACAAAACAAACAATCACCTCTCACGTAAAGAAAGTATATAAACAGTGATGGTCAACAATTCTACCAATATCAACAAAACAAACAGTCACCTCTCACCTAAAGAAAGTATATAAACAGTGATGGTCAACAATTCTACCAATATCAACAAAACAAACAATCACCTCTCACCTAAAGAAAGTATATAAACAGTGATGGTCAACTATTCTACCAATATCAACAAAACAAACAATCACCTCTCACCTAAAGAAAGTATATAAACAGTGATGGTCAACTATTCTACCAATATCAACAAAACAAACAATCACCTCTCACCTAAAGAAAGTATATAAACAGTGATGGTCAACAATTCTACCAATATCAACAAAACAAACAATCACCTCTCATCTAAAGAAAGTATATAAACAGTGATGGTCAACTATTCTACCAATATCAACAAAACAAACAATCACCTCTCACCTAAAGAAAGTATATAAACAGTGATGGTCAACAATTCTACCAATATCAACAAAACAAACAATCACCTCTCACCTAAAGAAAGTATATAAACAGTGATGGTCAACAATTCTACCAATATCAACAAAACAAACAATCACCTCTCACGTAAAGAAAGTATATAAACAGTGATGGTCAACTATTCTACCAATATCAACAAAACAAACAATCACCTCTCATCTAAAGAAAGTATATAAACAGTGATGGTCAACTATTCTACCAATATCAACAAAACAAACAATCACCTCTCACCTAAAGAAAGTATATAAACAGTGATGGTCAACAATTCTACCAATATCAACAAAACAAACAATCACCTCTCACGTAAAGAAAGTGTATAAACAGTGATGGTCAACAATTCTACCAATATCAGCAAAACAAACAATCACCTCTCACCTAAAGAAAGTTTAAACAGTGATGGTCAACTATTCTACCAATATCAGCAAAACAAACAATCAACTCTCATCTAAACAAAGTTTAAACAGTCACCTCTCACCTAAAGAAAGTATATAAACAGTGATGGTCAACAATTCTACCAATATCAACAAAACAAACAATCACCTCTCACCTAAAGAAAGTATATAAACAGTGATGGTCAACAATTCTACCAATATCAACAAAACAAACAATCACCTCTCACCTAAAGAAAGTATATAAACAGTGATGGTCAACAATTCTACCAATATCAGCAAAACAAACAATCACCTCTCACCTAAAGAAAGTTTAAACAGTGATGGTCAACTATTCTACCAATATCAGCAAAACAAACAATCAACTCTCATCTAAACAAAGTTTAAACAGTCACCTCTCACCTAAAGAAAGTATATAAACAGTGATGGTCAACAATTCTACTAATATCAACAAAACAAACAATCACCTCTCATCTAAAGAAAGTATATAAACAGTGATGGTCAACAATTCTACCAATATCAGCAAAACAAACAATCACCTCTCATCTAAAGAAAGTATATAAACAGTGATGGTCAACAATTCTACCAATATCAACAAAACAAACAATCACCTCTCATCTAAAGAAAGTATATAAACAGTGATGGTCAACAATTCTACCAATATCAACAAAACAAACAATCACCTCTCATCTAAAGAAAGTATATAAACAGTGATGGTCAACAATTCTACCAGTATCAACAAAACAAACAATCACCTCTCACCTAAAGAAAGTATATAAACAGTGATGGTCAACAATTCTACCAATATCAACAAAACAAACAATCACCTCTCACCTAAAGAAAGTATAAACAGTGATGGTCAACAATTCTACCAATATCAACAAAACAAACAATCACCTCTCACCTAAAGAAAGTATATAAACAGTGATGGTCAACAATTCTACCAATATCAGCAAAACAAACAATCACCTCTCACCTAAAGAAAGTTTAAACAGTGATGGTCAACTATTCTACCAATATCAGCAAAACAAACAATCAACTCTCATCTAAACAAAGTTTAAACAGTCACCTCTCACCTAAAGAAAGTATATAAACAGTGATGGTCAACAATTCTACTAATATCAACAAAACAAACAATCACCTCTCACCTAAAGAAAGTATATAAACAGTGATGGTCAACAATTCTACCAATATCAACAAAACAAACAATCACCTCTCACCTAAAGAAAGTATATAAACAGTGATGGTCAACAATTCTACCAATATCAGCAAAACAAACAATCACCTCTCACCTAAAGAAAGTATATAAACAGTGATGGTCAACTATTCTACTAATATCAACAAAACAAACAATCACCTCTCATCTAAAGAAAGTATATAAACAGTGATGGTCAACTATTCTACCAATATCAACAAAACAAACAATCACCTCTCATCTAAAGAAAGTATAAACAGTGATGGTCAACAATTCTACTAATATCAACAAAACAAACAATCACCTCTCATCTAAAGAAAGTATATAAACAGTGATGGTCAACTATTCTACCAATATCAACAAAACAAACAATCACCTCTCATGTAAAGAAAGTATAAACAGTGATGGTCAACTATTCTACCAGTATCAACAAAACAAACAATCACCTCTCATCTAAAGAAAGTATATAAACAGTGATGGTCAACAATTCTACCAATATCAACAAAACAAACAATCACCTCTCACCTAAAGAAAGTATATAAACAGTGATGGTCAACAATTCTACCAATATCAACAAAACAAACAATCACCTCTCATCTAAAGAAAGTATATAAACAGTGATGGTCAACTATTCTACCAATATCAACAAAACAAACAATCACCTCTCATGTAAAGAAAGTATAAACAGTGATGGTCAACTATTCTACCAGTATCAACAAAACAAACAATCACCTCTCACCTAAAGAAAGTATATAAACAGTGATGGTCAACTATTCTACCAATATCAACAAAACAAACAATCACCTCTCACCTAAAGAAAGTATAAACAGTGATGGTCAACTATTCTACCAATATCAACAAAACAAACAATCACCTCTCACCTAAAGAAAGTATATAAACAGTGATGGTCAACAATTCTACCAATATCAACAAAACAAACAATCACCTCTCACCTAAAGAAAGTATATAAACAGTGATGGTCAACAATTCTACCAATATCAGCAAAACAAACAATCACCTCTCACCTAAAGAAAGTATATAAACAGTGATGGTCAACAATTCTACCAATATCAGCAAAACAAACAATCACCTCTCATCTAAAGAAAGTATATAAACAGTGATGGTCAACAATTCTACCAATATCAACAAATCAAACAATCACCTCTCACCTAAAGAAAGTATATAAACAGTGATGGTCAACTATTCTACCAATATCAACAAAACAAACAATCACCTCTCACCTAAAGAAAGTATATAAACAGTGATGGTCAACAATTCTACCAATATCAACAAAACAAACAATCACCTCTCACCTAAAGAAAGTATAAACAGTGATGGTCAACTATTCTACCAATATCAGCAAAACAAACAATCACCTCTCATCTAAAGAAAGTATATAAACAGTGATGGTCAACTATTCTACCAGTATCAACAAAACAAACAATCACCTCTCACCTAAAGAAAGTATATAAACAGTGATGGTCAACAATTCTACCAATATCAACAAAACAAACAATCACCTCTCACCTAAAGAAAGTATATAAACAGTGATGGTCAACAATTCTACTAATATCAACAAAACAAACAATCACCTCTCACCTAAAGAAAGTATATAAACAGTGATGGTCAACAATTCTACCAATATCAACAAAACAAACAATCACCTCTCACCTAAAGAAAGTATATAAACAGTGATGGTCAACTATTCTACCAATATCAACAAAACAAACAATCACCTCTCACCTAAAGAAAGTATATAAACAGTGATGGTCAACAATTCTACCAATATCAGCAAAACAAACAATCACCTCTCACCTAAAGAAAGTATATAAACAGTGATGGTCAACAATTCTACCAATATCAGCAAAACAAACAATCACCTCTCACCTAAAGAAAGTTTAAACAGTGATGGTCAACTATTCTACCAATATCAACAAAACAAACAATCACCTCTCACCTAAAGAAAGTATATAAACAGTGATGGTCAACAATTCTACCAATATCAACAAAACAAACAATCACCTCTCACCTAAAGAAAGTATATAAACAGTGATGGTCAACAATTCTACCAATATCAGCAAAACAAACAATCACCTCTCACCTAAAGAAAGTTTAAACAGTGATGGTCAACTATTCTACCAATATCAACAAAACAAACAATCACCTCTCACCTAAAGAAAGTATATAAACAGTGATGGTCAACAATTCTACCAATATCAGCAAAACAAACAATCACCTCTCACCTAAAGAAAGTTTAAACAGTGATGGTCAACTATTCTACCAATATCAACAAAACAAACAATCACCTCTCACCTAAAGAAAGTATATAAACAGTGATGGTCAACAATTCTACCAATATCAGCAAAACAAACAATCACCTCTCACCTAAAGAAAGTTTAAACAGTGATGGTCAACTATTCTACCAATATCAACAAAACAAACAATCACCTCTCACCTAAAGAAAGTATATAAACAGTGATGGTCAACAATTCTACCAATATCAACAAAACAAACAATCACCTCTCACCTAAAGAAAGTATATAAACAGTGATGGTCAACAATTCTACCAATATCAACAAAACAAACAATCACCTCTCACCTAAAGAAAGTATATAAACAGTGATGGTCAACAATTCTACCAATATCAACAAAACAAACAATCACCTCTCACCTAAAGAAAGTATATAAACAGTGATGGTCAACAATTCTACCAATATCAGCAAAACAAACAATCACCTCTCACCTAAAGAAAGTTTAAACAGTGATGGTCAACTATTCTACCAATATCAACAAAACAAACAATCACCTCTCACCTAAAGAAAGTATATAAACAGTGATGGTCAACAATTCTACCAATATCAGCAAAACAAACAATCACCTCTCACCTAAAGAAAGTTTAAACAGTGATGGTCAACTATTCTACCAATATCAACAAAACAAACAATCACCTCTCACCTAAAGAAAGTATATAAACAGTGATGGTCAACAATTCTACCAATATCAGCAAAACAAACAATCACCTCTCACCTAAAGAAAGTTTAAACAGTGATGGTCAACTATTCTACCAATATCAACAAAACAAACAATCACCTTTCACCTAAAGAAAGTATAAACAGTGATGGTCAACAATTCTACCAATATCAACAAAACAAACAATCACCTCTCACCTAAAGAAAGTATATAAACAGTGATGGTCAACAATTCTACCAATATCAACAAAACAAACAATCACCTCTCACCTAAAGAAAGTATATAAACAGTGATGGTCAACAATTCTACCAATATCAACAAAACAAACAATCACCTCTCATCTAAAGAAAGTATAAACAGTGATGGTCAACTATTCTACCAATATCAACAAAACAAACAATCACCTCTCATCTAAAGAAAGTATAAACAGTGATGGTCAACAATTCTACCAATATCAACAAAACAAACAATCACCTCTCACCTAAAGAAAGTATATAAACAGTGATGGTCAACAATTCTACCAATATCAGCAAAACAAACAATCACCTCTCACCTAAAGAAAGTTTAAACAGTGATGGTCAACTATTCTACCAATATCAACAAAACAAACAATCACCTATCACCTAAAGAAAGTATATAAACAGTGATGGTCAACAATTCTACCAATATCAGCAAAACAAACAATCACCTCTCACCTAAAGAAAGTATAAACAGTGATGGTCAACTATTCTACCAATATCAACAAAACAAACAATCACCTCTCACCTAAAGAAAGTATATAAACAGTGATGGTCAACTATTCTACCAATATCAGCAAAACAAACAATCACCTCTCATCTAAAGAAAGTATAAACAGTGATGGTCAACTATTCTACCAATATCAACAAAACAAACAATCACCTCTCACCTAAAGAAAGTATATAAACAGTGATGGTCAACTATTCTACCAATATCAGCAAAACAAACAATCACCTCTCACCTAAAGAAAGTATAAACAGTGATGGTCAACTATTCTACCAATATCAACAAAACAAACAATCACCTCTCACCTAAAGAAAGTATATAAACAGTGATGGTCAACAATTCTACCAATATCAACAAAACAAACAATCACCTCTCACCTAAAGAAAGTTTAAACAGTGATGGTCAACTATTCTACCAATATCAACAAAACAAACAATCACCTCTCACCTAAAGAAAGTATATAAACAGTGATGGTCAACAATTCTACCAATATCAGCAAAACAAACAATCACCTCTCACCTAAAGAAAGTTTAAACAGTGATGGTCAACTATTCTACCAATATCAACAAAACAAACAATCACCTCTCACCTAAAGAAAGTATATAAACAGTGATGGTCAACAATTCTACCAATATCAACAAAACAAACAATCACCTCTCACCTAAAGAAAGTTTAAACAGTGATGGTCAACTATTCTACCAATATCAACAAAACAAACAATCACCTCTCACCTAAAGAAAGTATATAAACAGTGATGGTCAACAATTCTACCAATATCAACAAAACAAACAATCACCTCTCACCTAAAGAAAGTATATAAACAGTGATGGTCAACAATTCTACCAATATCAACAAAACAAACAATCACCTCTCACCTAAAGAAAGTTTAAACAGTGATGGTCAACTATTCTACCAATATCAACAAAACAAACAATCACCTCTCACCTAAAGAAAGTATATAAACAGTGATGGTCAACAATTCTACCAATATCAGCAAAACAAACAATCACCTCTCACCTAAAGAAAGTATATAAACAGTGATGGTCAACAATTCTACCAATATCAGCAAAACAAACAATCACCTCTCACCAAAAGAAAGTATATAAACAGTGATGGTCAACAATTCTACCAATATCAGCAAAACAAACAATCACCTCTCACCTAAAGAAAGTATAAACAGTGATGGTCAACTATTCTACCAATATCAGCAAAACAAACAATCACCTCTCACCTAAAGAAAGTATATAAACAGTGATGGTCAACTATTCTACCAATATCAGCAAAACAAACAATCACCTCTCACCTAAAGAAAGTATATAAACAGTGATGGTCAACTATTCTACCAATATCAGCAAAACAAACAATCACCTCTCACCTAAAGAAAGTATAAACAGTGATGGTCAACTATTCTACCAATATCAGCAAAACAAACAATCACCTCTCACCTAAAGAAAGTTTAAACAGTGATGGTCAACTATTCTACCAATATCAACAAAACAAACAATCACCTCTCACCTAAAGAAAGTATATAAACAGTGATGGTCAACAATTCTACCAATATCAACAAAACAAACAATCACCTCTCACCTAAAGAAAGTATATAAACAGTGATGGTCAACAATTCTACCAATATCAACAAAACAAACAATCACCTCTCACCTAAAGAAAGTTTAAACAGTGATGGTCAACTATTCTACCAATATCAACAAAACAAACAATCACCTCTCACCTAAAGAAAGTATATAAACAGTGATGGTCAACAATTCTACCAATATCAACAAAACAAACAATCACCTCTCATCTAAAGAAAGTATAAACAGTGATGGTCAACTATTCTACCAATATCAACAAAACAAACAATCACCTCTCACCTAAAGAAAGTATATAAACAGTGATGGTCAACAATTCTACCAATATCAACAAAACAAACAATCACCTCTCACCTAAAGAAAGTTTAAACAGTGATGGTCAACTATTCTACCAATATCAACAAAACAAACAATCACCTCTCACCTAAAGAAAGTATATAAACAGTGATGGTCAACAATTCTACCAATATCAACAAAACAAACAATCACCTCTCACCTAAAGAAAGTATAAACAGTGATGGTCAACTATTCTACCAATATCAACAAAACAAACAATCACCTCTCACCTAAAGAAAGTATATAAACAGTGATGGTCAACAATTCTACCAATATCAGCAAAACAAACAATCACCTCTCACCTAAAGAAAGTTTAAACAGTGATGGTCAACTATTCTACCAATATCAACAAAACAAACAATCACCTCTCACCTAAAGAAAGTATATAAACAGTGATGGTCAACAATTCTACCAATATCAGCAAAACAAACAATCACCTCTCATCTAAAGAAAGTATATAAACAGTGATGGTCAACAATTCTACCAGTATCAACAAAACAAACAATCACCTCTCACCTAAAGAAAGTATAAACAGTGATGGTCAACTATTCTACCAATATCAACAAAACAAACAATCACCTCTCACCTAAAGAAAGTATATAAACAGTGATGGTCAACAATTCTACCAATATCAGCAAAACAAACAATCACCTCTCATCTAAAGAAAGTATATAAACAGTGATGGTCAACAATTCTACCAATATCAACAAAACAAACAATCACCTCTCGCCTAAAGAAAGTATATAAACAGTGATGGTCAACAATTCTACCAATATCAACAAAACAAACAATCACCTCTCATCTAAAGAAAGTATATAAACAGTGATGGTCAACAATTCTACCAATATCAGCAAAACAAACAATCACCTCTCACCTAAAGAAAGTATATAAACAGTGATGGTCAACAATTCTACCAATATCAACAAAACAAACAATCACCTCTCACCTAAAGAAAGTATAAACAGTGATGGTCAACAATTCTACCAATATCAGCAAAACAAACAATCACCTCTCACCTAAAGAAAGTATATAAACAGTGATGGTCAACTATTCTACCAATATCAGCAAAACAAACAATCACCTCTCACCTAAAGAAAGTATATAAACAGTGATGGTCAACAATTCTACCAATATCAGCAAAACAAACAATCACCTCTCATCTAAAGAAAGTATATAAACAGTGATGGTCAACTATTCTACCAATATCAACAAAACAAACAATCACCTCTCACCTAAAGAAAGTATAAACAGTGATGGTCAACAATTCTACCAATATCAGCAAAACAAACAATCACCTCTCACCTAAAGAAAGTATATAAACAGTGATGGTCAACAATTCTACCAATATCAGCAAAACAAACAATCACCTCTCACCTAAAGAAAGTATATAAACAGTGATGGTCAACTATTCTACCAATATCAACAAAACAAACAATCACCTCTCATCTAAAGAAAGTATATAAACAGTGATGGTCAACAATTCTACCAATATCAACAAAACAAACAATCACCTCTCATCTAAAGAAAGTATATAAACAGTGATGGTCAACAATTCTACCAATATCAACAAAACAAACAATCACCTCTCACCTAAAGAAAGTATAAACAGTGATGGTCAACAATTCTACCAATATCAACAAAACAAACAATCACCTCTCACCTAAAGAAAGTATATAAACAGTGATGGTCAACAATTCTACTAATATCAACAAAACAAACAATCACCTCTCATCTAAAGAAAGTATATAAACAGTGATGGTCAACAATTCTACCAATATCAACAAAACAAACAATCACCTCTCACGTAAAGAAAGTATATAAACAGTGATGGTCAACAATTCTACCAATATCAGCAAAACAAACAATCACCTCTCACGTAAAGAAAGTATATAAACAGTGATGGTCAACAATTCTACCAATATCAACAAAACAAACAATCACCTCTCGCCTAAAGAAAGTATATAAACAGTGATGGTCAACAATTCTACCAATATCAGCA
Organism: Bathymodiolus septemdierum; assembly: GCA_963383655.1. Taxonomy (NCBI): domain Eukaryota; kingdom Metazoa; phylum Mollusca; class Bivalvia; order Mytilida; family Modiolidae; genus Bathymodiolus; species Bathymodiolus septemdierum. The sequence goes on along the minus strand of OY726525.1, from coordinate 1,446,048 downwards.
AAACAAACAATCACCTCTCACCTAAAGAAAGTATATAAACAGTGATGGTCAACAATTCTACCAATATCAGCAAAACAAACAATCACCTCTCACCTAAAGAAAGTATATAAACAGTGATGGTCAACTATTCTACCAATATCAACAAAACAAACAATCACCTCTCATCTAAAGAAAGTATATAAACAGTGATGGTCAACAATTCTACCAATATCAACAAAACAAACAATCACCTCTCATCTAAAGAAAGTATATAAACAGTGATGGTCAACAATTCTACCAATATCAACAAAACAAACAATCACCTCTCACCTAAAGAAAGTATAAACAGTGATGGTCAACAATTCTACCAATATCAACAAAACAAACAATCACCTCTCACCTAAAGAAAGTATATAAACAGTGATGGTCAACAATTCTACTAATATCAACAAAACAAACAATCACCTCTCATCTAAAGAAAGTATATAAACAGTGATGGTCAACAATTCTACCAATATCAACAAAACAAACAATCACCTCTCACGTAAAGAAAGTATATAAACAGTGATGGTCAACAATTCTACCAATATCAGCAAAACAAACAATCACCTCTCACGTAAAGAAAGTATATAAACAGTGATGGTCAACAATTCTACCAATATCAACAAAACAAACAATCACCTCTCGCCTAAAGAAAGTATATAAACAGTGATGGTCAACAATTCTACCAATATCAGCAAAACAAACAATCACCTCTCACCTAAAGAAAGTATATAAACAGTGATGGTCAACAATTCTACCAATATCAGCAAAACAAACAATCACCTCTCATCTAAAGAAAGTATAAACAGTGATGGTCAACAATTCTACCAATATCAACAAAACAAACAATCACCTCTCACCTAAAGAAAGTATATAAACAGTGATGGTCAACAATTCTACCAATATCAACAAAACAAACAATCACCTCTCATCTAAAGAAAGTATAAACAGTGATGGTCAACTATTCTACCAATATCAACAAAACAAACAATCACCTCTCACCTAAAGAAAGTATATAAACAGTGATGGTCAACAATTCTACCAATATCAGCAAAACAAACAATCACCTCTCACCTAAAGAAAGTATATAAACAGTGATGGTCAACAATTCTACCAATATCAGCAAAACAAACAATCACCTCTCACCTAAAGAAAGTATAAACAGTGATGGTCAACAATTCTACCAATATCAGCAAAACAAACAATCACCTCTCACCTAAAGAAAGTATATAAACAGTGATGGTCAACAATTCTACCAATATCAACAAAACAAACAATCACCTCTCACCTAAAGAAAGTATATAAACAGTGATGGTCAACAATTCTACCAATATCAACAAAACAAACAATCACCTCTCACCTAAAGAAAGTATATAAACAGTGATGGTCAACAATTCTACCAATATCAACAAAACAAACAATCACCTCTCACCTAAAGAAAGTATATAAACAGTGATGGTCAACAATTCTACCAATATCAACAAAACAAACAATCACCTCTCACCTAAAGAAAGTATATAAACAGTGATGGTCAACTATTCTACCAATATCAGCAAAACAAACAATCACCTCTCACCTAAAGAAAGTATAAACAGTGATGGTCAACAATTCTACCAATATCAACAAAACAAACAATCACCTCTCACCTAAAGAAAGTATAAACAGTGATGGTCAACAATTCTACCAATATCAACAAAACAAACAATCACCTCTCACCTAAAGAAAGTATATAAACAGTGATGGTCAACTATTCTACCAATATCAACAAAACAAACAATCACCTCTCACCTAAAGAAAGTATATAAACAGTGATGGTCAACAATTCTACCAATATCAACAAAACAAACAATCACCTCTCACCTAAAGAAAGTATATAAACAGTGATGGTCAACTATTCTACCAATATCAACAAAACAAACAATCACCTCTCACCTAAAGAAAGTATATAAACAGTGATGGTCAACTATTCTACCAATATCAACAAAACAAACAATCACCTCTCACCTAAAGAAAGTATATAAACAGTGATGGTCAACAATTCTACCAATATCAACAAAACAAACAATCACCTCTCACCTAAAGAAAGTATATAAACAGTGATGGTCAACAATTCTACCAATATCAACAAAACAAACAATCACCTCTCACCTAAAGAAAGTATATAAACAGTGATGGTCAACAATTCTACCAATATCAACAAAACAAACAATCACCTCTCACCTAAAGAAAGTATATAAACAGTGATGGTCAATTATTCTACCAATATCAGCAAAACAAACAATCACCTCTCACCTAAAGAAAGTATATAAACAGTGATGGTCAACAATTCTACCAATATCAGCAAAACAAACAATCACCTCTCACCTAAAGAAAGTATATAAACAGTGATGGTCAACTATTCTACCAATATCAACAAAACAAACAATCACCTCTCACCTAAAGAAAGTATAAACAGTGATGGTCAACAATTCTACCAATATCAACAAAACAAACAATCACCTCTCACCTAAAGAAAGTATATAAACAGTGATGGTCAACAATTCTACTAATATCAACAAAACAAACAATCACCTCTCACCTAAAGAAAGTATATAAACAGTGATGGTCAACAATTCTACCAATATCAACAAAACAAACAATCACCTCTCATCTAAAGAAAGTATATAAACAGTGATGGTCAACAATTCTACCAATATCAGCAAAACAAACAATCACCTCTCATCTAAAGAAAGTATATAAACAGTGATGGTCAACAATTCTACCAATATCAGCAAAACAAACAATCACCTCTCACCTAAAGAAAGTATATAAACAGTGATGGTCAACTATTCTACCAATATCAACAAAACAAACAATCACCTCTCACCTAAAGAAAGTATAAACAGTGATGGTCAACAATTCTACCAATATCAGCAAAACAAACAATCACCTCTCATCTAAAGAAAGTATATAAACAGTGATGGTCAACAATTCTACCAATATCAGCAAAACAAACAATCACCTCTCATCTAAAGAAAGTATATAAACAGTGATGGTCAACAATTCTACCAATATCAGCAAAACAAACAATCACCTCTCATCTAAAGAAAGTATATAAACAGTGATGGTCAACAATTCTACCAATATCAGCAAAACAAACAATCACCTCTCATCTAAAGAAAGTATATAAACAGTGATGGTCAACAATTCTACCAATATCAGCAAAACAAACAATCACCTCTCACCTAAAGAAAGTATAAACAGTGATGGTCAACAATTCTACCAATATCAGCAAAACAAACAATCACCTCTCATCTAAAGAAAGTATAAACAGTGATGGTCAACAATTCTACCAATATCAGCAAAACAAACAATCACCTCTCATCTAAAGAAAGTATATAAACAGTGATGGTCAACAATTCTACCAATATCAGCAAAACAAACAATCACCTCTCATCTAAAGAAAGTATATAAACAGTGATGGTCAACAATTCTACCAATATCAGCAAAACAAACAATCACCTCTCATCTAAAGAAAGTATATAAACAGTGATGGTCAACAATTCTACCAATATCAGCAAAACAAACAATCACCTCTCATCTAAAGAAAGTATATAAACAGTGATGGTCAACAATTCTACCAATATCAGCAAAACAAACAATCACCTCTCACCTAAAGAAAGTATATAAACAGTGATGGTCAACTATTCTACCAATATCAACAAAACAAACAATCACCTCTCACCTAAAGAAAGTATAAACAGTGATGGTCAACAATTCTACCAATATCAGCAAAACAAACAATCACCTCTCATCTAAAGAAAGTATATAAACAGTGATGGTCAACAATTCTACCAATATCAACAAAACAAACAATCACCTCTCACCTAAAGAAAGTATTTAAACAGTGATGGTCAACAATTCTACCAATATCAACAAAACAAACAATCACCTCTCACCTAAAGAAAGTATATAAACAGTGATGGTCAACAATTCTACCAATATCAACAAAACAAACAATCACCTCTCACCTAAAGAAAGTATATAAACAGTGATGGTCAACAATTCTACCAATATCAACAAAACAAACAATCACCTCTCACCTAAAGAAAGTATATAAACAGTGATGGTCAACAATTCTACCAATATCAGCAAAACAAACAATCACCTCTCACCTAAAGAAAGTATATAAACAGTGATGGTCAACAATTCTACCAATATCAACAAAACAAACAATCACCTCTCACCTAAAGAAAGTATATAAACAGTGATGGTCAACAATTCTACCAATATCAACAAAACAAACAATCACCTCTCACCTAAAGAAAGTATATAAACAGTGATGGTCAACAATTCTACCAATATCAGCAAAACAAACAATCACCTCTCACCTAAAGAAAGTATATAAACAGTGATGGTCAACAATTCTACCAATATCAACAAAACAAACAATCACCTCTCACCTAAAGAAAGTATATAAACAGTGATGGTCAACTATTCTACCAATATCAGCAAAACAAACAATCACCTCTCACCTAAAGAAAGTATATAAACAGTGATGGTCAACAATTCTATCAATATCAACAAAACAAACAATCACCTCTCACCTAAAGAAAGTATATAAACAGTGATGGTCAACTATTCTACCAATATCAGCAAAACAAACAATCACCTCTCACCTAAAGAAAGTATATAAACAGTGATGGTCAACAATTCTACCAATATCAACAAAACAAACAATCACCTCTCACCTAAAGAAAGTATATAAACAGTGATGGTCAACTATTCTACCAATATCAGCAAAACAAACAATCACCTCTCACCTAAAGAAAGTATATAAACAGTGATGGTCAACTATTCTACCAATATCAACAAAACAAACAATCACCTCTCACCTAAAGAAAGTATATAAACAGTGATGGTCAACAATTCTACCAATATCAACAAAACAAACAATCACCTCTCACCTAAAGAAAGTATATAAACAGTGATGGTCAACTATTCTACCAATATCAGCAAAACAAACAATCACCTCTCACCTAAAGAAAGTATATAAACAGTGATGGTCAACAATTCTACCAATATCAACAAAACAAACAATCACCTCTCACCTAAAGAAAGTATATAAACAGTGATGGTCAACTATTCTACCAATATCAGCAAAACAAACAATCACCTCTCACCTAAAGAAAGTATATAAACAGTGATGGTCAACAATTCTACCAATATCAACAAAACAAACAATCACCTCTCACCTAAAGAAAGTATATAAACAGTGATGGTCAACAATTCTACCAATATCAGCAAAACAAACAATCACCTCTCACCTAAAGAAAGTATATAAACAGTGATGGTCAACTATTCTACCAATATCAGCAAAACAAACAATCACCTCTCATCTAAAGAAAGTATATAAACAGTGATGGTCAACAATTCTACCAATATCAACAAAACAAACAATCACCTCTCACCTAAAGAAAGTATATAAACAGTGATGGTCAACTATTCTACCAATATCAACAAAACAAACAATCACCTCTCACCTAAAGAAAGTATAAACAGTGATGGTCAACTATTCTACCAATATCAACAAAACAAACAATCACCTCTCACCTAAAGAAAGTTTAAACAGTGATGGTCAACAATTCTACCAATATCAGCAAAACAAACAATCACCTCTCACCTAAAGAAAGTATATAAACAGTGATGGTCAACAATTCTACCAATATCAACAAAACAAACAATCACCTCTCGCCTAAAGAAAGTATATAAACAGTGATGGTCAACTATTCTACCAATATCAACAAAACAAACAATCACCTCTCACCTAAAGAAAGTTTAAACAGTGATGGTCAACAATTCTACCAATATCAGCAAAACAAACAATCACCTCTCACCTAAAGAAAGTATATAAACAGTGATGGTCAACAATTCTACCAATATCAACAAAACAAACAATCACCTCTCACCTAAAGAAAATATATAAACAGAGATGGTCAACAATTCTACCAATATCAACAAAACAAACAATCACCTCTCACCTAAAGAAAGTATATAAACAGTGATGGTCAACAATTCTACCAATATCAACAAAACAAACAATCACCTCTCACCTAAAGAAAGTATATAAACAGTGATGGTCAACAATTCTACCAATATCAACAAAACAAACAATCACCTCTCACCTAAAGAAAATATATAAACAGAGATGGTCAACAATTCTACCAATATCAACAAAACAAACAATCACCTCTCATCTAAAGAAAGTATATAAACAGTGATGGTCAACAATTCTACCAATATCAACAAAACAAACAATCACCTCTCACCTAAAGAAAGTATATAAACAGTGATGGTCAACAATTCTACCAATATCAACAAAACAAACAATCACCTCTCACCTAAAGAAAGTATATAAACAGTGATGGTCAACTATTCTACCAATATCAACAAAACAAACAATCACCTCTCACCTAAAGAAAGTATATAAACAGTGATGGTCAACAATTCTACCAATATCAACAAAACAAACAATCACCTCTCACCTAAAGAAAGTATATAAACAGTGATGGTCAACTATTCTACCAATATCAACAAAACAAACAATCACCTCTCACCTAAAGAAAGTATATAAACAGTGATGGTCAACAATTCTACCAATATCAACAAAACAAACAATCACCTCTCATCTAAAGAAAGTATATAAACAGTGATGGTCAACAATTCTACCAATATCAACAAAACAAACAATCACCTCTCACCTAAAGAAAGTATATAAACAGTGATGGTCAACTATTCTACCAATATCAACAAAACAAACAATCACCTCTCACCTAAAGAAAGTATATAAACAATGATGGTCAACAATTCTACCAATATCAACAAAACAAACAATCACCTCTCATCTAAAGAAAGTATATAAACAGTGATGGTCAACAATTCTACCAATATCAACAAAACAAACAATCACCTCTCACCTAAAGAAAGTATATAAACAGTGATGGTCAACAATTCTACCAATATCAACAAAACAAACAATCACCTCTCACCTAAAGAAAGTATATAAACAGTGATGGTCAACTATTCTACCAATATCAACAAAACAAACAATCACCTCTCACCTAAAGAAAGTATATAAACAGTGATGGTCAACAATTCTACCAATATCAACAAAACAAACAATCACCTCTCACCTAAAGAAAGTATATAAACAGTGATGGTCAACTATTCTACCAATATCAACAAAACAAACAATCACCTCTCACCTAAAGAAAGTATATAAACAGTGATGGTCAACAATTCTACCAATATCAACAAAACAAACAATCACCTCTCATCTAAAGAAAGTATATAAACAGTGATGGTCAACAATTCTACCAATATCAACAAAACAAACAATCACCTCTCACCTAAAGAAAGTATATAAACAGTGATGGTCAACTATTCTACCAATATCAACAAAACAAACAATCACCTCTCACCTAAAGAAAGTATATAAACAGTGATGGTCAACAATTCTACCAATATCAACAAAACAAACAATCACCTCTCATCTAAAGAAAGTATATAAACAGTGATGGTCAACAATTCTACCAATATCAACAAAACAAACAATCACCTCTCACCTAAAGAAAGTATATAAACAGTGATGGTCAACAATTCTACCAATATCAACAAAACAAACAATCACCTCTCATCTAAAGAAAGTATATAAACAGTGATGGTCAACAATTCTACCAATATCAACAAAACAAACAATCACCTCTCACCTAAAGAAAGTATATAAACAGTGATGGTCAACAATTCTACCAATATCAACAAAACAAACAATCACCTCTCATCTAAAGAAAGTATATAAACAGTGATGGTCAACAATTCTACCAATATCAACAAAACAAACAATCACCTCTCACCTAAAGAAAGTATATAAACAGTGATGGTCAACAATTCTACCAATATCAACAAAACAAACAATCACCTCTCATCTAAAGAAAGTATATAAACAGTGATGGTCAACAATTCTACCAATATCAACAAAACAAACAATCACCTCTCACCTAAAGAAAGTATATAAACAGTGATGGTCAACAATTCTACCAATATCAACAAAACAAACAATCACCTCTCATCTAAAGAAAGTATATAAACAGTGATGGTCAACAATTCTACCAATATCAACAAAACAAACAATCACCTCTCACCTAAAGAAAGTATATAAACAGTGATGGTCAACAATTCTACCAATATCAACAAAACAAACAATCACCTCTCATCTAAAGAAAGTATATAAACAGTGATGGTCAACAATTCTACCAATATCAACAAAACAAACAATCACCTCTCACCTAAAGAAAGTATATAAACAGTGATGGTCAACAATTCTACCAATATCAACAAAACAAACAATCACCTCTCATCTAAAGAAAGTATATAAACAGTGATGGTCAACAATTCTACCAATATCAACAAAACAAACAATCACCTCTCACCTAAAGAAAGTATATAAACAGTGATGGTCAACAATTCTACCAATATCAACAAAACAAACAATCACCTCTCATCTAAAGAAAGTATATAAACAGTGATGGTCAACAATTCTACCAATATCAACAAAACAAACAATCACCTCTCACCTAAAGAAAGTATATAAACAGTGATGGTCAACAATTCTACCAATATCAACAAAACAAACAATCACCTCTCATCTAAAGAAAGTATATAAACAGTGATGGTCAACAATTCTACCAGTATCAACAAAACAAACAATCACCTCTCATCTAAAGAAAGTATATAAACAGTGATGGTCAACTATTCTACCAATATCAACAAAACAAACAATCACCTCTCATCTAAAGAAAGTATATAAACAGTGATGGTCAACTATTCTACCAGTATCAACAAAACAAACAATCACCTCTCACCTAAAGAAAGTATATAAACAGTGATGGTCAACAATTCTACCAATATCAACAAAACAAACAATCACCTCTCATCTAAAGAAAGTATATAAACAGTGATGGTCAACAATTCTACCAATATCAACAAAACAAACAATCACCTCTCACCTAAAGAAAGTATATAAACAGTGATGGTCAACAATTCTACCAATATCAACAAAACAAACAATCACCTCTCATCTAAAGAAAGTATATAAACAGTGATGGTCAACAATTCTACCAATATCAACAAAACAAACAATCACCTCTCACCTAAAGAAAGTATATAAACAGTGATGGTCAACAATTCTACCAATATCAACAAAACAAACAATCACCTCTCACCTAAAGAAAGTATATAAACAGTGATGGTCAACAATTCTACCAATATCAGCAAAACAAACAATCACCTCTCACCTAAAGAAAGTTTATAAACAGTGATGGTCAACAATTCTACCAATATCAACAAAACAAACAATCACCTCTCACCTAAAGAAAGTATATAAACAGTGATGGTCAACAATTCTACCAATATCAGCAAAACAAACAATCACCTCTCACCTAAAGAAAGTATATAAACAGTGATGGTCAACTATTCTACCAATATCAACAAAACAAACAATCACCTCTCACCTAAAGAAAGTATATAAACAGTGATGGTCAACTATTCTACCAATATCAACAAAACAAACAATCACCTCTCATCTAAAGAAAGTTTATAAACAGTGATGGTCAACAATTCTACCAATATCAACAAAACAAACAATCACCTCTCACCTAAAGAAAGTATATAAACAGTGATGGTCAACAATTCTACCAATATCAGCAAAACAAACAATCACCTCTCACCTAAAGAAAGTATATAAACAGTGATGGTCAACAATTCTACCAATATCAGCAAAACAAACAATCACCTCTCACCTAAAGAAAGTATATAAACAGTGATGGTCAACAATTCTACCAATATCAACAAAACAAACAATCACCTCTCACCTAAAGAAAGTATATAAACAGTGATGGTCAACTATTCTACCAATATCAACAAAACAAACAATCACCTCTCATCTAAAGAAAGTATATAAACAGTGATGGTCAACTATTCTACCAATATCAACAAAACAAACAATCACCTCTCACCTAAAGAAAGTATATAAACAGTGATGGTCAACAATTCTACCAATATCAACAAAACAAACAATCACCTCTCACCTAAAGAAAGTATATAAACAGTGATGGTCAACAATTCTACCAATATCAACAAAACAAACAATCACCTCTCACCTAAAGAAAGTATATAAACAGTGATGGTCAACAATTCTACCAATATCAACAAAACAAACAATCACCTCTCACCTAAAGAAAGTATATAAACAGTGATGGTCAACTATTCTACCAGTATCAACAAAATGAACAACTAACCACCTCCAACTAGTGAGCTCAACCTGCATCGTTCTCCTTTCATTTTTTTCATTTTTTTTTGAAACTTTGTACAGAACCTTCCATAGGTGCTTCCTACCAAATTTCAATTAATATGGCCGGATGGTTTTAGAGAAGATTGTTTTCAATTGGCCAATCACAAACAAGAATTGCATATAGCAGCCATATTAGTTGTATGATCAGCACGATATATGGAAATTTTGTACAAGATCTCCCATACATGTACATCATTCCTACAAGGTAACAATTCATTGCACTTCCTAGTTTCAGAGGAGAAGATTTTTATAAATTTTAGGCAAACAGAAAAAGAATTGCCCATGGCAACCATGTCTTTTGTCCAATCATGATGAAATGAGAAAATCTTACAGAGGACCTTCCATAGGTGCTTCCTGTAAAATGTTGCTTTGTTTGGCTAAATGGTTTCAGAGGAGAAGTTTATTTTTAATTGACCAACCAGAAACAAGAATTGCCTATAGCTATGGTGGCCAAGTTTAAGTTTGTTAACAGATTGTGACAAAATGAGCAATCGTAATACAGGACCTTCCATAGATACTTCCTACCAAGTTTCAGTTCATTTGACTAAGAGGTTTTAGAGGAGAAGATTTTTAGAAATCGACCAACCAGAAACAAGAATTGCTTATGGTGGCCATGTTTGTTAACCTATCAGGACGAAATGAGCAATATATATAGAGGACCTTCCATAGATGCTTCCTACCAAATTTCATTTCATTTCGCTACGCAGTTTCAGAAGAGAAAATTAAAATGTGAAAAGTTAACAGACGACAGACACCAAGTGATGGCAAAAGCTCACATTACCTTTTGCAAGGTGAGCTAAAAATAAAAATAACTTCAGTGTGTAAGACAAATAAATAATAAAAATAACTGCTGTGTGTAATTAAGAAAAATAAATAATAACTAGATGTGTCGGAATGACATGAATGTCCCCGCCATGAATATTAAGGAGGCTCGCAAATGTTTCACCCTTTTTTAATTCCCTCATTAATAGGCTAAGAATAACAAATCATAGTGAAAATAAAGTGGTTGAATAAGAAATCGTAGTGAAAAAAAAGCGGTTGAATAAATAAAACATTGCTGCTGATTAAACAACAAAAATGGTTATCCGAATTCTGTGTAAAAATTGATAGGAAAAATTAGGGTCGGTCGGGTGACCGTAAACACAAATATTTTTCTTTTGGCCTGACAACTAAATATTTGGCCAAATTTCAAAGTTGATCTGTAACTTATGATTATACACTCTAATATCAAAAATCAAGTCAATATCTCAAATCATAGTGAAATAAAGTGGTGACAACTAAATATTTGGCCAAATTTCAAAGTCCAAGGGCCATAACTCGGCCAAAAATCATTGGACCGGAATGAAATGTAAACTTGATCTGTAACTCATCATTATACACTTATATACCAAAAATCAAGTCAATATTTCAAAGCAGAGCAAAAAAAAGTGGTGACAACTGTTTTATTTCGGAATTACGGAATGACGGATATGGGTAACACTATATGTTTTATTATCTATTAAGTGGCCGGGACATAAAAATAACTTCAGTGTTCAAGACAAATAAATAATAAATAATAAAACATAATTACTAGAGGCTCCGTGGGCAGAGTCTGTGTTGCTCACCTTTCATTCTGTTTTGAGGAAACTTTATACAGAACCTTCCATAGGTGCTTCCTACCAAATTGCTGTTCATTTGGCTACTCGGTTACAGAGGAGAAGATTTTTTAGAAATCAACCAATCAGAAACAAGAATTGCCTGTGGCGGCCATGTTTCTGAACGGATCGGGATGAAATGAGCAATCTTTACAGCGGACCTTCCATAGATGCTTCCTACCAAGTTTCGATTCATTTGGCCAAGCGATTTCAGAGGAGAATATTTTTTTTAGAAATCGACCAATCAGAAACAAGAATTGCCTGTGGCGGCCTTGTTTGTTAACGGGGAGCCAAAATTGACAATCTTTATAGAGGACCTTCCATATATGCTTCCTACCAAGTTTCAGTTCATTTGGCAAAGTGGTTTCAGAGGAGAAGATTTTTTAGAAATGGACCAATCAGAAACAAGAATTGCCTGTGGCGGCCTTGTTTGTTAATGGATCGGTATGAAATGAGCAATTTTTATAGAGGACATTCCATAGAAACTTCCTACTAAGTTTAGGTTCATTTGATTAGCTTTAAATACCGAGGTCATGTTTATGTGAAATCACTTACCTCAACTTCATGACGACTAAGAAGGCTGGGTTCTAATGATGACAGTGACTGTTGTACATGGGGTCTGTCTGAGAACACTGATGGTGGGGGTGTCACCCCAGACCTCTCACAACAAGCCTTGGCATCTGTCATCCAGGCTTCTAACAGTATCTCTCTTGACCATTCTACATATTATAAATTAAAAATTCGATTGATTTTTTGTGCTTAACACCACTTTCAGCAATATTTCAGCTAAATCATGGCGACCAGATTTAGTGGTGGAAGAAGCTGGAGTACCCGAGGAGAACCACCCACCATGGGCAAGCAACTGGTAAGCTTTATCACTTGTGGCTGTGAGTCGAGTTCACCCTTTTTGCAATTTACAAAGCCAGGAGGATATAGCTGAAATATTGCTGAATGTGGCATTAAACACAATAAATCAAATCAAATACATTTATTATGTCTGTACAACATACCATGATTTCTAAGTAAGGCCTCGGCAGTAAATAAAAGTACACTGAGCATGTCTGCTGTCTCTACTAATAACAACATACCATGATTTCTAAGTAAGGCCTCGGCAGTAAATAAAGGTACACTGATCATGTCTGCTGTCTCTACTAATAACAACATACCATGATTTCTAAGTAAGGCCTCGGCAGTAAATAAAGGTACACTGAGCATGTCTGCTGTCTCTACTAATAACAACATACCATGATTTCTAAATAAGGCCTCGGCAGTAAATAAAGGTACACTGAGCATGTCTGCTGTCTCTACTAATGACAACATATAATGATTTCTAAGTAAGGCCTCGGCAGTAAATAAAGGTACACTGATCATGTCTGCTGTCTCTACTAATAACAACATACCATGATTTCTAAGTAAGGCCTCGGCAGTAAATAGAGGTACACTGAGCATGTCTGCTGTCTCTACTAATAACA